>VZDJ01007754.1:20438983-20664464 GCA_008694505.1 Cyanoderma ruficeps
TTTCTCATGGGGCTAACAAAAATTATATGACATATCTTGGATTTTGATTTAGGTGCATGATCATATGAGTGATTAAGCAAACAGAAAATTGAAGTAGAACAAATAATAACACCCTTCCCCCAATTTACCACTGTTGATCTAGAAAATAAAATCATTGAGTAAAAAGCAACAGGGGTTAACTGAAAATAAATCTTGTAGACAATCCTGAATATTAAAATCGCAATATATCATATCTTCTCTGTTTTCATCATGCACAAGTTTCACAACACCATCAATGTTGGAAACAAAGTGTTGGAAACAAAGCTCTCTGATGACTTGAAGCTGGCCTGGAAAATGAAGCAGTGGGGGAGTCCCAAACCACTGGTCCTCAATGTGGAGCTGCCTTCAGCACACAGGCCCAATATTGGCAATTAAAAGACACATCACAGATCCACTGGCGAGTAAACCCTGCTTTAGGGGGCTCAAAAACATAGGCAAGTGATGGAGAGCACCAAGTTGATGCAAAGTCATTTTGGCAGCTCAAGCTTATTGAAACATTTCCAAAAGGACAACTTTTTGCTAGCAGACTCAGAAGTGGTATGTGCATTGTTTCTCTGTCATCCATCATAACATCAAGGCAAATGAAGCAATTTGAGGAACAGCAACAAGCATTATGTGGAAGAGTGGTTTTATAGAGAAAGGTTAATAGAGCTTAATACATCCAGTTTTGTTAAAGCAGAGGTAGATGGAGGCATGTCTCCAGCTAGCAAATCCTTAAGTAATGCAAACCCGAAGGATGGAAAGGAAATACTTGCGCTTATACATATGTGAACAAATAGAAATAAATGAAAAGAGGTGAGAAAGACTAAATATTAGAAAATCTTGTTGGCAGTGAAGAGCAGAGCCTGTGCAAAATTTCCAGGGGCATTTTTAAAGTTATTTAAAAATAATTTGAAAAATACTAGTAAACAAGCTACTAGGAGTAAGTCTGTACTAGCAGGAGAGTTGATTGGATTACACAACAGCCTCCTCTATTCCCATTTCTACCTTTGCTTGGCTTGTCTTCTACAGTTAACAATGTACATTTGGTAAAAGCAAAAAGAAAGTAACCTAAGATACATTCATGACAGAAATCCCAGTGCTGATTTAAGAGAGTTCATGTGCTCCTGGATCCTGAGAAACTGATCCCACAAAAATTTCTCATTTATTTGAGTGCAACATCACTTGGATTTGATCCATGTCCCACAGAAGAGGTAATTCCCTGCAGGAGAGATGAGGTGGTTCAAACAATGGATTATTGCTTTTGTAGTCTGACAGGCAGATAATCTCTAGTGAGTACCAGCAGTTGAAAAGGTTACAGCTTCTAAATAACCAGACTGACATTCTCACAGAAATTTCTGCTTCCATATCAAGGTGGCAGAAACCACACATCTGTATTTTAGCATATCTGGTTCTTTGTCCAGGAAAGAAAAAAGAAAAAAGAAAAAAAAAGACTATAAACTATCAACAAAGGTATCTTACATGATAATTGAATGCCAGCACTTTGATGTATTTAGGAGGAATACTTTAAACTACCACAGGTCAGTAAATGTAGCAGTCTTCAGGTACACAATTTTTCACTGAGTGTGACCGACCACCACACTCTTCTGGTGTTAACTACTCTGTTCTAGCAGTCATACTAGCAAAGATGACAATGGCTGCTGGAATCAGAGTACAGCTCTCCATTTCAAAGTCTTTCTGATGTGTTATCCTGTAGAACAGGGCATTCCCTCATCTCATGAGTCAGCTGTTGAACTTTAGTGTCCAAGTATTTCTGTCATTTCTGTTTATGAACACAAATGCACTTCCATAAGAACTATGTTCTATGTCTTGTCACAGTTTATGACAAGCTTTTTTTCCAGTATAGAAATTGATTTTTAAACTGTTCAACATGCTCAAGGAACACTGCAGTATTCAAATGTTGATATTTATATACACTCCATGTATAAATGAAGCCACTTGAAGAGTCTCAAATATGTATGAAATAATATAACCCAGATTAATGCACAAATAAATTAATGGAATGCTTTTTTGCTTTATCATTTACAGATATTGGACCATATTGTATTGGTTTCTCCTGCACAGAAAACAATGGGAGTTCTGGACAAAGATGAAAGGGAGAATATGTACTGTGAGCTGTTTGTTTTCTACTCATAATATCTTTTTCAAAAGACATTCTGTATTTAGAACAAATAAAACCCACCCATATTTTAATGCTGAAAGGTTGAAGATTCATAGATACCGTAACAGTAGGACTCATGGTTCTTTTCTCATTTATATCATGGCCCTTTTTTTTAATAGCAGAGTTGGCATTTCCATTTTTACTCCAAGGCAGATTTTGTCATGCTTACATCTTAGTTTCATTAGAGTTCCCATTCATTTTAGTGGGTAGGATGCTCTACAGCATGAATTACAAGAAAGTCTGGCTGCTCGGTTGTGCAATACTGAATCTGAAATACGAGAAATAGCTGACTTTTTTCCAGAAGAGTAATGTGTGTACATCAGAAGCCCAGTTAGGAAGGTAAAATCAAAATCCTACAGGGTCCCATGTAATAATAAAGCATCACTAACTGCTTTTCATCTTTCTGAGTTCTTATGTTTGATTGTGTTTTGATGTACATACCTAATCTCCACAGAAGTCAACATGTGGGCTTCTGCTCACAGTGGTGATCAAGCTTTATATTTACTGTGGTTTGGATGGTTCTGAGAAATATGAAGAGAGACTCATGCTCATAAATCACTAATTCGTATGAACCCATTTCCAATGCAGTAGTCAAAAAACTATGCAACTCTGAAAGATTAGTAATTACACAGAAGCCTTTGGTTCCCCCTCACATGTCTTCTGGAAATGATCACTAATGCCGGGAAAGGTTTTGACCCAGTACTTCTAACATTCCATCTCTCCCTTGAAAATAAACCTAGTTGATGCTGTGGCTGTAGTTCAACAAAACAACCACATCCAGACTTTCAAGATGTCTTTAGGGAGTTCTAACAATAAAGAACAGTGTATGTTACGACTGTGTAGGAGCCATAACAAACGTTACTATTTTTAGTCAGGCTGTTAGTCAGTCCCTTAGAGACTCTGGCTCTATTACACTACCAAGATCTGTTATGGTGTTGTGACAGATGAAACTCAGTGATGTGTTCAACCACTTCAAACTCAGTGTGATGTGTTGATCAGGTGGTGAAATGAGCAGTTGAGAACGGCACGTGGGTGCATACAGGTTTTTATTCTAAAAAGCTAAAGTGGCTCTTTAGTGAACAGACTATTACAGACTTTTGCTTCCGAGACTTTATCCAAGGTGATTTTGAGACTATCAGCCCTGGACAGATGATACCCAGTTCACATCTCTTACTGGGAACATCAGCACACCTGGTATCACAGCTTCTATCAGTACTGGTTCCACGGACCCACTTCCCACTGTAACTTCCACTTGACAGACACCAATCTCGTATGTGTAACAATGCGCCTTCTGCCCCAGTGCAAATTCACTCCATGCGTTCCCGAAGGCCTGACGGCCACGCCAGTCACCCAAACTGCCAGTGACAGGTACATGTCTGACGCGTGGTGTCACGCCCTTGCTCCAGGACCGGGTCTCACCGCGCCTGAGGCATGCAAAACCTCCCAGTCCTCCGCTTCTACTGCGGCCGAGGCTGCTGTGCCGAGAGGACCGGCCCGGCTCAGCAGCTGAGGTGCAGAGCATTCCCCCAGGGTGAAGCTATCGACACCCTGCTGCACAACACTCCCAGCCTCCAACTCGAAGATAAGACACGGGGAAAGGACAGAAACACCGGAGAGAAACGCCTCCGCCTCTCCAGCGAGACCGCGAGGCGCAGAGCACGGAAGGACTTGCCCCCACCNCCCCGCCGCCATCTTGGACGCGGCTGGGAGAAGTCCCGATAGCCTCGGCAGGGAACCAACAGCGTCCCACGGCCCGCCCAGACACCGGGACAAAAGAGCGCTAAAGGGGTGGAGTGACCCCACCGCAAATAGCCGGCGCCTACAGAAGATCTAAAATTGCATTTTAGAAAGCGGAAAACATAGAAAAAATAATACAAAAAATTAAACCAAAGCAACCTAGTCGGCAACCCTGTAGCCAGAGCAGGCGGGGTGAGCGAGGGGCGCCCTGCCCGCACTTAAAATGGCACCTGCTCTCCGCCCTCGCCGGGTGGGGGTGTGGCTTCACCAGGAGGCGTGGCTGCCCGTGACACGCGCGTCAGGAGCCGCAGCGCGCGCTCGCGGGGGTGTCCGCCCCGCCCCTCCCCGAGCTCCTCCGCGCGCGCGCCGCGGCCCGGCCGGAGACAGACGGGGACACTCGGCGGACGCGCGGCGGCGGCGGCAGCGGCAGCGCGATGACGGCGGCGCCCGGCTGCCCCCGCTGCTCCCCCCGCTGCTCCCCCCGCTGCCCCTGCTGCTCCCCCGGCAGCTGCCCCTTCCCCCGCGCCGGCGGCTGGGCGGCCGCCTGGCGGGGCGCGGCGCTGCGCTTCGCGCTGGCGCTGCTCCTCCACACGGCCCGGGCCGAGAAGGAAGGTGAGACCCAGATTTCTCTTCCCTTTCTTGTCCTCCTTCCCCCCGCTCCTCCTCTTCTTCCTTCGGTGGCGGTGGGGCCGTTGGCGACCGCGGCCCGCGCCCGCTCCCCGGCGGCGGCGTGGGGGGGCGGCTGGGGAGGCGCTCCGGGGTCGCCGTCCCTTGCCCCGCATCCCGCCGGCTCCCGCATCCCGCCGGCTCCCGCATCCCGCCGGCTCCCGCATCCCGCCGGCTCCCGCTGCCCTGGGTGTGCGGGGAGTCGCGGCGCTGCTACCCGCCGCCGGAGTGCGGGTGTGTGTCTGTGTCCCTCTGTGTCTGTGTGTGTGTCGCTGACGTTTCGCGGGGGTTTCTCCTCCCTGACAGCGGTGGGGACAGGGATGCAGCTGGAGTTGCCCTTTAAATAGAGGAAAGGGAAATAAAGAAATAAATAAAATACGAGGCTTTCTCGCGTTGAGCTGGTTTCCCTGCGGCAGGCTTCCAGCAGGAGACGAAGCCAAGCCAAACAGACTGGCAAAGCTGCATGAGAAAGGGCAGAAATGAACGCATTTGCATGGATTGGATTTTGATTCTTCACCAAGTGACAGTGGGACACCGCTTTTCTTCCCCAGACTTTTGACAGGTGTCCGGACCTTTTACAGGGTTGGTTGCGTTTTCTCCAAACTTTAAAAAGTCCCTGTCTGACTTTCCCTGACTTGTAGTGTCTGTGATTTTGGCATGAAGTCTTTTCATTGTGGTTTAGCAAGGAAAAAAAGCCCCGAGCGAAACACCTAAGCATAATCTGTAGCATTGCTGAGAACAGCTTTTAAGCATTTCCAAGGTGCAGAGTCGTAGTCTACTTGAAAGCATGGCTGTGTGGCAGCATGAAAGAGCAGCAGGTAAATATAATGTATTACTAAAGTAGGTGAAACAGATTTACTTTGGCTGAACAGGAGAATTTGCTTTCCAGGCAAGTTGCTGCACTGAAGGAGGGAGGAGATTGAGGGCTGACACGAAGAAACTGAGTAAGAATGAAAAGGATATGGAATAGGAGCTTAGCAAGGAGGTGCTAGTCGTGTGCCTAGACCAGACTTGAGGGAAGAAATACATCCTAGTAATGCAAGTATTAAAAAAGAAATGTAGATACGCCTTTCTAAAGAAGGGCACAATTTCAGTCACTTCCTAATAGCTTCTTTTTACAAATATGAGGATGTTGATATTAAGGTGATTAAAAATGCAAATCAGTTGTTGCACAGCCACTCTTGTTCACTTGACTTTGTCTACAGGGAATGTAGACATTTACAAAACAGTATGAGTATGATCCCATATCCTTAGAGAGATAAGAATGTGTGAGTTTGTCAGTGTGGCCTATAGTGTCTTGAGGTACTAAAACAGTTCAAATACTTGAGAAGTTTCTATTTTTAATTCTGATTGTGACTGCATTCCTTCACAGGTAAAAAGGTATATGTGTTTATAAGCTTTGCCAGTGATGTCATGTACTGGTATGATGGAATTGATTCATGCCCTAAAAGTTGTGACAGCTGAGGCCATGGTCTGGTTCATTTGTGAAGAAGACACTGGGATTTTTTCTCAGGGACTTTCTTGGCATTCCTAAATAAACAAAGGCAGTTTTAGATTCACAGAGTTTGAACAGATACAACTGAAGCCCTTCAAGAAAATGGAATAGTTTGTACTGAGAATTTTTTACTTCAGTTTATACAGTCTATTACTTGAAACTTATCCCAGCAATGCATCTGTCATTGTCAAAAGGTGAATTTGTTTCTCAGATAGAACATGGATTTCTTTTAGTCTTCAGACTAAAGTGTTCTGCTGCTTAGGGTAGTCTAAGAGTGGTAATCTAAGGTCACTAATAAGTGTTTCTTCGGTGTTTGGTTTCTTTCTCAGTTATTCATCGTTTATGGACTCCTGAGCAGAATTCACTGGCAATCCGCATTTGTGGATCACATGTTGGAAAGTGTTGTCTTGCAGTGTTCCGTTTGCTGAGTGCAATGACTGTTTAAACCCTGGATTTAAACCAAAACAAAACATAAACCAAACAATAGTTTTAAAACAAGACAAAGATTAAAGGGATTTATGAGATCTAGTCCCACCGATCTTAAGCTACAATATAAGTGCCAGTCTGCAAGAGGTAGTGACTGAGCACAGGAGACGAAGGACCACTTTGGACACTGGGCCTTTAGACCAAGGTGGGAGCTCAAAATGAAACAATAGTTGAAAAGAAAGGAGGCTAGGGTGTTCAGGCTCTGTCCTTAAGTACCTTAGCTTTTACCATGTTGTGTCAAGTTAAACGTAGTAAGACACAGTTTAAAAATAATGGTCAGGAAGCAGGGAAGTAGCTAGAATATCCTTTCCATCTCCCAAATGTGGGCATACATTTTTCATTACAGCTGCAGGAAGGAAGCTGTGGAGAGGGATTAGGGCTGAGGTTGTGCATTGTTGCTCCTGAGCACTGCCGAGTTGAGGGTGGCTATAGTAAGACACAGTGTAGTATGTATTCCAGAGAAGTTGCTACAGAAAAAACTTGATAGAAGCAAGTGCAAGGTGAATAGTGCAAGAAGAATAGATCAAAATATGGCAAAAGAAAGTGAAAAGGAACATGGAGGACGCTATTTTCCACTTTCCTTGTACATACATGAGGAGAAACTGGGGGAATGATGAGGCTGATGGAGAGAAGATTATGCTGGCTTCACGTGGAGAAGGACCAGCAAGCAGTTCTTTATGGGTGGAGCTGTCACAGGTAGAAAGAAGTTTGATGCTGGAGTATTCTAGATAGACATGACTGTTTCCAGTACTCAAGGGGGGAAAATGTAACCTAAACATCTTTGCCTAAAGGCAAGAAGCAAAACTGAAATTGTTTGCGTGTTCTACCTGTAAATCAAAGTCTTGAGGAGCTGTGACATTGCTGTGCACTCTCTCTGTGCTAGAGAAAGAGAACTTGTGGAAATCATCTGCTATCTGAACAGATTGCAGAGAAAACTCTGTATGAACCAGACAGAGAACTAGTAACATCAATTTCAGACTAAACACTGATATGTGACTGTTCTTTTTTTGTGCCTAGCTGGGACCTCATGGGTGCCCATGTATTGCCGAAGAATGAGTAAGGCTGAAAAGGTTGTAAAATTTTGTTTGTGTTTTTTCACTTAGGAAATATGTGAACCATTGTAGAAGAATGACATGGCAAGAAAAAATTTCAGTCTCAAAGAGCCTGTTGCTATTTAGGAGGGGCAAAAATAGCTTTAGAGTTTCTTTGGCAAATATCTATGATTTTCAGGATTTTTGTAAGGCCTATCCTTTCCTGGTGTAATTATCACATTTTGTATTGCCACATAGATTGAGGACAGCTATCAGTTTATATTGGTGCGCTTTTTGTTTGGTGTTTTGTTTGTTTTGTTTTGGGGTTTGATTTGTTTTGTGGTTTTTGGGGGGGGCAAGGACACACAACATACTCAAAGTAGTCTTCTGGGTTTTAGGTTGCTGGAAACTGTAGTAATGCCATAACCACATGGTAAATTAAATGTTTTGAAGATAAGTGTCTGACATGAGGATGCTTTGTTACCTGAACTGTTTTGTGTTGGTTCCCTTATTTATATACATTTATATATTTTTAGAAAATCTTCACTTTATACCACTCATTTTTTTAAATCCCCTTTTATTTGGCCGGTTGACTGAAGCCTGTTGAGACTACTGTGATAGTTCTCTTACCTACCCATCTGCTCACAAGATAGGTGCAGGTGGAGCAAGGTTGATATTTAGGCTGTGTTCAATTGCTGACTGTAATTTTTAAAGTTACATCTTACTGCTGCTGAATCTGGGAAAAAAAATCTATTTAAATATCTACATTATGATACCAGATAGACCAGTGAAAATAGGACTTTTTTTTTTTCTCCTAATCTTGATGTAATCTCTTCTAGCTTCCTAGAAACTAAGTTAGTTACTGAGTGTGAGTGGGATATTGTCATCAGAGCAGTGCACTGATGTGTTGGAATTCTGTTCCTGTTTTTGTCATTCTTTCTAATCACAACCAAATAACTTTTCCTTTTTGTTTTTTACTGATTTTTAAAATAGCAAACCAGGATACTTCACAGGAGTATCAAAACTAGATTAATATTGGAAGATAATTGAGAGAAAGCTTGTATGTTTAATATTATGAAAAACCTCTTCACATATACTGCCTGTTTGTCACATCCTGCTGTCAGAACTCATCTACAGCATGCCAGCATTTACTTTCATGCTGGTGTTTTGTCTCTGACTTAAATCAAAGTGTGATTCAGAAAGAATGACCTCAATCAAATGGAAAACACTACAGCAGTTGAAGTAGCACATCAGAATCATGAAGAGTGTGAGAAAACACAGTGGATAAAAATTGACCATGCTATCTCACTGTGGTTTTGAAACTTAGGTGTGGGACAGCTGATTAGGTTTGCCCTGTGTTTTTGCACTTGTGAATGAAAAATATTGACCACGTGCTTGGATTGAATAGTCTCTTACTTGGTTGTGAAATCTTTGGACTAAAATAAAGGAAAAACTTTACTGCAGTGGGCAGGAAGTTGAGACCCTGCATTCTACATGACCTTCAGTGTAATCTCGAAGTGGGTGCTATTCCTTCTCTGCACCTCTTTTCTCCCTCACTGGTGTTCAGTTATATCGCACATGTGAAGCAGACTGGCGTCCCCTCACCTGTAATGGTCCATTGAAGGATAGCGTGCTTGATTCAGGACCTCGGATTCTCATCTCTTGAAGGAAGTTGCTATGGATTTGTGTAGTGCCTAATATGATGAAATTCCACCAGAGTGTGCGGAAGTCGGTAGGCTTTGCATTATTTAAAGCTTTCAGTTGTGATTTTTTTTGTGAATGATGGCAATATGGATTGCTCTGAGTCATTTGGTTGTATTTGTGCATGTTAAAATTTTCAGCTGTTTGCTTGGACGTTTACTGTGAGTCACTTCATTTCAAAGCCTACCCAGTTTAACGCTGCTTGAAGTGATACATGTTATGGTTCCACAGTGTGATTTTCTGAGTCTGTAAGTTCAAAGAACCTTTTCAAACAGTAAACTTGGTAAATAACCTGGGAGGCTGACAGTGAATGGTGGATGCTGTGGTTCATGCATAACGAGCAGTAAAAGTTATGTGACTGATGCACAGGCTAGAACCAGTTTGGTTTGTTCCTGTGTTTGTGGGTTCGGCAAGAATAGAAGTCTATAATGATCTCTTATTTCTCTTGCTCGTACCTTCTGTCCAATGTAGCACCCCTGACTTTTGTCAGTCTACAGCATGAACTTACCTGGGTATAGCAGGAGCTCAAGAAAGTGCATGTTTTGTCCTCTAAAAGACAGCAGTGAATTAAATTTCTACTCTTCTTAGTAGTAAGTGGGGGTACTTGGAACTGGACTGAGTAATACCTTGAGCAGCCTCCTCTAACTAGATATTCTCTGATCAGGTGACTGGGGTGGAGCCTTCAGGGTCACTTCCAGCCTGCCTTATCCTGTAGCTCCAAAAGTTGAGCACAATGGGTCCTTACAGTGGAAGCAACTGATTTGATCCATTCACATTGTGAGAATTAGCGATCTTGAGTTTGAACTAAAGTTATTTTTAAAATAATTCCTGTTTTTCAAAAAATTTGTGTTAGTATTTCTGCATTTTTAATTATGCCGAGGATGCAGAATTTCTTCTTGCATAGGGAAAAACCAAAGGAACCAGTGACCATTGGAGCTAAATACTAGCAGATTATCTTTCCAGTCATAAATACAAGCAAAGAATAAACTCGTTTCAGATATGGATTTGTTAGAGGCAGCAGTTAAAATTTTAATAGGATGCAGGATTGTTGTGTATTTCCATTTTCTCAACTGTCCTTATGGAATAATTAGTGATTTACTGGCTGCAGCAAAGATGTGATGGAGCATTTGCATTTAAAGTTTTTGAAATATGATTTTAACATTTTCTCATAAGCAGCCTTGGATAACTTTTGCTTTGGAATTAAAGGGACTAAACCTCTCTCATTCTGAAAACCTTGGATGTAATGGGGAAATAGCAAAGAGCTGAAGGATTGCCATGTAATTCCAGTCTCTGAAAAGTAGGAAAAAATTAAGGTGTTTCACTAGGTTGAGATTTTCCCACTACAATTACTAGATTAATCTTCTTTTTATGACCATGATAGATGCATTTTTAGTAACTCTCCTCCTACTGCCTGGCATAGCTACCAGCAGAGAATCATCTGAGAACAGGAATTTTGCTGTCCTTATCAAACTGGTTTTAGAGATATCTGAGTGAAATTCAGTGGAAGTAACTGTACAGGAAATGAAACTACACACATAACAGCTCCTTCTGTCTGTGTACTCTATGAAGCTACAAAATGTTATGTAATAGAACTGTTTGGCTGACTCTAATGCAACATGCTTAGTTATTTTATAAATGGATCCATTGCCTGTTCTTCATAAAGCAGTTTGTCTTTGCAATGTCTTTAGCATTACCTGAGGGTTTTTTTTGGTTGAACACCTGGATCTGTGTTCGGACTATATTCGGTGTAATAGGATGTGTAACTTTTTAAAATTACTTAAACTAGAAAAATTCCAGACAACTCTTGGTTATAGGGGTAGGTTTTCTAAGGTTGTTTAAGTGAGAAAGCACAGCTAACATGATGTTAAACAGACTAAATCACCATTTGAGGGAGTGATGATAGGAGACAGAGTCATAGACAAGCATGGTACTGATTTAAGTAGTTTGTGACATTTCCTAATGAGTTATCTGAAGCTTGTAAATTAATATGAAATCTTCTAGAAACACAGAAGAAGTCTAAGTGAATCAGTGATTTACACCAAAGTACTGTACAAATATTTACAGTGGAATTTGTAGATAATGATAAAAACTGTCCAGGCAACTAGATAAACTGCAAGGTGTACGATTTTGGTTTATTCCCAGCAGTGGTTCGTGCTCTGCCTCAGAGACTGTCTACAAGGAGCTCTTCCTGGCTCTGTTCTGGGACCTGTCCTGCTTTATATCTTTGTCACTGATCTGGAGTTGGAATGTACCAATGCTCATGGGCAAGTCTGCATTTTGGAGAGATCTAAGCAGGACAGAACAATAACCTGACTGGACCTTCATGAAATCCAAAAAGGGCAAATAGAAAGCCCTTTATATGGGACATAATAACCACCTGCAGGGAATACAACCTGGAAATGCTATACATGAGTCAGCAATGTACCCTGGCAACATACAGGAGTGTAGCCACTGGGCTGAACAAAGTGATTATTCCTGTTTACTCAGCACTTAATAGACCACACCTAAACCACTATGTCCAGTTTTGTTCTCTGCCATCTCAGTGGAAGTCTGCAAGAATGGGCAATATGTGCATGAGCTATGAATGGAGGCTGAGGCATCTTGTGGCAGCATGCCGACATCAAAGTAGTTCATGGATGAAAATGGAGCCCAGCTCCTCACAGAGATGCATGGCTGGAGCCTGAGACAGTGGCCATAAAGTGAAACAGGGAAGGTTTGGTTTGTGCCGGGAGATGCTGCTCTGTGATGATCTAAGTAAGGGAGGCACTTGGACACTATAAAATAGTGTTGAAAATTCTGTTTATCCAAGCTAACCATATAAAGAGAAAACAGTATAGATAATCTTGGATCTCTTTTGATGCTGGGAGCCCTGAATTGTTCAGCACCGAACAGACCTTCGAAGAGTCCATGTGCAACACACTGTGCAGACCCCATCCATAGAAAGGTTACCCCATGTTGCTCTGTTGCTGGATTTCTTTTCAAGAAGACAACTCTATTCATAATTTTTGCTGTCAGGTAGAAGGGATGCTCACATGGGAACTTCCACTTTCAGATAAAGCAAGGCCACCCAGGTGGCATAATCGCTGGTGGGGTTCACTGTAGCTTCTCTGCTTCAGCGGGCTGGCTGTGCTCCCCCTGCAGCCGCGGAGTACGTGCAGCACGGGCCTCGCAGCCAGCCCAGACATGCAGCCCTGCACAGGTGTGGGTCTGCCCGGGTTGACTCCTGCATGGATCACAGACTCCCCCCTCTGTCCCAGGCTTCCGGTCACAATGGCTATGATCTTCTGCCTTGGCATGATGAGTTTGTATTTCACCGTGAGGATGGTCAGGCATTGAAACAGGTTCTCTAGAGAGGTTGTGGAATCTCTGACTTTGGAGGTTTTCAAGGCCCAGCTAAATTACAGCCTAAAGCAGCATCATCCAAATTCAGCACTCACTGTACTTCTGCAGAAGGCTGAGCTGGATGAGTCTTAAGGTCCATTCGACCCTCAGTTTCCCTGCCTCAATATTTTGTGTCTCCCTAGTGATCTTGAAGCTTAGTTGGAGCTTGCCATAGTTTTATTGCAGCTGATGGGAATACCTGTAAGACAGAAGTCTGACTTTTCATGTAACTCTGTGAAGTCAGTGCTATGGTAATCATAATTTAGACATAATTCTGGTAGAAGCAGAGTTGTACTTGTACCAGGAAGCTTCAATGGTTGCTGCATCACTAAAAAAGTGTGATCATAGATAAAAAGACCTTGTCAACCATTTCTTATTTCTGTAATCGTGGATCACATAGGCTTTATTTGTCCCCATGTTTCTGTTCTTCCTCTTGAAAAATGTGTTTCGAAAGGAATATTTGTGTCTCGTATTTCACGTGAAGCATAATGCAGCTATTAGTTTTCATTTTTGCCAGCTGCTGGCTTTATAACAATCCATTCAGTTGTGGTTTACATGTTAATATACAAGATGTATTAAAGTAATACTTAATCTGTGCAGCTAATATGTCCAAGGAAATACTGAGAGATTTGGATAGTTAATGTTGCCAAGTTCTTGACTATTCCTTTTTTGCAGTGGAGGATATGGAGTACTTGGTCCTTACTAGAAACCATTTCCTTCTTGTGTGTTTGCTTTGGTATTCTGAACCTGTGTGTGACTTCAATCTGTGGAGCCAGCAAGAGGCAGTTTAGAGGCACCAGAAATTACCACTGTTTAGTGTGTACTAGGAAGCACTGAGGCTACTCTTGCCCTCTAAGTTGTCTCTCCTAAGTGTAAGAAGGCAAGGAAGGTGTGTGTCTGTGTAACTTTTATATTATGATAACAGCTACTTTTATATTATCACGTACCTTGTCCGTTGCCTTTTGTGTAGCTTAACTAGGTCGTGATGTGCCCAAATAGCTTTGGCTGATCTGTATCTTCCACAATATTCAAAAGATTAATAAATTCTTTGTTTTGGGAGAAACGTGATTACATTTGATGCTGAAGGAGAGATGGTTGTCATTGACAGTCTGAATCTTGGCAGGTGAAGTCACTCTGCCAATCATACTACTAAATATCATTATCTGATGGAGAAAAGACTGAAATGAACTTCCAGTTCATCAGGGGAAATTTGATCAGAGTTTCAGTATTTGATGAGTGCAGTGAATTCTTCCTTTGCTTAAATGAAATTTCTCTAGGGCAAAAGACTAGACTAAGGATCTGAGAGATTGAATAAAATATTTATTTATTTTGCATTATTTAATTAATTGTGCTTTAAAAATACCCATTTTATGAAAAAAAAAGCAACCCTCTAATGTCGAATTTAGCAAAGGTGTGGCTGTTTAGGTTGAGACTGAGTACTAGGCATGTCAAAGTAGAAATGAGAGGTATTTTTGAGTGAAGGCTTGTCTTAGGAGGCAACTTAGTGATGAGTAGTTGCTGCAATCTTCAAAGTAGAATTAGATGTCTCTCCATAACCTATTCTGTCAGCCTAAGTGTTTGGAATTGTTGGGTGAAATCATGATCTGTGTTGCACCAGGTGTCAACTTAGATCATCACAGCTGTTTGTAAAAAAGTCTGAGCAGAAGAGATTTTTTATTTAATTCTGAGGGGTAACTGCTTCCAGGATATTGTAAGTAGCTAAATTGCATTTCTGCAAGTATTTAATTTCCCTAAGCCTGCTTGCACCTTTAATTTCTTATTAATGTTTTTGGAGTGTTCCCCCAAACTGAAATTAGCCTGTTTTGTTTCATTATTTTTGCTCCGTATTTTATCTTCTTTCAAAACTTTCACCCGTTCTTCTCCACCCTTTTCTTCTCTGGTTTTATCAGACCTTGCAGCCAGCTTTTTCCTGCTGGTCTGTGTTCCCTTGTGGCAAGTCAACAGACTGCTGTGCTCAGCAATCAATAAGTAGTGTTACTGCCACATCATTAACACTGTAGCTTTAACATCAGGCCTTTTCTACCTTTTCCTGGCCTTCGATTGTTGTATTTATAAACTTTATAGGGTAGCTGCACAAGCATTATCTTGCCACTCTTTTTTACTTGTAGTCAGGCGTAATAGCTGTTTCCAGTGGACACTTGAGCGTTGCCAAGTGAGCATTGGAGGGGCGGAGATGCTGTGCTACTCTCTCCCAATGATACTTCTCTCCAGTAACTTGGTGTTAACCGAGTCGCAACTGTTACACAACAAAACCTAAACAATTGTGGTGTTCGTGTGCCCTCGTTGTTCTAAAAATTCGTGCAGTTCCACCCTGATAACTGACCGAGAGAAAAGGGGAGGGAGGCAAAATCAGGGCAGGCAAGAGAGCAGAACTCTGATTTAGTAGACTGCTGTTTCTGACCCATAAGATGAGGGATAGAAAGCATCCTCTGTAGTAGGTTGCAAGGTAGGAACAAGGATGGAAAACTGAGCAGCGTCCACAGAGCATAAGCTGTAGCTCTTACTTGGTTGCGTTCACATTGCCAGCAAGACATTTAGATGTCAGGAGGTATTTGCCTGGCTCTGCCACCTTCCTGTTCTGTGGAGAGTATTTTGGAAACACTGAAAATTGCATCTTCCTCTTTTCTGTGGTGTGGTGCTTGATCTCTGTCAGTGTTATTAAGGTCATTAATCATCCTGGATGTACCTTTTTGGTGGGTCTTTCCACTGTGTTGGGTAAGGGGAGGGGGTGTCTATTCAGTGGTTCATTTCATAAGAGTATAAATTTGGAAGACTGATGTTAATGGTAATAGCTGAAATTTTTGTCATTTGATGCATTATTCTCCTGAGGCTCCAGAAGCCATGAACTAACTGCTGTTTCTGGCAAGCTACATATTGAATGTTTCTATAAGCTAAAAAGATTAGAATTCCATTAAGTGCATGTTGGCTTTTTGCACATTAGTTCTCAGTGCTATATGAGTAGTAAAACTGCCACAATGAAAAATTTCTGATCTAAAATTTGAGAAATTGAGATAAATCCTGAAAGGTAGTTTGGAGGGACTGTTGTTTTCCCCCTCTCATTGCAGGACAACTTACCTTGTTTTTGAGGGTAATTCCAAATAATTTTATGTCTGTACGCATTCAATAACAATACATGTATAAGAGTATAATTTAATTTAACATATTGAAATTTTAAAATTGTCATCATTAGAAAGAATAGACAGCCACATTTTGTATGGCCCAAAGCAGAAAAAATGGATGCTATTTGTTTTGTTTTCTCTTTAGCTTCCTTTTTAATTTTTTACTCTCTTTAAATGATTTCTGAGAAGTTTCCAAGAGTGTCAGGAGTATTGTTCTCTTTGGCTTAAAAATAGCATGCACTGAAGTTTTTTTCCTGCTGAGAGAATTAGTTCTCCTTTTCATTTAATTAAAAAAAAATATTTTTAAAGTAAATTTTATCATCAATACCCCCCTAGGAATGGAATTGAGTATTATTTCCTGAGAAGCATTTTGGAGCTAGGAAATAAATATCTTTGGAGGAAGAAATTTTTGAAAAGTTTAAAAGTAAAACACCAGCTTAAAGCATCTGGCAGCTTTCAAAGTAGTATTTTGGTGGTTTTTTCCAAGTGAAGTTTTATGACCTTTATTGCTACCACCTGAAATCTACCATCTTGGCCAATAGCAGATAATTTTTTAAACTTATGTTAAACTTGTAAAAAAACAGATTAACATCATGCTTTAGTTGAAATGGATGGAAACTCATTTCTGTAAGGTGGAAATACAGACTGAATACAGAATAAGTATCTGAGAATGAAGGTATATGAAAAATGTGATTTTTTTGTGTGTCAATCTGAAGTCATCTAATGTAATTTTGTAATTTTTTTAGGAAAATAAATAAAAGCAGATTGTCTCAGTGAGCTTTTCTGTTTCTATATATGTAGAGTTTTTTGCAAGGATGTATCTATCACAGAACACATCTAATCAGTGTTTACTGTAGAAGAAACCTTTAAGCAGTTGCACTGTCTTCTGAAGCGTGAAACGAATGTTGTGAGCCAGATGTGTGAGCAGTGGCTTCAGGGTGGAGACTCACTTTTTTCCTTTCTCAGTTTAAGCAGTAGCTTCATTGTCTGTCTGGAACCTATGTTCTGAATCAGAATCATGCTGTCACTTTCTGTTTCATGGCTAGCTTTAAAAACTGCATTGGTGACTGAATTTCTAAAAATCTGCATCTGTCTTAACTAAGGGGAAAAGAGAGAAGTGAATGAGTGCAGTGTGACAGCTCTTCTTACTAGGGAAGGGCCTTGCTGGGTGAAGAAGCTTGTCTTTTATCTGAAGGCAGAAATGATACAAAAGTAAGTTAGTCAAAGATTATATGCAGACTTAGTTGGTTGTCATTGATATGCTCAATTTGTGTCGTTGTGTGCAGTAAAGTAGAAATCATTTGTCTTTTCCCCCTCCACTGTGAAATAGTCAGTAGTGTGCTCAGGTATTGCAGTGCAAGTGATGTACTGGCTCTGTTTAGCTTCTATTAACTTGGGCATAGGTTGGTGTATATGAGCTTACTTGAGTATGCATTGTGTTAAAGTCAGAATTTTTTTTTAAATCAATAGTAGAAAATTAGGGGTTTGATGAGAATTCTGTCTTTTTGTTATTTAGCTTAATGTGTTGCTTTTTCATTTCACATAATGATTAAAAAGTGCATTATCTAGGAATGGTTCTATTTCAAATCTAATATATAAACAGAAAATACAAATTTGGCCAGTTGACTTCTTTAGGGATGGTCATTAGAGGTTTTAATAATGAAGAAAGAATAAATATGTTTCTGTGTAAAAAGACTTTGAAGTGTGACATTTGTATGTGATCTTTACTGCATTGTGTGTATTTTTTTTTTGTTGTTGTTGTTGTGATGGCTCTTCCTGAAGTCTCTTGGAAAAATTATTAATTTCCTCTTGTTGTGGAGTACTGGGAAATAAACAAGCAAATTGCCTTGGTAAGTGCAAGAAGATTTAGCTGGAAAGCAAGCGTGCTGGCTGGTGATTCTCACTTGCCTGGCATTCTCTGTCTCATAAGAAAATTACCTTTTACATTTCCAGTGAATAGTCACCTGTTGGGATGAAGGCAGAAATGCAGGCTGGTAGACTGACTTGTCTGTCTTGGAGAACAGGCCTTTTTAAAACAATTTGTTGTGTTGAACACTGAACTGGGACATGTTTCTTGAAGCTCACCAGACTTCTGAAGTCCTGAAGCTGATTAAAATGCTCGCTTGCATTGCAGTGTAATAATACTGTTTTCCCTTATCTGTATGGTATTTTGTTTTTTACAATTAAGTTTTCCATCCATAATAATTTTATTTTTTCATTCTGTATCCACCCGTGCTGCTCAGTTTTTCACTTCAGGATGATTGAAATTGTGTGATTGTGCATAAGCAGTTAATTCATAGTTAAAGCTTTGAAAAGAACTTATCCAGGTTTAGTTCTGCACTTTAACCAGTAGTGATACAAATGTAGCAATTACAATTACATAGACAGAAGTGAGTGGCATTTAGCACATTGTAATTGGCTCGTGGTTATAGTTACCTTGAAGTGAGCTTAGTCATTAAGACAAAGGGTTAGAAACTGGACTTTAAAAAAAACTTTAATGTAAATTAGTAATTATTTAAATAATTGACCTTTCCCTATTTTGGTAAGATAGGACACTATTTTTAGAACTGGGAGAAAATTTGTAGACTAGATGATACAGGTTTGTATCAATCCAGTTTATAAGAAAAAGACCTGGTTTAGACAATACTTAGGAGAGAAAACAGTTCTTGCAAACATGGAAGAGAATATATAAAGATCATTAACATAACAATAGATCAACGCATTGCTATTGACTAGCTGTTCCAGAGCTAAGTTGTATTTCAGAATAGTGTTTTTGTAAGTGTATATGCCAGAATATACTTTCCTATTAAAATGAAGAAATTAACAGTGGCTAAAGGAAAGGTAAGTGTGCAAAGCTACCTTAAAAATCACATCTCAGTCAGAGTAGGCCTCATAACCTGTGAGCCATGGAGGATTTTTTTGTTTTGTTGTGCACCAAGAGCCTTGGCATATTCACTGCTCTCACATTACATGCAAATTTATTCTGTTTTGTATAATTTAGTCACAGCTGTTTAAAGACTGGTGTTGGCTAAAGTGATTTTGATACTAAGTTCCTGTTTGCTTTGGAGATCTGTAGGATTTTTAAATTTTCTTGTTATTTGATGGTTTATAGGTCTGTATTTTTCTTGTTTTAGCCCCTGATACGGAAGGCTTGGACAAGAGACAATCAAAATAGGGATATGTTTGAGCAAGATTAGGTCTATTAGGTCTATTAGGTGTATAAACTTGTGAAAAGATACTGCTTAAGCTTTGAGGAATTTATGTGAATTCAGCTACTGTTGGTTTAATTTTTGTCATGTTAGGTGTTCACCATCAAGCACTGTGATGTTGTTGGAAAGGGCAAGGGAAAGCATTTGGGAATCTACTGGTAATAATGACTAATGAAGCGCTTTCACTGTTCCAGAAAACTGTGGTTTGGGGTCTGGGGGCTATGGTTGTGGTGGTGGGTTTTCTTTTGCCATTTTTTAAAGAGTTTGGAAAGTGCTGTCAGTAGAACAAGCTGTTCTGGAGCAAGTGGAAAGACTAGGTTAATGGTCTTTTTCTCATATCTTTCATGGGCTTTTCGTAGTAAAGCTGACTTAATCAAAAAGAAGTTGCATTTTAAAGGTTGTAGATTGAAAACAAACAGAAAATGAAACTCATGTTAGTCGTGACCTACTCTCTGAAAAGAGGAAACCAAGAAGACATAAGCTGGAAGCTGAAAAAATTTGACCCTGAAATCGTATAACATCCTAGTAGCAAAAGTGACTGAAATTGTTACAGATTCTCATGGATCTGTTACATTTGCTTTTTGCAGGCTCTTGAAAAGATAGAGGTTTTCTGTTGAGAGGAATTTGTGCATACTTCTCAGAAAAAAGTATTCTGTTCAGCATAGGTGAAGAGGAAAGGAGACTGTGATTCTTCTGGCCTTGAAATCTGGGGATATGAATATGTATCCTTTTCCTTCTTTGGTCCATGAGCATTTAAAGTTTGACTAATAGCTGTTATAATTAGCCTTCAGGGCTTCAATTGCCTATAGGGTCAGGAAGACATTATTTTCCTGCTTCGTAATTTGGCTTCTTGGCTGCTGATTTGTGCAGTGGCAGATCACGCTGTGACAGCTGAAATGCTTCCTACCCCAGATGTTATGTTGCGCCCCTCTTGTAGCAGTCGCCAGTCATCTGGCAGGGATGACTGAAATGGCACAGGCAGGAATTGTTAATTTACTGCATTTTACTATTCTAGAATATTAAAGTATTGACTACAGTATTAGACTGGTAATGGACCATGGTGGTATCAGCTTAAGCTTTGCAAAGAGGTTTTTCCAGGGGAAATTGTTAGGGACTTAGCAGAAAACAGTCATCTTCCTCTGTAGCATGGGGGATGGTTCACCTAATACAGCATGCCCAAGTGATCTCATACTTAATTACTTACAGTGACTTTGCACATTGGTAATAACCTATTGTCTGTAGGTGACATATAATACTGACTATTTTGTGTAAAAGGGCAGTAAAAACTGGCTTTGGGCTTACATTGCAAAGTTTCTGAACTTGCTTAATCAGGTAGCACAAGTGCAAAAGATGAGCAACTGCTGCTAATTCTGGAATAGGCAAAAAAGTACCCACAAGGGCACTGTCAGCATTTCACTTTGTGGAAGACTTTGTCCTCTCTGTGGCCCATGTTGGACAGTTTGAGAGCTGCTTTTAGAGAAATTTGGGTGACTCTTTATGACTCATCAGTGGAGGTTTTTTGAAATGCAATTAGTTTTGCCTCATTTGAATGAGATGACTTGTTGCTTCATCCCGAGTTGAGAGTCTGAGAAGCCGGTTGTAAAAACAAGCTTTCATCTCATGAAGGTATACGTACTTACTTGCCATTTCCTTGCTTTGATGAAATAACCAATAAAGAGAAACACAGGCTTGAAAGTTAGTCTAAACCAAAAAGAAAGGTATAACCACAGCAACTTCATCACTGTCTCAGTTTAGATGTGCCTGCTGTGAAATGGACAGCAGCCAGGCTTTGCAGTGCATCTGACTTCACCTGCCACTGTCATCTGCTCTCTGAAAACATTTCTTAAATGATTTAATGATGAATAACACTTCTGTTTAACAGTGTTATCTGCTCAAAATGTTCTCTAACATCTGTTGCTTTGTTCATAAGTTGTTGCAAAGATGAAATAACTAAAGAGTTGGCTGAAATAGTGTTTGGGGTTTACAGAAGGTCTGTCTGAATTCAAGATGTTTGTGTAGAAAGCTTGGGCTAATTTCTGGGGGCTTCAGTGTGTGTTATCCTTGTGGAAGAATTGTTGCTGCTTTCTGCTCTTTGTACTGATGGTGTATTATATTTAAATCAGGGAAAAAAAGCCTGGAGAATATTAAGAATTTGTGATTGGATGGAATAGCCTTTCATGCTCTGCTATAAAAAGTTGGTTTCTAATTACTTTTATTGTTTGTACCTAATGTCACAACCAAATGCTGTGTATTCTTTGTTTCCGAACCAGAGATCTAGAAAGCAATAGAATGCCAAAAAGTCCAACTTCAGAGGTGCAATTCCTTTTGATTAATAGGAAGGTGTGCTTGTACCTGTAACTCCTAAAATTGTGATTGCTGAACTTCCAATAAATGAAATGCATGAGAAAACAGAATTTCATTCTGTATTTCTCCCCAAGTTAAAAATTGAGAATTTTCCCTCTGTGCTAGTTAATATGTAATTTTGGATTCTTGCACAGAGGATAAGCATGACACTTCTGTGAAATCACTGTCATAGAAATTAACTGTCATACTCTGCATTTTAACCTAATGTGTTAAAGCTTCATTTTCTTAGTCTTGCACTACAATACACTTACAGTTTTTTTCAGTGATTTTAAAACCAAACTTAAACCATGAAATTAATGTCTTGCATCATGCATATTGCCAGTTAAATTGAGAAGAATTCACTTGTTCTTTGTTTTGGCATTAAACTTTAAGCTGGCAGACCCATTCCAGTAATTTGAGTTTTAAAAGCCCAAAATTTCATAAACTATAGGACTTGATTTTGGAACAGCTTTTTAAATGCTGCTTTGGTTTGGTTTTTGTTGTTTTTCTTTTTAATCTCTTGCCCTATGTTCTGTATAGCACTTCAGTATAAATGATTGACCAAACTCCTGATTCTTGGATCAAGGATGGATTTGGTTTGTTTTGAGTAACATTAAGGTAATAACAATAAACACACAGAGAAAAATACGAACTTATTGCTGACACAACTGACTGGGACTTCTCATGCCACTGTAAATATTGCAGTGCCAGTGCAAATATTGCAGGATATTCATGTTGTTTATAATATGAGCTCCCCATTTCTCCTCTATGGTGATTCTTGCACTCCACCTGAGCTGGGCTGCTTTCTCAGCCGGTGGCACGTTAGAATTGTGTGGTATGGTAGCTTGAAAAGTCATTGTATAAAACTTTGTTGTTTGGGGATCTTTTGAATTTGTTTCAGGGTTTTTGCATACTAAAAGAGACTTTTGGGGATGATAACAGCAATCTTTGTCTTATATTAGCTTTTACTTTGGGTTATATGAAAGCAAGGTTGTGGAGCTTGTCCCTTTAAGGAGAAGGTATCGAAATGTGTGGGGAAGTCAGGGATGCAGAATGGGATTTGCAAACGGTGATAGGTTAAGTAGCATTGTGAATTTTGAGTACTGTGTCACCAAAGCAGCTAGTGAGGAAATGTTTGGGACAAATATATGTCAAAGCTAACGTTTCTCTACGTGGTATGTGCCTTTACTCCTATCTACCAAGAATGCTTTTATTTTTCTGAAAGTACTGACACTTTTTTGTTTAAAGCATCATAGACTGGCATTGTTGGTGACATTATAATTGGTTTTGTTAGAACACTGAGCTTCAAAGTGGGAAATAAAGGTCTAAGTATCTTTTTTCGGACTGGGGATTCAAAATCCATCTTCCAGAAGTGCACACTGTGCTTCTATGTACTGGGAAATCTTTGATTTCTTCCTGTTGGAGTTGTTCCTCTTTGTGGAAAGAGAGGAATGTTATCGCTCACTCAGCTTCATCTAGCACGAATGGTAAATGGTAAAGACAGTCATGGAGAAAGGACATAGGGTAGAGGAGGAATTATTGATAGGAATTTTTATTTTTTAAATACAGTTTTCTTGTTTGAGATTGCTACTGCATTTTGTTCTGAAGACCTCCTTTTTGTGTGTGTGAGTAGATTTTTGGGGAATAAAATGTAGAACTCTCTGATCCTTCCTTTCTTCTTTAAATCAAACTCATTCTTGTACAGATTATTGTATTTTACAGGAAGGGCAATGCCCTTATTTCTTCATCTTTAGAAGAAAGTTGCATTCCCTACATTTAAGAGGAATTGAAAAACAATTGCCTGACCAAACATGTAGAGGAAATGAGTGGAGTGTTGGAGGATACTAAATTTGTCTGAGGCATGAACTTTTGGAGTTTAGTCTTACAGTGCAAACACTTCTAAATTGTTTCAAATTTTAATATGTTCCTGTCAAGATGGAGAGGACTGTTGCCGTGCCAAGGATTAGGCTGCAGTGTGAAGGAGGCTTTCCAGATGTACAGTTAAGATTATTGGTGTGTAAATGAAACAGAAATTCTTTTTGTGTCTGAACTTTGTGGGTTTAGATGTATTAAACCCAGTTGTTCAGGTACCCAGCCTGTCATACTCATTGAAGTATGGAGTTAACTTGGTACAGTCACTCTTTGTTGGGACCCTAGAAGAAGTTGTTCCCTTTGGAGTTTAACATTTTTGAGGCAAAAGTCTAATTGCCAAGCATGGTACTTCTCGAGCAAGTTAGTGTCACAGACTTGTGTTTGTTTTTTTTGTTTTGTAGATTATACATTATTATTTTGGTTTGTCATAGCTCTGTCTGCAAAATGGGATACAACAGATTTCAGTTGTTTAAATTTTTCTTTTGATTTAATCACAAAATGGGGTTTTGTTAAATTAGTTTTTTGTTTTTCTTTGCAGCTTTCATCCAGTCGGATGGCATAATAGAAATGCTACGTTTTGATGAAGGAGATTTATTGCAGGTATGTAGTCTGAGTAAATCATCTGAACTAGCAATGTTTCATCTTTTTGATACTCATGGGTTAGTGGAGTTCTGAAAATAAACAAGCATTAAGCTCAAGTCCACAGAATCCTTGGACTTTCTAAAGTTACTTTCAACAGTATGCTTCGGTGTGGCAAGAGGTTCTGGTTCCTTGATGGTTTGTGTTGGGAAAACGCCTGGGGTTTTACCACAGGTTCTCTCTGGCCTGTCTCTCTGCCCAGTTCTTTCTTAGAAAAATTGGGGGATACTCTGTGTTTAGGGCTCATCTTTGATCTAGAGTTGGGATGCAATTGGCTAATTCATCTGTAGGAACTACAAGTGTTGCGAGATTCTCAAACCCAAAGGCAGTTCTTGGGACCAAGTTACCACTGAGTTTAAAGAACTTCTAATTGCTGCAGTGAAGTAATTACTGTTGCAAATAGTTGTTTTTCATGTATGTTTTTCATGATGCTGCCATTCCTGTCAGTTTTCTTTTGGTTTGAGTCAAAACAGGAAAAAAGTTAATTTTAAAGAATACCTGCTGAAATTTTGAGATGGTGGCAGTAGTTAGGATGACATACACAGCAACATGGCTTGATACTAGATATACATAGCTCTGAAGTTCCATTGACTAGGATTTCATAGGCATGCATTTTGTGAATTGTATGTATGTTGAGAATATTTTTCTCAGAATTCCTTGATGGTGATGGTCTACTAATTGAAAGGGAACAGAGGAAGTACCTCTGTTACCAGTACAGTGCTTGATTTATAATTCCTACCTCCTAGTAGTTCGAAAAAGTCAATATATGATGTTGACTTTTTTTTGTTTTTCCCTGCCTACCATGTTGTTGAGATTGTTTTTTTTTCTTTCTTAATGTAACTCAAGAATATCTTACTGTAGATGTTAGTACTGTAATGTACAAAAGTAAGATACTTCAAAATTATGCAAACTGGTGACAGGAAGCATTGCAGTTAAAAACAAATAAGAAATCCCCAATACAAACCCCTCAAATAAAACCTCCCAAACCCCAATACCATACCAAACAAGCCAACAAAAAAGTCTCGGGTTCCTCATTAGGCAGTTGTTCAGTGGTCATGCCCTAAACATATTCTCATAATAGGTATCTGTGTATAGGCTTATGTTTGGATGTGTAGAGTAGAGTGGTGGAAGTTTTTCACATAGTGGTAGCATTCTCAATTATTAAAGCTTTCAACTGTGAATATTTCTTTGACTTGCATGAAGATACCATGTATCACCATAACTGTAAGGAAAAAACCCACAAGGCTTAGTTTCTTTTCTTTTACATACTCTACTAGAACATATTTTGTTTGACACGAGTGGTTTAATAAAAACAACAGAGACATCATTGGCCCAGTGTTCCAGGTAAAGATGATGTAGTCACATTCAGTCATCTATATTATAAGTGTTCCTTTAAGTGTTCCTTTCTCATCAGGATTCTTTTTTTTGAACTAGTTCAAAAGAATCGTAAAAATCTGTAATTATTTTACTTTACTCAACTTACCACTCTATTAACCACTGTTTCTTAGACTAGAAAGTAACAGTACTGCTGTGAGCAACTCAAAAAGTCATATAAAGATGGGAAATAAAAGGATTGTTAATTATGCTAACTATTGCAAGATGTAGCAATGTTATTATGGTGGGACAAAGTCAAGAAATAAAATTGCTGCGCCATAAAATTTGCAGTGCTTTACATGGCATTGGGCCGCCACTTCCCTTAATATGTTGCTGAATGTTTGATTTAAAACAAAGCAAGAGAGGCAAAATTTCTGATAAGTGGTTTGTATGTTTTATGTTATGGTTGTGGCTTTTAAGCCAAACATACCAGTATAAGTGAAACCACTTCCTTTTAATCGGAATGATAGCATAGACTGTTTTTTTTCTAGCTTACAATTATTTGGGTTTTTTCAGGTAGATATTAATATGGTGACCTCTTGTGACTATTTATTGCAATTTAAAAAAAAATTACACAGTTGTAAAATCAGACATGTCTTGTGAACAGCACTTACTTAGTTTTAAACCTTCTGTGATGTCACTGACTGTTTCTCTTTTGGGCTTTCCATGTGCTTTCACAAATGTCTGTTGTTCATTACAAATACCATGATGTAGTAGTAAATCAGTATTGTCTAATGCTATGTCACCTTCAGGTGGTTTGTTTGGTTTTTTTAATATAAAATACAACCAGTTCAGTACATAAAGCGATTCATAATCAGTGAGGTATAAAAGCTATCTCCAGACTTGGTTTATCTCCACTTCCCTCAAGAATCTGAGATCTTCAGAGTGGGAGCAAGTTTTTTCTTCTTTGAAAGAGTTGCTTTACAAGTAAGGTAAATCAAATGCCAAGTCTTGAATAATTTTATTTTTAGGGATTCCTGTCACCTCCTTCCAGTTAGTGTCAACCCTCTTGATACTGGCTTTTTATACTAATTTGGAGTACATACTGTTGGCAAAATACTCCTTATGTCTTTCAATCACATTTTAGGAATTTTATTGTAAAAAATATATGAAATGTGTTGAAAAGTTCGGTTTGACCAGTCTGACTGAAAATAGCTGTTTATTGAAAGAGAATAAATCTTTAAATATTTAAGTAGAAAAACATTTCATTGGTAAAAATAAACTGACAATGGAAATTTAATGAGCTCATGCTACTGGATAACTAGCAAAAGTAGAGACTGTACTCTTTGGGTGTGGACTTACAGTTTGTGGTTTAGAAACTGCTATACCATGTAGTTCAGTCTTCTGTCTTGCCAGAGAAAAAGAGAGAATTCTACACTTCAGCATATGTGTTCAGGTTAAAGGTTTATATCTTAAATAAATTTAGGCTAGTTCTGTCTGTGGATTAAATTAAAATAACGAGGGAGTTTCTTAATTCTGTCTTATTTACATGAATTGGTCCCTTTAAGAACTCAACTTTTTGAACTCTTCAAATAATTCATTTATATCCTGAACATAGGGTTAGAATAGTATTAATGTAAATGCAATGTAGGGTTTGTTTTTTTTCTTCAATAGGATGTGGTTTGCAGATGTCGGTCTGTATAGTTGTTTGGCACTTCAGGGTCATAGACTTGGTTGATTGTAATGGGAGATCATGTAGACATTTTTCATTGTGGTGGTAACGAAAAGTAGATGGTGTTGTGTGTAGATGGGCTGTGCCTGGCAGGTGACTCTTCTGTTCTTAAAATCTCTAGAGAAGTATGTGAGTTTCATGGCTAAGTTGGTTTCGCTGCTGCTTTTTTCTTAAACGTATGTGTACTTGGTTTTTTGTTAGCTTGTTTTGCCTCTTCATGATAATTTTGTGTTAAAATCTACCTACAGCTTCTTCTTGCAAGCTTTTTACAACACTCTATAAATTTACTGGATTTTTATTTGTCTCTACTTGAAGTGTAGCATTTGAGACATTGTGCTCAGAGAGAGGACAGAATAGTTCCTTGTCTGTCTAGTAACGCTTTAGTAATGCCAAAATGAGTTGTAAGTTTTTGACAACATTTTGTTTGCTCATATAGTTTGTATTTCACTGTGCTTTCCAGGCACATTGTTTTCTTTAGTGTGCTGTCAGTTATTCCCTTCCCAGTTTTACATTTAAGCTCTCCTTCAGCTCAACTTTGCTATGTCAGTGTCAGGCCATCTCCACCATGTGTTCTGATTATTTGGACCCTTGTCCAGGCCTGACAGATGCTTCATGTCTCTGACAGTTATGTCATCTGCAACTATTAGGAGGGCTGACATAAACTACAACTGTTACTTTTAATAATTTGTCCTTTCATGTTAAGCCAGCATACTGGCTCACTTTTTGAGGACTTTACTTGGAAAAGTGAACTGTAAAGGAAAATTTACTTTTCAGAGCAAAGTTTTCTTTTTTTTTAGTTAACAAAGAACTGTTTCCTAGGTCCTTTTGTTTGTTGTTAGAGCTTTTGCTGTGGGTATCTAATATTCTTCTGCACAGTGTAGTTGGGACCACACTTTTCTAGAGTGATTGATTCTTTTTTTTCGGGCTGTTCGGAAAGCATTTTTGCTTATGTAGTAGTATTTTTAAAGTAGTGTATTGCTAAAATGAAAAACAAAAGTGGTAAGACTTTTCAGTCAAATTGTCTTAACATGAATCTGCTGCAATAATCATAAGTTTATGAAATCATTTTTACAGATAAACTAGAAATTATTTTACTGATAATTACTAGTCTGCAGAATAGCTGAAATAGGGGGGGAAAAAAGAACCTGTATGCTTATATATATATGCTTAATACATACTTGCTGTCTTTGTTCATAAACTGCTGTAAAATGCTTGTTACAAAAAGTGGTAGTGAGAATTGCAATGGTCCTACATAACAGAGAGACAGGACCTTAATGTGATGTGCAGTGGCTTTGTAACGCAGAAGATGTGGAACCAAATTACCTTTGTGGGACTCAGCTGTGGGATCTCTTACTGGTGGAAGTTTAGTATTTTCTGCGTGATCTCTACTTCATTCTCAGTGCAGCAAGCATAGCAAAGAATTCTCTTAACAGAGGTGGCAAGCGTTCCGTTCTGGTGTATCAGCGATAGTGTTTTCAGGGAGTAAAGTCTAGGTGTATTTTTTAATTAACTCAAAATTTCATATTGTAGATTGACTTTTTAAAGGGATTTGATGTGATCGCCATTAATATCTGTGTAGCCAAAGTGCTCAGAATACAGGCTCATAGGTGGGCAGTAAAGTGGCTGGACTATTGACCTCGATGGGTGTATCCTACAGGACAGAGTTCAGCTGGCAATTGGTTACCTCTGACAGAGCTTGGAACTGAGGACAGCAATGCTTAATGTTGTCTTTAGCAACCTAGTTGGTGGTATGGAGAGTACTCTCAGTGAGTTTGGAGATGATACCAAATTGGCCAGAGTACTGGAACAGCACTGCTGTTATGCTGGAAAGCAAGGCTGCTATTCAGAGGGCCTTCAGCAGGCTGACAGGAACCTTGTGACTTTCAGCTCAGACAAGTGCAAAGCCTGCACCTGAGAGGAAACAACCGTGTGTGACAGGGTAGGCTGGGCCGTGACACCAGCACTGCAGAAAAGATGTGGAGGGTTCTGGTAGGGAGCAGGTTGAACGTAAGTTGTCCATGTGCTGTTGTAGCAAAGACAACTGCCAGCCTACTGAATCGTGAACAAATGTGGACCCAGAAGATAAAGAGTGTGATTTTCCCCCAACCTGTGGTGCTGCACCTGAGTATTGTGTCCAGTCTGGGCTACCCAGTGTGAGGAAGGCACTGACATACTGGAGCAGGAACAGCAAAGTAATACAGGATGATCAGGGACTGGAAGGATTTTCATGTTAGGATGTATTTTTTCAGCTATTAGGAGAAAACACAAAGAGGAAGTGTGATTGCTGTGCGCAGTGTGGAATTAACAGGAACCAGCTTTTTCATTGTGTGCAGTGGAAGCATGAGAAGCTTTGGAGACAGATTCCCAAACCCATGCAAGAAAAAAAAAGAAAAAAAAGAAGACTTTTAAACTTGAGGATGTTAAACACTGGACTAGGTTATTAAAGGAAGTTGTAGAATTTCTGTCTTTTGAGATGATGGCCCAAAGCAGTAAGCCATCTGCACTAATGAGATCTGCACTGTGCAGCAGCTGACTTGATGGCCTCTGGAGGTTTCTTTCCCATGTGTGTGATTTTATAGAGGAGTAAGAGCCATCTTAGTTCATTGCCATTGCTTATGAGCGCCTGAAGTTCTTCTCTTTCTTGTACTGGAAGAGTTGCCATTCTCAGGCTTTAGATTAAAAATAATTGGTGCCCAGGAGTGACTGTTGCAAAGCCAGTGTCAATAGCATGTATTGCATCAGCTACAATCAACTGATGATGTTTTTGTTTCCTTATGTGAGTTTGGGCCATGAAAGACCAGGGCAAGAATGACTTTAGTCCACTTTCAGCTTCCTTTCAGGTTACAGCATTCAATTTTCATTACCTTAAGTGAGATATTCCTCATTAATTATGTTTATTTTAATTATGTTAATTATTAAATTATTAGCATAGAGCTTATGAGTGCAACAATGAAGATTTAAGCTGCTGTTTATCTATCATTTGTAGCTATCTCTCAACATTTAGTTGCAAGCAGCACCTACCTCTTTTACAAGGGGCAAACAGCCTTACTATGAAATAGCAAATTGTAAAGTGTTCTGAGTCTTTCAGACTGCAGCAGTCTTTTAAATTGGTCTGGATACTCTCTTGTGTAGGAATATAGAAACCTTTGCTTGTTGAGAATTTTGTTAATGTTAAAGAAATGTATTTGGTGTTGGAAACCACAGATCCTGATTAAGAGGGTCTGCCTCCTTGCCTTGCCCCAGCTGTCCTTGTTGAAGACTTCTGAGCTCTAGTTTAGCTGCTTAAACATAGGTAGCCTCAATATGAGTAAAATCTCAGTAGTGCTATTTGAGATGTCCAGGGCATCTACGTGGACCTGGCAGATATGGCACAGGGTGTAGGAGAAACCGTGTCCTTCTGGGTGCCAGTCTGAGACCAGGCAGGCTGCCCTAGGACGTTTTTCTCACGTGGCAGCAGATACCTATGTTTAGATGGCTGAATGCAGTGCTGGGTAATATGACCTTTCACCAAGAAGTGAAGAATAGCTATTATAACAAATTGATGAGGTGTTAAAATCAACTTGGTGGTTGTGATTGTTTGTTTGGTGGGATGTTTTGTTTTTATGCTCTGGCTGAAGTTAACAAACATGGGTATTTCTTTAGACAGCCTTCAGGCTGTAAGGTATGGATTTTGATCCATATATGCAAGATTATTGTCTGGTGTCTTCCACAGTTATACTGAGTCTTTAAAGTGTGCTTTGAGGTACAGATTTTCTGTGAAATCTGTCTTGAGAATATAAGCCTGTGGAGACAAACTATTCTTAAGTCTTGAAACCATAGTGTTGGCTGACTGCCTTCAAATTTTCTAGCTCGCTGTGTGCAAGTTTTCTCAAGATCTTTATACTGAAATCCTCTTGGTTTATAGTTTAATCCTTCTAGAGTTATATAAGAGATTAAATTAAGGTATGATACTGTTAGGAGCAACAGTCTCAATGCTGTCTTCAAATTAAAAAAAAAATTAAAAAAGAATCATCTGTCTTCAAGGTTTGAATGCAGTGTTTTGGGCAGAAGGATCATAAATGCCTGGTGCTGGTAAAAGGGGTGATTTTTCCCTCTCTCACTTTTTCCCTGCTCACTTGTATATTTCTACCATTTCTTTTGTGCTGACCTTAGGTTTTGTTGTTAGGGAATTGGATTAGGAAATTAATCCAATTGAAGGGGTTTTTTTTCCCTGTAATTTATTTTATTTTATATCTTGAAATATTAAGAGTGTGCATATGCATCATACTTCCTGATCTGTACATTGCAGTATTTTGTTATCTGTAGTGCTTCTCCAATACAGATAAAAATTAATAAATGTTTCATATAAATAATATTTTGCTAACTCTGCTCTTTTACAATTTATCCTTTATGGAAGAAAAGATGAAGCTGTATTTTTTAAAGACCATAATTTTATTTCTTTTTACCTGATAAACCAACGGTATTAAGCAAAACCTACACAATAAATAGTGGATTGATCAGGTACGAGGCCTTAGTTCCTGGCAGTTTAGGAAAAATAAACAGAGGAAAAATAGCAGGCCAGACTGTAGTACAATAGGTCCACAATTATACCTACATATCAAAAAAAAAAAAAAAAATTTAGGACTTGTAACTGGACACAGTTGTATGTTTTTGTTTACTGCATGACTTGAAAGATGACATGTAATAAAAATGAGTGGTAATTATAGAAACTGCCACATGAGATTTATTTTTGGTTTAGTTCCATGATGCCATAGTTGCTGAAGTTGGTATGCTATTTCTTTGCTCTTGATTTACCCTGATCCAAAAAACAAATTTTAAAAACCCCATCAAAATCCACACAATGAAATACCCACAAAAACAATCAGACAAAGCGAAAAGCAAACAGCTCCTGCTCAGAAAACAGAAAGTGTAATTAAAATTAATTTATAATACTACTTGTGTTTAATGGATATCTGAAAGCAAAACCCAGGCTTTTCCTTGTAAGTGTGAATCTTTGATGGATTTTTGCTCTTAAATATATCTCAGAAATACCAGTATTAGCAGAGTGATTTATGATTTTATACCTAATCTGCAGATATTTGATTTAATACTTTCATAGCAAATCAGTAATTTCAGAATGTAGGGGAAAACCATGGGTGTACAGTCAGATAATTCAACTGCCAACAGCCAAGGCAATGTAGTAGTTGCACTTTTGTCAATTATGTGTATTTCCGTTTGTTTCTGCGTTTTTCTGGAGTTAAATTTGATCTCCACTGCTTCTGTCTTAAAGTTGGCCTGGGTGGGGTCTTAGACTGAGTCTAATATTAGTGGTATTGACAGCCAATTATGATGCTTAAGAGTACATGTAACTTAACAACTTTCTGCATGAAATTATTTAAAACTTTAAATGGAGTGTGCTGTCTTGTTAGAGCCAAAGCAAGTTGTCAAGCATGGGACAGTGCTGGTAATGGCTATTTTAGTTGCCCTGTCATAGGATCTGAACCTGTTAGCTTCATCATCTGGCTGTCAGGTAACGGCTGGTAACTTAATTATGTGCTTTAGTTGTGTTTTGAAAGAAAAGAACCCTCCATTGTTGAAAGAAAGGTTTTATTTCATTTTAGTGATTAATGTGCTTTCAAGGACATTGGTAAGGATTACATGGTTTTATATAAGGTTTTATATATCTGTTAATGTCACAGAGTAAGTATAGTTGTTGTTTAACTCCAGCTGGATGTTCAGTCCCACTCAGCTGCTTGCTCTGTTTCCCCCAGTGGGATGGGGGAAGGGAATCTGAAGAGTAAAAGTGAGAAAACCCGTGGAATAAGATAAAGACACTTAAATAGGTAAAATAAAATAAAGAAATCACAGAATTATAATCACTGAATGTTCTGAGTTGGAAGGGACCAAGGATCAACGAGTCAAACTCCTGGCCCTGCACAGGACAGCCCCAAGATTCACACCATGTGCTTGAGAGTGTTGTCCAAACACTTCTTAAATGCCCATTTCTTTGCCAAACCACCTTTTGGGCAAAGAACCTTTTCCTAATATCAAATCTAAACCTTCCCAGACACATGCTGTCACAGAGGTCATATACCCACTGTCCTTATCTCAACCCATGAGTTTTCTCATGGTTGAAATAAGAAAATAATGTGTGGCAGTTTAAAACTGGAAGGTTTGCCTTTGTCTTTCCAGTCTGAGGAAAGTATAGGGTATGGAAGGAAGAGATCTGCCTTTTTCTGTTTTAAGTTATTTTGATTTCAGAGCTAAATAACTTGTTAATTAGCAGTACTTTCTAAAAAGTTTTCAATAGAAAACATTTTGTATTTTAAGCACCCGTCACTTAACTAAAACTGATTTTAAATTTCTTCCTTCTTCATTTTAATTGAATTTCTCTTACAACCTGGAGTAAGTTGTTTCAGAGTAGTATTTACCTGTATCTTACGGGTAATAGCAAATGGAGTGTGGCATCAGAAGTTAAGAAGCTGAACTAAAAGCCTATCAGTATATGAGTAGTATACCTTAGATAGGAAAACATGGAAAGATGTGTAAGCTTTTTTTCAATTCATTAAATTAATGGTGTTTCAATGAAGAATAAGAAATGGACTGGTTTCCTAATTACAGTACAAACGTGGTAGGTAAGTTTAAAGGAAGGCTTGTTGACTTTCAAATTACAATAACATGGTATAAAACAACTTAGCTTGTTTTTTAGTCTTTTCTTCACTGAGGAAAAACTGCACTGATTATTTTGTACTGTAAAATGTAATTTCATGTGAACCCCTTCCTGCAATATCCCTTTAGTGAGGCAGTCTGACTCTCTATATCAGAGGTTTTAAAATCAAAAAAATCTAATGTATGTTTTGTGTGGCCTTTCAAAATTGCAAATAAATCCTTAAGTTACAAACAGATTCTCTTTGTTTTACAATGATGATTAATACACTTCCAGCTTTCTTTAGTCTGATGCAAATTGGAGGGTGAGTAAACCAAATAACTTCATTTTAATTCTGGAACGCTACATAGATTTACAATCCAGAATTGATCCTTGACATGAATCAAACATTAATGTTTATAGACTCAGTGATCTAATAGGAGTAATTATAAAATTTCCAAATAGTGTCTCCAAATAGCAAAATCAAAATTCCTCTAATAAAGGAATCTATATTTTAAGTGAAGATAATTTTAAAGACTCTATTTTAAAAAATACTTTAGCTTAGAAGAAAGTCTGATTTTTAGCTGAAATAGAAATAAGTGAAGTGTCCAGCAAAAGGGATTTGATTTTTAGTTCTGAAATCAGATACAAGTTTGCATTCCCCTTGCAAACAACTGACATCCTTGTACTAGAGATGAACTGGTCAAGGTGCACTATGGGCTTCATCAGACCTGTGAGCTTTCTTTACGCTCTCAGGAGATAAGTATTCAGCTTGGCCATGAAATGTCTTTCAGAGGATGACTAAAATCCTCAGTTTGATCTCCAAACCTGTGGGAAGACAAGTTTTCCAAGTCTGGTATGTTTTAACATTAGCAGTGTCAGAAGGATACTACATATGCAGGCTTCTGAACCAGTTGGTATTTCTTAGGCAAGAGTAAACTAATTGGAAATCCCTAGACAACCTAACCTCCTTGTTTTCAGGTAATTAACTGAAATGTCCAGCAGAGTGGAAGGAAGGGTATGAGTAACAGAGGACAGAAGATCATTAGCAGAGAAGGAGATGATGTTTCCTAGTCAAGTGGAGATTATAGCCGCCTTTGTTTTCTAGGTGCTAAATTACATCAGTGAGATAATTGATGGACTGTTTATTGGTTTATATGCTTTTCTTTGTAGTTTGTTTCTTACATCTATCTATGCTAGGTTTTTCTTTTGCTCTATACAGTTTTGTAATTTCCTGGACTTTTTCCTTCTTTCAGTTTTTAGGGTTTTAAGTTGCTGCTTGTTTTGTAGTTTGTGGGTATTACTACCACCGTTCTTGTCCAAGGCCAAACTTAATTTCTTTAATTGGATAAAAGCAATTTACATTTTCTGTTCCAGTTCAGAACTTCTCCTTTTTTTTCTTTCAAGCTCTGATTTGCTAACTTGTTGCAGTTGACAGGTTGTTAGGTTGGGGTTTTTCCCCTGCTGGGGTATAATGCTGTTGGTCTCTAAAATTTAATTTTTATTTTCTTTTACAGACTGAGACAACTTTAGGCCTCAGTTCATATCAACAGAAAAGGTAAGCGTCTTTCTTAAAGTTTAATACAGAATTTAGAGATTTGTGGTACTTTTCATAAGAATAATAAATACTTAGTGTAAAATGATCAAAGGAAAACCATGGGATTTTTTTCAATTATTTTTGTCGCACAGAGGAAATGAAACCAAAATGTGAGAGAGTTTTTAATATTGAACAGCTCAGCCATAGAATGGTGTAAATTTGAAGGGACCTTGAAGATAAGCTAGTTCCATCCCTCTGCCATGGCCTGGGTTCCTGTCCCTCACTACCCTCTCAATAAAGAATTCCTTCCTAATATCTCATCTAAACCTTCCCTCTTTCAGTTTAAAGCCCTTTCTTCCTTGTCCTACCACTAAATGACCTTGTGAAAAGTCCCTCTCTATCTCTCTCTCTCTTGGGTACTGGGAAGTGCTCTCAGGTCACCTTAAAGCCATCTCTTCTTCAGGCTGAGCAGCCCCAACTCTCTCAGCCCGTCTTTGTAGGAGAGGTGCCTTGTCCTTCATCTTTGTGGTCCTTCATGAGGAAGAAACATTTTCCTTCACATATGGAACTGAAGAATTCTTTAATTCACTTTCTAATGTATATCACAGAGTAATTCTGTGTAATTAAACTGAGACTCTGCTTGTAGATCTCTTTAAAATAATTTTTCTGTAGTTTCTTTTACTGAGGAGAAAGTTTGCCTGCTTCAAAAGTTCTTCATGTGCTTTTCGAAGAAAAACATGATGTTATTTTTGATAGATTCTTCCCCACATTCCTTTGTCCCATCATGGAGTCATTAAGGTTGGAGAAAAGTTCCAAGATCACCAACTCCTACCTTCGGCCACATGCCACCATGCCCTTTAAGCCATATCACAGAGTTGTACATCTACTCATTTTGTGATGGTGGCGTCACCTCTTCCCTAGGGAGGCTGTTCCAGTACTTAACCAACCACATGATGTTTTTTTTCCAAATATCCAACCTGAATCTCCCCTGGCACAGCTTGAGGCTACTTCCTGCTGTTCTGTCTCTGGCTGCAGGGGAGAAGTCTGACCCCTGCATGGCTACAGCCTCCTTTCAGGTGGTTGTAGGGAGCAGTGAGGTCACCTCTGAGTGTCCTTTTCTCCAGACTAGACATCCCATGATACTGTCTTGTCCTCTCCTGTCCCGAAGACATAATCTGTAACTGAAGAGTTTGCCATGTGTAATATCTGAGAAGGAAAATGAGTGACCTCTTTTTTCCCTGGCCTCTGATTTTTGTCTGAAGAATCATCAGATATTCTTGTTTATTTAATGGGTGCATTGAACAGTAGTAATGAAACTTGTTTCTTGCACGGTAGCATTCAGCAAACTGTCATAGTGCATTTTCAGTAAATACAGTTCTGGTTTTTCTTCGACCTGTTTTCTGTTCCTTTTCTGGAAATCTAGTGAAAGAATTTTCCATTTCAGATGAGTTCCTATTTTATTGCGTGTATAGTTGCTTAACTGTGGGCTTAAGATCCTTCTTTTTGCAAGTTTTGAAAAACCTATGAAATCTCCAGCTGTGGACAGGAATGCAAACAGCTGTAGTTACGTGCTGCAGTATGTCAGTCAGATTGCAAGTATGAGAACATGAATTTACAGTTGAACAAAAGATAACAATGATTAGTGTATTTCTGTGTCTTGGATATGGCCAGACCTTGTGGAGATTCTTTAAATGGAATAGTATCTTGTTTAAATCATGAAGTCTCAATGGCAGAAATAAAGTGCCTATATTGGCATCCACAGATTAGGTGCAATAACGTGTCCCAGAAAACAACTGAATTTGATGGTTCTTGAGATTGAGGCCATAGACGAGATTGCTTACAGGATTTTTTTTTTTAAATTTTCATTTCTCAGCTAAGAAGATTGCTTTATGTATTGGAAACTTCAGTGTTCTAGAGTGTGTTCTGTTAAAACACTGGTTTAGATATCTGAATACACGTAGTCCATTCCACTTAGGAGTGCTGGCCTATTTGAAGTTCAGTCACAATGTGATGAAGACCTGCATCACAAGCTCCCTGTTACCATGTTAGATAGTAAATACCAAATTTGCTTTCTGGTTTTCTCTCTCACTGCTGTTATTGGTTTTGCATGAATCTTTCATTTATGTGTTTTTCTAGGTGATTTTTTTCAATGGCATTGATACAAACAATACTTAACTTCTCTAGATGACTTGTCTTTCCTTGTCCTTATTAGAGATTATTTCTTCTTCTTGGTATAGCTTATATATTTTTCCCTATTTAGACACTTCATTCAGTTCTCTGATCTACGTTTTAGCACTAATTGGAAGGAGGGAAATGAACTAGCAATTTAATTTGTTTTGTTCATGCTAATGGTCAGGTTACAATGCATTCAAGCTTCTACCTGTTCTTTCCCAGACACTCCCCCTTGGGAATTGTTAGCTTTGAACTTTGTCTGGTATGAGTGTGTTTTCCTGATACAAGGTTAATATTGACATATGTGAGCCAACTACTATTTGGGCAGTTTGTGAAAAAAAAAATTTGCTCTTCTTTTTATTCATCTGCATTTTAGCAGAAGCTTCTGCCAGATACTGAAGTGGTCAATTGTTTTGTGGGCGTTCACTTTCTCACTGAACCTGTGATTAATATCCATATTTCTGAAAAAAATTCTAGCATTAAAAATTAAAATGTGTTTTCTGATATATGCAGCTTAGCCTTATTTTTAAATATTAACAAGTTGTGGATGCATTCAGGTTACTTACAGAACCTTTTTAGCTCAAAAAGTCTGCATTGGCTCTTTTGAGGATTCTGGCACTAAAAGTATCCACTGTGAAGTATTTGCCACTTGGTCATTTTAAAGGTTCACATGGTTATTTTTAGATAGCTTTTATTTGATTTTGTGGTAATGGAAATAAAGTAGCAGCTTTCTAAGAGTTCTTGTTGCTAAACAAAATCATGAGAATTAAGCTATTTCACAGTTTAATTCTGCTGTCTTTATTTCTTTACAATTTATGGCACAAGAGAGGAAATAAAACCCTTTAAACAACTGCTGAAGTAATGTGGGAAAAAATATATGTGGAGTATGCTTAGATTTGAATTTTCTACAGTAGCAATTAAAGATGCTACAGATAAGATTCCACAGAGCACATAACTCCTACAGAAATCCCAGAACAGCTAGAAAGGTAAAGTGAGGATACAGAGACAGTTGCTGCCCAACTTTGCAGAAGTCTTTAAATACCGTATGTGACAAGCCTTTTCTTCATCTCCAAATGCAAAGATGTGCATTGATTATCTAAAATTGAGTGCATAGTACTCTGATGAACAGCAAAGCATTATGGAAGTGCAGAAGAATGTCCTTAAGACAGAAGGATATTGTGGCTCAGCACAGATGGATGCCCATATCAGCTACAATGTTTGCAGGCATTGCTATTTGGACCATGTTTATGACAGCATCTGTGATGGACATTATTGAGACATGAAGTTGCACTTCTGTGAATTGCATCTGGGTAGCAGCAGTATCTTAGTTAGTAGTTGAGGTAAATGCCCACGCAGATACAGCATGGATGGAACAGGGAGGATAATGATCCTGCTAGGGACTATGTTAGTTCACTCTCAAGTCTCGTTTTTAAAATCAAGATTCTTGCAGAAGGAAAAAAGATGTTGGGAACATTTAAATTGTGAGTTCAGATGACTCCTGGCCAGTTCTTAGTCTGCTGGTGCTGGTTGGCAGATATCAGCAGTCCTCTCTTCCAGATGCATCTTTTCTTTTTCATATTGTTCTTCTTGTCTTTAAAAGTTAGAAGACTTGGAGGGTAGGGAAGGAAAAACGTTTAAATTGTGATATAAGACCGGGAGCCATATTTCTGCATGCATACAATTGTAATTAACTTCATGTCATTATGCTGTAAAGTTGCCCTACCCATGGGTGTATCCAGCCTTCGGTGAGCAAGTGCCCAGCAGAGCAGACATTATCATCATTTTCTAGTCTGCTGCAGGTTGACGCATGTTAGGCCCTTCAGTAGGCAAAGTGTGTGAATCCCAATATTGCTTGCTCCTTTTGGATCTCATTACAGTTGTTACTTTTATTATAATAGTTGGCATTCATTATGATGTTGTTGCCTTTACCAAACTTTAACCAAATGTAACAAATTTAAAAAATTTGTGTTGTCCAACTGATTTTCCAGGATAATATAGCTCTGTGACCTGAGAAAATGTTGCCTAACCTTTACATGTATGTGGAGAATTGAGTATGCTGTGATTGTTCAAGTTAGGCCAAGTTACTCTTGACAGTGTTTTCAATGCATTTGAAATAAAGATATTAATGATCACTTTTACAAATACTGTAAATATTTTTTAGTATTTTTCCATAAAAGGAATTGATAGGTCATACTACCAGCAATTACCAATACAAAAGAAGTGCTGTCTAACTGTTCAAAGTTTTAATTTTGGAAGAAATGGACAGAATTATTTTTAAGATCACTTTAAGATGAGTGGTTTCTGTTTAGTGTTACCTTGGTAATGGAGGTGCCATTTCTAATTTTTCATTTAGAAATGCATTCTAAATGTTTTTAAAATTAGACTGTGAACTCTGAGGACGTACTAGTCACTTGTTTTTTCCTTATGAAACATAAGTGCTGGTAAAGATTTCCAGTTGTATTCTCCTATATCCAGCGTCTCTGTAAACTTTGTTTTGTTGAGCATTTGTCGTACAGTTTGAGGTTTGACTTTAGCCTGAGAAGCTGTACCGCACTCTCTTATGGCAACTGTAATGTGTCACAGCTGCACTTATCAGTAGCAAGAATTTTAACTTCTTTTGTAGATCTGAATACAGTTTTTCCTATTGGTGTCTTCTGGTATTTTCACTTCTGTTGTACTGCAGTCTGCACACACATGGTATACGTGCGCACACACACACATATTTTAGTATGTACTTAGGCTGCCTGCATATACTAAGCCCCCTCCTGTCCTGATAGTGTTTTATTACTTTTATGTGGACAAAGCTATTTTTAGTGACTAGGTTGAAAATGCTTTGACATCCAAACATAGAGTGCTGGAAATTGATTAGCATGCTGTGTATTATACTTGAAGTGTGAAGATTTGGTCACAGAGTTTTAGAGTGAGTCATTGAGACATTGTAATTTTATTTAAAAAGCTTTTGATTTGATTTTGATTAAAGGGTATAATTAAGATTTCCTAGCCTATTCTTAAACTTTTACTCCTGTAAATAGCTTCCTTGTTGAAGTGGTTCTGGAGTATGGAAAGACATCTGAATTTGCTCAATAATTAGTTTTCCTGGAATTGCACTGGATGGAATTGGATTGATCTTTGCTCAAGGCCTCAGCTTTCATGAGACAAGCCACATGTGTGTATGCCATTTCCTGCCTGCTCCTCCCTGTTGAGGCAGAACTGCATAGTTCTGAGTAGAACTGAGTTTGTTGAGTAGCTTTCCTTACCCAGGACAACTGGCTGCAACTCTGTCTTTGGACATTTAGGGTTGATACAAAGTTAGAAAACAAGGATCTAAAATAGTAGTGCCATTTTATATCAGAAAAAAAAAAAAAAACATTTGAAGAAAAGAAAAAGCTGTTGGTCTTGCCATTCAGGAGCCATTGGTCTTCTTCTATTCCTTAGTCTTCCCCATTCATTTTTTTATGTTGTTGTCTCCCTGTTTTGTTTTTTGTATGAATAGGATTTTTACTCAGCTCAATTAAAGTGTTACAATTACAAAGATGCTTAACTGTGGTCACAGTCATATCATTCTGAATAATAAAAAATGTTTTGGTCAATAAAACCACTTTGTATTTTTTACTTCTAATTTTTGTTGTGGTTTAACTATTGCACTCTATATAACTGTACTGATAAAATAAGCAGTAGTAGAGAATGCTTCCAGGAACTTTATTGACTTCACTGCTGGATTGTTTGAGTGCTATTTAAGTTTTGGTCTTCATCTACAAGAATTCTCCTAAGAGTTTCCAGAGGGAGGTTAGTATAGGCAAAGCTAAGGAATGTTTCCAGAGCAGAATCATTGTCTTCTGGATGTTGCAAGTTTTGAACAGTATTGGGTGTTTTCTCACATGTGGCCTCAGTACCTTCAAGTGCATTCAAGGTTGTTCATGTACTAGTACACAAGGACCTGGAGAAACTGAGGTTGTGTATGTAAATTGCTGTTACACATTGGACAATATCCAAAGCATCTTTCATAGCAATATTTGGACATTGCTATGAAAGATGGTGTAAACCTATTTAGTGTGTTGTTTCACTCAGCCATCATTATATAAAGGAGAGGTTCACACTTCAGTTGTGTCCATTTTCAAGATATGTGCTCTTGCATAATCTTTCTTGGAGACACCACATAATCATGTTGTAAAATTACAGTATACTGACCGGACGAGTTTGTTTTGTTTGTTTCTTCTTTTGAATTAGTTGCTTTATTAATATTAATGGTTTACTAAGAAAGGGCTATTAGAGATGGGAAGGGAGCAAAAATGTGTCATTTAATACTATCTTTTACAGTATGTAAATTTTTCTTGCAGTGTATCCCTGTATCGGGGAAATTGCCGACCTCTCCGGTTTGAGCCACCAATGCTGGACTTCCATGAACAGTAAGTTGAAAAGTCTTTTGATCTGTTTAGTTATGCAAATTTAAACAAAACAAAAAATCAACCAAACAAAAAAAACCCCAAAACAAACAAAACAAAAAACCCCATCCACTGCAATAAACAAACAACAAGCAAAAACCCAGAAAATTAATAGGAACAGCATATAAAGCTGATAGAGCAGGTTGTATACATAGATTGCATTAATAGATTGTAAGTGTAACTGGCCCTCAGAGGGCTGCTGTACTCAGTCTTAAGCATCATGTAGGGACCTGTTGGTTGCTGTGATTTTGATGATGTAGGTACTTGTACTGCTACTCTGCAGAGTGGACAGTTTTAAGCCTAGCATGTAATGTTCTGAGGTGAGATTACCTTTCTGCTTGAATATAACCCATGTCAGGGAGGATGTGCCCTAGTGTATCAGTTTTACTATTGCTTTAGTGGCAAAAAAAACTGACTGTGGAGCTGCAATTATTGGAACAGTAATGTTGAGTTGTGAAAATACAGCCTCAAGGAGAACAAAGAGCCTCCAGGAACTTAGCTCCTTGTTCTCTACCTTGCAACTGGTTGCTGTTTTCATTTAAAAAAAGGGAGAAGGAAGGAAATGAAACATTTCATCAGTGTATCTGTTAGTTCCTCTGGGAACTGCTTCAGTCTTGACTTGTTTTACCATGAACTGGTTACTGTGTGAAGGTAGCTCCAATCCCACTTTTCCCAACAGACCATAGTGGTTCTGGAATAGCTGCTCATGGAGCCTCTGTGCATGATTGATACTTAGACCAAGGTAAACTGCAGTGAAGGCATTTCAAACATTTTGTTACCAAATCAGCCTGGAAGAATGAAAACAGCTCAGGTGTGTCATAGCAACCTTAGCACAGCATTCCTTCGCCCATCCTCAACCAGTACTGCTGCTGGATGAAAGGCTGCTTCATTTACAGATAAGCCACAGATTATTAATCACCACTATACAAAAAACCCCAATGTAAATCTTACTAAATAACAAAGCTGTATGAAAATGCATAATTTTACAGAACTTATTTGTATTCAGTCTAACAAAATTGTGGCTTTACTTCTAATTAAAGACACAGTAAGTCACTCTGCCCCCTCTTTTTCCTTCAAAATTTCCTTTAGCTTTTGTTGTTGTGTGATTTTGTTGTTTTTCTTTCTAATGTCAGTAATCGATCCTAGGTAAGAGAATATTGAGTTTCTAAACTGAATAACAAAATATCTAGTGGTAATCTCTACTCTACTGCACCTCTGCTACAAGAAGATTGGGTTATAGTTAACGAATTATTTTGGCGAGTGCAGTACGAATTCAAACTTGTAGAGCAGTGTGCTTTTTGTCAGAGCTATGCTAAACTTATCTATTGATTTAAGTTATTTTCTTTTAAAAACTGTAAAAGTTTTCAGTTCATAGTAATTCCAGACTTGGATATTGGGAACCTATTTTATGCACCTTTTTCTACTATGAATAAATGTGATGTTCTCTGAGATATGTTTTAAAGGTTATCTAGAGTTTGCATGCTTATGTTCTGAAGGAAGCTGCATGTGCTTTTTTGCTTTTGGGTTTCCAAAGATGATATCTTCCCCCTTGCTGCAAGTAGATCCAAGACAGTACCATGAATACTTTAAGTCATTCTTCATTATATTTTCACTTTTTACATAAGCTGTTCTTGTCAAAGCTGAAAGCACTGAAGAAATAGTATAGATCAAATACAGTATTAAAAGTAGCACAAATCTCTTACTTGGGAATGTCTCTGTACAATACGTGCGAACTGCACTGTGGGAGTGCTGCGTTCTGTCAATTAAAATAAGGAACCTGTGTATTAGATCTTGATTCATTATGTGTTCCTTCTTTGGTTTGGGTGGGTTTTTTTGGTAGCTGTATATTATTAATTTATCTCCTGTCATTTAGGTTATAGTCTCAGGAAGAAATCCTGTTCAGATTTATTAAAACTTAAGTAAGTTGCCAAACGCAGTTTTGGAAAAGGTTTAGATATGGAGCCCCAAAGTTTAGTTTAAAATCTGTGACCTGACTCTGAGAAATGCTGAGTAACTTAGCCTTATGGTGGGAAGAAGCTGCAGGTACCAAGCACCTTGGAAGTCAGTTAATGCAGATTTAAGCTTTTGATTTTTTTGCCTTTTAAAACAGGCAGGGGTTTCACATTCAAATTCTGCCTTTCTGTCTTTGTTAATAATGGATTTTAGAAAAGGCATAAAATCCATGTTTAGTGTCTGAATAAATACTATACCCAAAGAGTGTTTTGTTAATAGGTACCATGTAGCATTTAGTACAGCAAACTTGTTCCAAGTTCGTGTTTATGCTGGGCTATCAACATGTATCCTACCTAGGCTAAAGAAAGATCTAATATTTATTTTCAGTTGTAAGTCAAGCCGTTCTTCCCATGACATTTTTGGTCTGCTAATAGTGTGTGGATTTAATCAGATGTTTCAAAAACATGCCAACTTAAGCAGGAATAATAGTTAATAAAAGTTACTTTATCAAAGGATCTCAGAAAATCAAAACCAGTATTAAGTTGATAAATATGTGCTGTAGACACACTTCCTGTATTCCACCTGGAGATGAGATTAAAATGGCCTTCTACTTCTGATTTATAACAGTTGGAGGTTTTTTTAAAGCTGTTTTAATATAAAGCAAACACTACCATATTCTACCACTTTGAAGGTAGTCCAGGTAATCTCACACTTTATCGAAAGAAATGCATGCTGTATGTTAGGATATGCAAAATGATATGCAAATCTTTAGCTCAGTTGAAGAGATCCCAAATGTTCTCTGTATACATTGAGCCTCTGGGAATGGGATAGAACTGAGGCAGGTTCTCCCATATCTCTGTGCCAGGGGACTACTTGGACTAAGAGTGGAATACTCATTTGGTTATTTAATGTGTAAGCCTCTTTCTTGTGTTTCTGAAGCAATGCCAATATTTTTCTGGAACAAATTCTGCAGAATCTTGAGTATTGGAGATTCAGGGCTTTAAAGAAAACAAAAAAACACCACCCTTCCACCTAAAGCCAGCTCCACCACTAGCTGTTGTTTTTTTTTTTTTTACCAGCATTCTGTTCCTTGTATACTCTCTTTTAAACTGTTATTCTCCCCTGTTGTTAAATGGGAATAACTGAGGTGTTCTAACCTACAAACAGTAGTCATTATGTTATTCTCCATAGCTTTGGGAGTTGGTGGCTCAGAGGCTATTTTGGCAAAACAGTCATTATCTATATGACTTTCTGTGTTTAAGGCAGGTCTTCATATTAGAAGTCTTACAGATGGCCACTTGGGGTGAAGGTTGAAGAATACTTTTACAGGGCAGTTTCTATTCAGTTCTTGCAACTACTTTGTGGGAGAATGTGGATCTTCTTAGATCTCAGTACATTGCCTTCATCTTTGTTAATTCAGCTCTGACAGTATCAAAAGTGAAGTTTAAGTTCTTCAACTAAATTTTTTGATAGAGGTACATTTTGATAATGGAGCACTTGTCTATTGAGTATTTTAGGATGTAAAAATACAAGCTAGAACTGCTTATCAAAATTTTTTTAAATGTGGAGTTCTTTTAGATGAAATTGACATCCTGTTTCATAGAAATGATTGGTAATGTATGAAATTATACTTTTGTTTACAGTGATATTTTAATCCTTCATCAACATATTCTTTTGTGGTGAACAGCAGTTCTTGCTTCACTCAATTTGAGTAAGGTCCCATTCTCAGACAAAATTTTCTCATTGGTATTTTGAGGTTCTTTATTTCAGTTTTATATTGATGATCTCATTTTGCATTTCCTTTGAAGTACTTCGATTAGGGGACTTTTGTAACCTTTTCATGTTTCTTGTTTGTGAGCTCTAGTATTTGGTAGGATATTCTATGAAAGCTTAAGCTGGGCTTGAAAGCAATTGCTTGGCAGTGTTCAAATACTGAGACCTTCTTGCAGGTGTGGAGACCTTATGTTACTCTAATGTAAAGGACATACTTTAAGGACAGGATAGTGTCAGAATGGGTCAAAATCTGGGGAATACAGCCTATCTTAAACCTGTCTTAATATAACTCCCTTTGAATCTAAAATGCACACTCTACAGTTGCACTTCTAATTACATGAATTAAAAACAAGATACAGAGGAAAAGGGATCATTTAGAAAGTCAAGGCATATCATGAATATGCTGTACTGCAGTGGAAACTGTTTTACACCCTCGAAGGCTTGACTGGTGTAAAATTTAAGGGAGGACTAGCATGGTTAGGGAATGGAGAAATTATATTGTTAATGATTTAGCTATTGGAAGTTTTCCTGAGCTATAGATGAAGTGTTTGCATGTGCTAGATATACAGTAGATATAAATATCCTTAAAGCCATGACAGTTACTTCAAGTAACATAAGGTTGATGTAAGTGTAGCATAGGTCAGATTTCTTCAGGAACTCTAATTCTTTCTACAAAAAATAGTGAAGAATTTTAGCAACTAGAGAATTTATTCAGACCGTTATTTTTCCTAATTGTTAAGTACATTTACTTAAAAGTAAGTTATCTATAATGTACATCCAAATGTTTGCACAGTACATTTGATACACTTCTAGTGTTTGAGAGTTTGAGATTGTTGGAATTTTAAAGAAATGTTGCTGAAGGAACCTTCATTTCCCTTGGAGTTTGTTCAATGTGAGAAATTTTTGACAGTAAATTGACATTTCATCCAGATCTGCCTCAGGTTTTGTTCACATATCATGCTAGACTGCACAATGCTGCTGAAAGTTCATTACACTCCTAGATTCATTCCAATCACACTTGGTGACATGGTTGGCTAAACTCTGCTACTTGTATATGTGGTTTTGATAACTGTTTGGAAAAGGCATGATTTTGTTGTATGGAATCTAAGTTAGATTCCTAGCTTAAAATGGGGCACTTGCCCTATTTAGAATGTTACATTGACACCAACTTTTTGTCAAGTGTAATGTCAAAGAACTTTCTCTGTTACAAGTCAGTGAAATCTGAAAGCTAAGAAACAACCAATTTATAGGTTAGTACATGTACAAAACCAAAACCCTTCTGTTTTCTTTTGCTTTTCTGAGTTGGAGACATGTTTGAGAATGCAAATGTATGTGCTTCAACTACTCTTAACTTCAGGTAAGGAAGTCACTTGCCTGTGTCACTCAACTGGTTTTGTGTGAAGCAGGAAGAATCTAAATTAGCGAGAATCTACTCGCTAATTCTCTAATTTTGTACATGATGCAGGCTTCCTTTGTCTAAGGAAACTAGCATTTTCTTCAGAATGGGGCACAAAAGGCATTCTCTTTCAGTCTCTAGAGGTAACCTTGTAAGTCCAGCTTGTTTTGTTTCTTGTAATTAAAAGTAGTTGGGTGTTGGAGTTGTAACGTATCCAAATTCTTATTGTTGGAGCTTGCTCAGTCTGATCTTCTGGCTGGAGAACTGTCTTCATTGGTTCAGGAATTTCCTGTGCCAATGAGAGTGTCCAGGGCACCTGACTTTGTATGCTTTTCACATTACATTTCTGCCTTCTAGGCATCTGTTATTCACCCCTGTCTGACAGGACACTGTATGACAGGATCTGATCTAACCCATATAACACTTCTGATATGTTGCGTGACAACTGGTTTTACAATTGTTTTTGCAGTTGCCAAAGATGCTAAATGAAAAAAACACATGGGGAAAAACCTGTCAAATCCTCAAATGCATGAGGAATTTACCAGATTTAAATATTGAGTATATTTATCAATATTGCCAGCATTTCAAAATGTATCTAGGAAGCTTTTGATTGACTTCATTTCTCTCTCCAGTCTCATTAGAAAGACTAAGAGGTGGAAGAGGAAGAATGTATCTGATGAATTCATATCTTTTGCTTTTCAGTAATAGATTTTTATCAGTTTTCATAAATCAAATGAGCATTTTACAGATGTGCTTAAACTATACGCAGTAAGAAAAAAAAATCTGCTCTTTTAAAAGGGAATTTTCTCAACTTGTGTTTGCTTTACAATGAGTAGCTACATGTTTTTGCAAGTCAATTTTGGGCCAACAACTCAAGGACTCATCTCCCCAAAATTTGCAAGAGCTGATTTCCATTGTTAAAATAATCTACCTTTTGATCACTGGAACAGCAATGAATTCCATTATAAGGACACGCTCACAATACACTGCAGGTACTAACTCAGGCTTTGGAAAGAGTAGAGTTGCGGCAGTAAAGAACATTAGCACAGGCTTCCTTACTCATTGACCCCTCACCCTTGTTACTTAGCATCTTCTAATCTAGGTTATGGTATCAGGTTTTTTTATCAGTGTAGGTTGACCTAGCATTATGCAGGGACAAAGGATCAGGAGCAAAATCTTACATGTTTTGATAGTTCATGTTTGCCTGAAGGTCTGTGTCTATACCAGCTTCTCACAATGAAAAGTGCTAGCTGTGACTGCTCTGGGAAATTCTGCTCTAAAATTTGGCATCATCTATAACCATACTTGTGCAAATCATTGTGATTTGAGAATATGCAGCTTGGAGAGCATCCCTTATGAGATTATTGCTTGGGATGCAGGTTCATTAGAGGTGTCTGGTGCACATTGCCCTACCTGGATTTTAACATGTCTGATGGCAGAAAAAACAGGTGACATTTATGAAGTTCTATTTCTGTGTATTTGGGTAACCTCACACTTAGAGTATAAGGAAAGCTGTATATCAGCCAACTGTAATACCAGTGTCTCGGTTTAGAAAGACAGGTATCTGCCAGGGAAACTGGGCTTCCCCTTAGAATAGAGGATGTAAACCCCTCAACCCCCACCAAGTTCTAATTTTGCAATTAACGGCTCTCAGGCAAAGATTTGGGCGTAGGAATAACAGCTTTTTACTAAGAATTTAAGAATACGAATGTGGTAGAAAAGAAAAGAAAAAAACCAAAAAACCACCCCACCAAACCAGCAAACAAACAAACAACAATTTTGGAAAGCCCTGACAGGGTCAAAGCTACAACCTTGTTAGTCAGGGTGTCGGAAACAGTCCAAAAGTGAGTCCTCCTGGGATGGCAGGTACGGCTCCGCTGAGGCAAAAATGATCCAGTAGCAGAAAAGAAAGGTGTCCTGAGGTGGTGAGAAGGGTCCTGCCTTCCTCCGGTAATCTGATGAAGCAAGACGCTGTGCTGGTTTAAAGTTCCAGCTTTATCCAGGTAAGAATGGCTGGCTCCTCCCACTGGGTGGAGCATCTCACAATAGGTATGATAGGATGAGGGTATGTGTTGGGAAAGGGAGCCGGCTTGGGAAGAGTGTTAATGGCCCATTATGAAGAAAGATAAGAACAATGCTCTACCTGATATTAACCGTTGGGCCATTAGGAAAAGGCACCCGCCCCCAACTGTTTTTTTTCAGCAGATGAAATTGAATAGACATTATAACCCAGGACAACCAGACTCACTGTTTCAAAATCAGAATGATTAGCAAAAGAGTAAACTAAAACAAAGTCCTAACATTAGAATTCCTTTTTAGTGCCTTTATTACCAATAGTTATACTGTGGTAATTGAGTCTGGAATATGAAATTATTGAGCTATGGTGTTGGTGATGGCTGTTTCCCTACCAGTTTGTTTTTATAGACTTGAGCCTCTCAAACAGATGTATAGGCTCTTCTTTTCAGAACTGGAAAAGCATGAAGGTCCTAAAGATTGTTAATATTTGAAATATTTCCTGACTAATGAGTTTTATTTGCAGACTACCTTTCTGACATGAGCAGAATGGTGCTTCATTGTTGCCAGTTCGTTCAAGATAATTTTCTTGACTTTGTGATGTTTCACACATGATGCATCATAAGTGTCACTGAAGTCAACTCTGATCTTCAGTTTTCAGTACATAGCTGTTTTTCTTTAGAGACTAGAGATGATACACTAGTCATGTCATTTGGTCACATGTAATACAGTGTTTAAAATCGACTCATCTCTCTTCTTGCTGTTGTGGTGGGAAGGAACTGTTCAGTTTGATTCTAGTTTTTTCTGGTAAGTCCTGACATGAAGAGTGATTGGAGTGCTTTGTTACAGAGTAGGAGGATGATTTCCCCAACTTGATGACCTGCTGAACGTGCTTTGGGGAAAAGAAGTACCCAAAAACTGCACTGTGGCAAACAAAGGAGTTGTGCTAAGGCGCTGGGAGCATGTCTTCCACTAAGGAGAGTGAAAGATTGTAGTGAGAACTAGGGAATAGACAGCTGATCCTCAGGCTGCAAGAGCTTTCTTCAGTGTTGGAGGAGATTGACTGTTTTATTTCTTCCCTTTTTTAAAAATAATTTGGTCTTGGTAGAATCAGAGTACTGCTTTAAGGCTTGACCACTTTGTCTAAACAAGGAATTTGCTGCAAAAATGTTGCCTGGTATAGAAGTTTCTGCTTTTCATAGTTACCAAGCAAAGAAAATACGCAAGGCCATCCGTAGTGATGTTGGTGAAAGAGTGTTTGAAGCCGTGGGTTCATAATTCAGGGGGTGCTGGGTAACTCCCTATCAGCAGATACATTTCTCGGTTGTGGATTTGTAGTTGCATGTGTGTTTTTATTGTGAGATTTTTGGTGGGGGTGGGGCTAGAGATGACGAAACTTGGAGGGGTGGCTCTCACTTGGATTCCTCTGGTCTGGTAAGCTTTTTCCTAGCAAAAGATAAACAGGTGCATAGGTTTACTGTTTAATTCCACTGATCTACAGTGTAGCAGTTACAGTAGTTAATGCAAAATGTCATAGTTGATAAACCATTTCCTTTTCTGATATCCCTATGAATGCTAGCAAGAAATGAAAATATTTTCTGTTAGGGCTTAAGCCAGATGTTTGGTTTTGTACAGGTTTTGAAAGGCGAGAGGAATTGTGGTCTTTGTCACTGGTGAAGTTAGATGAGTGAAAGTGAGATTTTTTGACAGTGAAAGAAGCATCAAGAACAAGTATTTGCTAATAGAGACATGAAATTAGGTGAACTCAGCAAACAAAGCAAAGAGTTTTGCAGTGGCAGACTGCAGATATATTTTTGTTAGTGACATTGTCACTATTGGTGGTTATTAATTGTGCCTTTGAATTAATGACATAGTCTTTAGCATTGGCTTCTTTGACCCATGTTTCATGTGTGGGAGGTTCCTACTACAATAAATAGGAACCACAGTAAGTTTGTAAATTGTGGCATAGTTTGTTTATTGTCACTAAATTTTCCATGCAATGGAGCCTTTAATTTACAACAAAGTTACATTGCCTCATCTGTTGAGATATATTCCACACCCCCCTCTAAGCTGAAAAACTGACTGCAATAGCACATATTAATTTGGTCTGTTAAGGTTGATTGAGGATGGCAGAACAGCTGCCAGCTTCTGGTCATCACCACTGCAGGTACTACAGGTAGTAATTCTTATCAGTAGTTTTGGTATCCTTGCAGTGTTTGGAGCAAGTGACATGTGAGAAAGTGCTACATGGATTACATGTAGCCTGAAAGTTAAGAGTTAGCTATTTTGAAATCCAGAATTCAAAATGCGGCAATTTTTAATCTGTAAACTGCACGCTTTATTAGTGCTTTGGTGCTCATACTTAACATGTGTAAGTTAAAAGGCATGAAAAAAATTCTGAAGAGACAGTAAAGTCTGAAAAATAATTGCTGAAACTGGAGCATCTATTATCACCTTAGCTGCTGTAAGCAAAAAGAAATTAGCCAAAAGCTTGTGTCAAAGAAATTTGTTAGCATGTCTTGTTACTAAAAAGCTGTGCAGTTGTTTGACTGTGTGACTTCTATGTTTTAGGGTTCCTATATTCTAGAATTTATCTCAAGCATTTATATTTTTACTTAAGGTATGAATTCAAATACAATATAGAAATTAAATAGTTGTTGCTCTACATATAGGCGTATTTAATTCTGTAGAGCACATTATAAAATATAATATCAGAAAAATTCTGGGTTCTGGGTAAGACTATTTATAATCTATCATGGAAAAAATTTGCATTTAGACTTTTGTCTAGGGTGTGTTCTCTTTATTTTCAGTTGCTGTGTACACCCTGTCTTAAGATCATTATTTAGAGGTTGTAGCATAGAAATAGAAAACTTTGCTTCTTTTCATTCTGAAGTAAAAATCTGACAATAGAATTTCATGAGCACGATGCAACATTAGGTAAACCTTCAGGAAAATAACCAATAAAATAACGGAGAATGTGTTAAGTAAGTAATTCTTATAGGTTCAAGATATATACATTACTTGAAAAAAGCATTAAATGCAAAGCTCTGTTGTCAGTGTTCATCGATTTTATGCTCCTATCTGGTGTAATGGGAAAGAAGTCCAATGCTTGATTATCTAGATTTCTGACACTTAGGAAATACTTTCTCTCTATTTTGACAGGCCAGTTGGAATGCCAAAAATGGAAAAAGTTTACCTACATAACCCTAGCTCAGAAGAAACAATTACATTAGTATCAATATCTGCTACAACATCACATTTTCATGCATCGTTTTTCCAAAATAGGGTAAGTTTTTTTACTTTCTCAAAATTAGCTTTTCTTTCTCCTCTTGAATCTGAATGGAAGCTTCTCTGAAAGAGTGACTTATTGCAATAATTACATACCTAAAAGTATTAAGGTACTGCAGTTCTTCATCTCATATCAGCAAATTTGAACTGAGCACAGAAATACAAGGAGTCCTGAGTATGTTGGAAATGTATATTATAGTTGATGGTTTAACAGCAGATCTCCTTTGTTGCTGAAGTGACTACATTTCCTCGGAGCATTTACAGAAACAGACTGTTCCTATAAATTTTCTGAATAATCTAAGTCACGTGAAGTGGTTTTAGTGTGCAGTAGTCACTCCAGTGAACTTAGAGCTGTAAGTAATTGTGTTACAGGAACTTGCTTGTTCAAAAGCATGGTGTCAGCAGGGTTAACTCCTAACCACGTTGCTGTCAGATAGAGTCCTCTAGTTTCAGTTTTTTCTGCAGGGCCTCTGGCGTAGTAAGAGCCATGTAAACATGAAAAAATTCAGAAAACCTGTCTATGATAAGCCACCTGTTGCATTTATGGAGGTCTCGTGGCAGTTGCATTTCTCAAGTGACCTTTAAACTCTCAGTCTAAATTACTTTTGTGATAAGCTGAACTCTAAATTCAGAATTCAGTGCAAAAATTCAATTAAATATGATCCTGCACCATAATAGTTTTAAATTGTTATTGTTATTATTTTGTTATACATTTAATTTGTTTGAAAGTTCTACCTTTTTATTTCCAAATCTGCAGTTGGCTTTCTATTGTCATTATTCCACAAAGAACACGTGAGGATCTTCTGCAGCACAAAAACTATTGTTCATCTGCATAATGCAATTTATTAAGTAAACAGTTTTGCTTATCCCTCTGCTTGCTTGCTTTTATTTTTTCCAGAAAATTCTTCCAGGAGGGAATACGTCCTTCGATGTAGTTTTCCTCGCAAGAGTAGTGGGAAATGTAGAGAACACTTTATTTATTAACACTTCTAATCATGGGGTATTTACTTATCAGGTAAGAGAATTACATGCTTTCCAAAAAAGTGAAGTGTGAATCAGGCAAAGCAGTATCTATTATGGGATGCTTAAACATCCAAGGATACTTGCACAACAGTGGTGGGTTGTTGGTTTGGGGTTTTTTTCCCATCAACCCAGTTGAAGAAGTGTCCATCCCTGTTGTTGGTTGTAATACAGATATACCATTGTTAAGATCAGTAGGGCAGTGCTATAAACCAGATCAGTGAAATTACATAGGATTTAAAATCCTCCCAATACCTTTTTTGCATGTGTTATTTTAGTGGCTCATTGTGGGGATCTAGCTCATCCTTTAGCTCTTTACTTATCTGATACAGTGGGAAGACAATGTTATTCCTTAAGCTGGCAAAAAATTACTCACTGGAGATTCAGAAAGGTAATTCAGACAGATGGGAGAGAGCAGAAAGTGAAAAATGAGAAAAATCCTCCTGTTGAAAGAATATAACTCTTACCATGACAATGTTTTGCAAACAACAACAAAAATGCTTCCCAATATGGATAGTTTCATAATGATATGATTAAAGGAACATTTCATATTTCATTAACCTTTAGCTGGTAGCTATCTGACACTCTGGAATAGAGTGTCAGAAGAAAAGGTGGTTTTTTGATTGCATGTTTTTCAGCATACGTGTAAGTAAATAGTAAAAATGAGGAGTAGCCTTTAGCTGCAAACTAAACCAGTTTATTTCAGAGCTTTAGTATGATACTTTTAAAGGTTCGGTTACAAGTATACAATAAAACTAATTGAAAAGAGTTCTTGGTGGATTGCTAAAGTGGGTGTGCATGTTAGACTCTGCCACAATTACAGACAGCTACTTGAGCTTGTGTTTCTTTTTCTCAACCAGGTGTTTGGCATTGGAGTTCCAAACCCCTATCGATTGCGCCCATTTATTGGGGCCCGAGTTCCTGTAAATAGCAGTTTCTCTCCTATAATAAATATCCATAACCCTCACAGTGAACCTCTGCAGGTAAGTGTGAGAGAAAGATCATTATGTGCTCGTTTATGGTATTAAACTGAAATTTTGTTTATTTTGCTACACCTTGAAATTGTGTTTGAACTTTAGAGCTGTTTGAGGTCATGTCTTTCATATTATAAGATTTTTTTTCTGCTGAAATGCCAGTCAGTTCTAGACATTGTTGCAGATCTCCTAATTTCCTAAACTGAGGTTTTCCAGTGAAATTTCAGTTTTTAAAATGGTTGTAATTCCTGAAGAATAAAGATTTTAACTTCACCGGTAATTAGGAAGAATACTGAAGCAAACAAATAGATCTTTTAGTCCAGTGATGCTTCTTAGCTTCATTATCTCTGGTTTGCACCACATAAGGTGTTGGTTCAGTACACCCCAGTATGTAATCTTGGAAAAACATTCTTCTGTTCAGGCAGGATTTATGTCTTTACCTAACCAAATTCTGATTCTGTTAAGTGATTCACAAATAGTAAAATGCTCTAGAAAGCACATAAAATGTAGCACTATCAAATGGCTATATCAGCATTAAAGTGAATTTGTAAGGTATTCCAGTGGTCAAATAGTCACTAACCTATGCCATTGCACATGATAATACCTGATAAGTAAACAGGATCCCTTTAAGGTTGAGTGCTGACATTTTCCTGTTATGCACCTCAGGTGGTAGAAGTGTATTCCAGTGGAGGTGATCTCCATTTAGAGCTTCCAACAGGTCAGCAGGGAGGGACAAGAAAGCTATGGGTGAGTAGCCATGTCTTGCAGCACTCATTGTACTTGCTTGGGAGGTTTTACTTTGATATGAGCTTAGGCTTTGGGGTTTTTTTACTAACTTTGTGTCATGTCATGCAGTGATTTAAAATATCCCATAAAAATGGAAACAATAACAGGGTCTGTTAATGTTATGGTAGTAGGAGTTGAATGAAAGGTTTAATTAAGATAAGCCATATGTATTGAGCTGTGCTGTTTTGAAATGTGAAGAATAAAATGATTCCCATTAGAATGAATTACACCTACCTGAGCTTTCAGTCCTGGAGGCCTGTGAGCTGGATCTAACTGATAGAAAAAGTGTACATGTTTTTTTGTTTGGTTTGTCAGTTAGGGATTTTATATTTGTTTTGGCTTTTTTGGTGGTGCTGGGGTTTTTTACCTTAGAAAGTCCTTCCTGCAAATTACTATGAATGCACACATGGGTTGAAAATTAAGCTGAACAAACATAGGGAAGAAAAGTCTATTATGGACTACTAAATGAAACGGCAGTGTGTGTAGCTGAAGTAAATCCTTAGATCATGAGTTGAGAGTGGCCGGAAACTGTTCTGGAAAATATTCCTACATGCATGCCCTACAGCTACTCCCTACTCATCATGTCTGCTGCTAGAGGCAAGGTAGTGGATTGGATGGACGTGTGGTCTGGCTCATTAAATCCGGTTTGAAGTAACACATACTGATATCTTTAGGTGAAATAAAATTTAGAAGCATCCAGAAGGTACAGTTCTTTGCTCCATGCTGTATGTCACGCCACTGGTAATGTCCAGCTAGATATGAAACCTATTTTCCTTTCCAGTTAGAATTATTTGGTTTTTTTGATGACTCGTTTTTGATGTAGGAGAGACTTTGGAGCCATTGTGCTCCTAAGTTTGTCTCTTGCTGAAATGTATCATTACAGTAATGGGACAATTACATTTGTTTTAAGAAGGTATTTCCAAGTGAGTTACAAAGGACAATCACAGTACTTAATTCTTGGCTTTTCTGGAAAAAGTCCATTAGAATGGCAGTATTTTGGTTTTAGGTACAAAAGTTGCAAGGAAGTAAGTATTAACACAGATCACATTTTAAAAAATGCAATGGAAACAGATGCTGAGGGTTAGATGTTGAAATGAAAATGGATTTTAAAACATAAATATCCTAATGTTTTGGCACTACTTCAGTCAAATTGCATTGCTTCTGAAGATGGTCCCCTCCTAGTTGTCAGGAGAACTCAAGGGGGGTGTTTTTCAGAGCATGAAGCTTTTCAGCTTCCCTTGGCCAGGTTGCCAGTTAAAGTAATGATGATTCACATGTGAAAGCTTTCAGTGTCTGGCAATCTCCTTGTTTCCTCTATCCATCCATTTTCATACACATTGGTATGCATTTTCATATAACCATTGGTATTTTAAAACAATAAGGCAGCTTGAAGAAGTCAAACCAGTAGGAGGAAACACTCTGTACAGATACATCATTGTATTGGTTATGTCAAGAGCTGCACTGGTTAGAAAAAGCTTCAAAGTAGCAGAAATTATTTGAGATATGGTGATGATACTTTGACATATGGATATACATAATTGTATAAAATTGTTCGGATGCCAAATGTTTGAATGATTGGATGGAGCAGTCTGCATATGCAGGAGTATTTTTTGATCTGACCAACTTTGGATCCCTAGCTACACATATGGAAGGGCCTGTGAAAACAGAACTTGAAATTTTCTTACTTTGATCTTCAACAGTTTTCAAAGAATACATCTGCAGTTATTGTGCCTTAGAAAATTTCCAGTCAAGGTTTTCATCTTCTATTTAAAAACAAAAACCAAGCAACCGACCAAAAATTCAATCCTCAGACATTGTGTAATGTGATGAAGACAACCCGATGTTAGTATTTCAGCTGTAGTGCTGAAGTTAGTCTTGTGCTGCAGCTGTGTCCAAAAAATACAGAAAGAGACGTCTTTCAAACCTTGAATGCAGATTAGAACTGATAGAATAGGCATGGTACAGAAACTAAAATTCATCTTGACTTTTTCCTGTAAATTACATGGTGTCCAATAGATGTGGAGCTCCACAAGCTTCTGGCTGCATGGAGTTATGCATTGTTTCAGTTTGTGTTTAGCATTGAAACTGTATGGCTTGTGTCTGCTTTGCAGAAAAAACACTTATCAAATATTGACTTTGCATACTCTATTAGTGTCAACATTTTTTCTGAATATCTTTTGTGTATTGCCAGATTCTGCTAATTTAGTCTACTGTCTTTTTATCACAAATTGAATACATAAAAATTAAAATCATAGAATCATTAACTTAATCAAATGGGATATGAAAGTTCTCTTGTGTATACCTAGTTTTAATTAGTGTCATATTAGATGATTATGACTATCCTTTATAAATTTAATGGTAATTTTAGTTTTATGAAGCCTATCTCTTCCTGCTTTTGTTGCTTTTTCTCTTAACACAATTATACTCAATGCTTCTATTGTAATTCTTTGGTGTGACAGCTTTTTTTGTAATTACTGTGCTCTCATAGATGTGCTTTGATTATTTATCAGGAAATACCTCCCTATGAAACAAAAGGAGTGATGAGAGCCAGCTTTTCTTCAAGAGAAGCAGATAATCATACAGCCTTCATTAGAATAAAAACAAATGCCTCAGACAACACAGAAGTTATTATTCTGCCTGTTGAAGTTGAAGTTACAACAGGTTTGTTAAAGAGTGGTTGGGGTTTTGTTGATTTTTGGGTTTGTTTGTGTTTTGGTTGGGTTTTTTTCAGTTATTCAAATTAATTAACTGTTAGTATAATAAGGAACTTTTTTTTTTTAAGCACCAGGAATCTATTCATCAACAGAAATGCTAGATTTTGGTACACTGCGAACACAAGGTAAACCATTCTTCAGTTCTCAAAGTATTTATCAGGAATAGGGTGGGGACAGGAAAGCCCAGTTACCTTTGTACTGTTCAGGGTTGCTTGTGGAATGATGCTTTTAGAAAGACAGCAGCAGTTCACAACAGCAGGTTACAATAGTGCACAGATGCAAGAGTACTTGGGTTGTGTACAAGCAAACAGTAGTTTGCACACCAGGTTGTAAGTCCATTAGTGAGGTTAATGTTACACAGTTGCACATAACTTAGTCTGAAAAGCCTTTCAATTCAATTAGTTTGTGAACTTGTGAAAATTGTTTTACTTCTGGGTAAGTCAATAATTTTCAGACATGGAGAAAAGTGAAGGTGTGCAAACTTGATCAAATGTTTTATGATAGGATCTTTTTTAATTGCCTCTAACACATTTGGGCTTAACATTTTGCACTTATGTTAATATTGTTTAGTGATAAAAAGTATATATCAGAAAGTAGTAAAACCAGAGGTATTTTTTGAAACTGTAAGAAGGATTTATTGCTGACAAACACCAGTATATATCTTTTGTTCAATTAAAAAAGATAGCTTCTGAAGAACTTTTCCATACTACTTCCTTAACATATAAAGATTTTCAAATAAAAGTAATTTCTTCTGGACATGGTGCATCTGACAAAGTCATTGATTATAGTATTTTTAGTCTGTTCACCTCTTAATGTGTTAGAAATATGAGTGGTAAGCTGAAGCATGTAATACCTACTAATACAAAAAATGTAATTTGTGTCAGATTCTTGGGACTAGCTATTTTGACTGGCTGTTCTGTCATGTTAGTATAACTTCTTAACATTGAGCAGGGGATGTATATAAGAAACCAGCTAGTGTAAATGACTTTGTATAAGATTCACATGTTAAAATAGCCTAATAGGTGTGGTTTTTGTTCTTTAACAGATCTGCCAAAAATTTTAAATCTGCATTTATTAAATTCAGGAACAAAAGATGTGCCAATTACAGTAAGTTTAATTTCTTTCAGTTTGAAACTTTCTACTTGGATTTACTTTTTCTCATAAAAATTGAGCATTCACAGGTTCACTATGTAGTGTTCAGAATTAGAAGCTAGGTGATGTGCGACTGAAAATGTAATTTAATAGTAGAGCAAATAATTTTTCTGCATGGTAAAATCAATTTGTGCCATAGCCTCCTTTGAATGCTCTGAACAGCATTTTTAGTCTGTACCTGCAGTATCTGGACCTTTGGAAGCCTTTATACTTGAGAACAGTAATTCATTGGTTATTGAACTTCAGTAGTTCAGTGACTGAGAGATTAATACAGAGTCTGTAAGATTCTTTGTCTTCATCATACACACATCGCATTTACATATCAGTGTGTAAAGCGGTTCTCCAATGTAATTTTTTAAGATAAGCAAAGAGTAGCTTTCAAGAGCTGCCTGTGAAATTATTTTTTTTTTCTTGAGCTTATCTGCCTTATGGCTTGCAATAACAAAAAAAACCCCCAAACACTCTAGGGCCCTTTGCAGTAAGACCACTGGAGCTGAATGTGAAGTGCAGCCAGCTTCAGAGTTCTAGCATTTGGATTTTCTACTTTCTGTTTTTATGTCAGAATTTTGGCACTAGTCTGATAGTCTGCCTTTGTTCATTCATACCTTTTTCCTGTGTGATTTTTCTCATTGCCCACTATTTTTCTCACTTCTTCCTTCTCCCCTTCCTGTCTTCCTTTTTTTCCAGATTTAGTTGTGTAGCTAGTTATACCTTGTCCCAGTGCACTTCAAAAAGTGTTGAAGTGTTGAAAAGAAACCAGAGGAGCCAGAAGAATGACTGAAGGATTGGCAAAAGTTCCTTACTGAGATCTTGGAGAGCATTTCTGTATTTATAAAGCTTGAAACTGTAACTATGAGGAACAGTGTTTTAATAGTAGAGATCTAGCAAAATCTTAGGATACTGGAAACTGAAGCTAGATGAATTTAAACTAGAAACAGGAAACATTTTTAGTGATTAAGATAAATTTTCACAGTTGACAATAGATCATTGTAGTGCTTGCTAAGATGTTATTCACTAGTAATTTTCAAGATTAGAAACTTACAGTATACTGCAAACAAGAGAAACTTACAGTATAGTGCAAAAAGATTTTAATTCATTGATACTTACTGCATTAATGAGGTCAGGTGATCCTGTAGGAATCACGGCTTTGTAAGCTATAGCACAACTTCCATAGCGGGTTTTAAAACCCAAAGAGACCTGCATATGATTTTTGCATGGAGAGGATTGGTAAATTCAAAAAATTATTTTTTCCAGCTATATTTTCATGTTTTTCTTCTTAGATTTGACAGTTTGCTTGGGAGTTTTTTGTTTGTTTTTTAAAGTGTGTAATGTACTTGCTGAGTACAATGCAAATAACCATATTTTTGGACCATCAGTATCTCAGTATCACTTCTAATACCTGGTAGTGTAGTGCCTAATTGATACTTCTCCATTTAAAAAAAGACCCAAGCCTATCTTTTTTAAATCTATGGTCTTCCGACTATGGTCTATAAACCATAAATATCAATCTAATGGAAGACTACTGTCACTTGACTGTGACTCGATAACCGTTATATATGTAATGACAAAACTTTTCTAGATAAATTATTTTTTTAGTGTGTATCAAAGCAGTTGATGTGGTATTTTTAAAGCCTTTGGGACTCACTTTTGCAAGGAAAAAGCTACCACACAGGTCCAGACATGATGTGTTTTTCAGTGTATCTACATACTGCACATCAAGTCAGTTGTACTTTTCACTAATGGACAGCTTTGTTGGGAAGTTTGTAACCTTTCTAGCTTTTAATGCATGGTGTGAATTTCTGCTGCTGTGCCAATTAGTGAATTTCAAAGTGGAAAGGAAGAGTAAAGAACTTCTGGAAGGAACTTGGTGAATAGCTTATTTCTAGGAAAGCTTGACAATTAGACTTCTGACCCTTTGGAGCTAGGGTTTAAAAGTAGTGAGACAGATCTGTGTGACAGATTTCATCTTAATGTCAGAAGACAGAAGAAAAGGCCAAGGCTATATTTAGCATATGTTTAAGCTGGGTGCTGGAGGAACTAAATATCTTCAGGTCATCAGTGCGTGAGACCTCTAATACTGTTGCCAGACTTGTAGTTGTTCTGCCTTCAAGTACTTAGTCACGCTGTGGTCTAACAAACTGGTTGAAGAAAATAACAGCAAGTCATTTTCTTTTTCGAGTTTTAAAACTTCTCATAATATCTCCCTCATTTTGTAGGGTTTGTTCCATTATTAAGGAGAATAATGCCTATTTCATGACTGGATAAACTAGTCATGCTACAACAATTAAGCCATTCTGTCAAAAATCTGGTAGATGTAGATTGTTGAACCCTTTGTTTTATCCTTTTTCTCTAATGAAAATTCTGTGTCTCCTTAAGGCATTTTAAGACTGACTGCTAAAAGCAAAGAGGCACTTCAGAATTTGAGGTCCTGATCTTGTTCAGTGTGTGAAGAACCACGGATTTCAGGACAGCCTTAGTGAAGCTGAATTGTATTCGGTTTGAAAACAAAAGTGTTTGTACAAGGAAGTATTAAGTTCTCTCCCAGCTTTAGAATAGGGGTTAATTTCTCGATCTGCAAGAAGTAGTTTTCTTCTGTGTTGTGCTTTCATCTTCACGTTTGGATGCATGCATCTCAAAATTATCAAGGATTACAGTTTAGTAGTAGTTTGTTCCATGTTCTGGATGGTTCTTTATGGAGGAAGTGAACTCTAATTAGTTAGGTATTTTTCTGTTTAAACACAAGGCCAAGAAATTTTTGACAGTTGTGTCTGTAAAAGAGAATAAAACAGTACAGAGGTGGTTCTGATACTAATGGAACCAGCCTTAATCTGCTACCTGTAGCCACAGGGCTTTTTTGTCTATGCTATGTGGGAAAGACAAAACTAGGTTCAGGAGCCTTCTGACTGGTAAGCAGTATAGACAAACATGTGCCAGTCTTCCAACCCATACTCTTTAGTTTATTAGAATACGTGTAGCCCAAGAGTCCTTAAACCTTCAAAGTCTTTCTGAAAAACTCCTGCAAAAGCACAAAATTTTAGCCCCTCCTTGTGTCCTTTAGAATGTTTAAGGTCTTTATTTTCTGCAGTTATGCTAAGTATTGAACATGTCTTCACAGAGCAAGGTCAAGAATATTGAGTGGGTCATTCTGTGGGAGAACTGTGTGCTGCTGAAGCATGTCTATTTAAAATTATTGTTCCCTATGGAAGTTGCTGTTAGGAAATTTTCTGAGAAAATTGGTGATATTATGTTCTTGGTGAAACTTGTTTTGTATGTATTTTCAGGACCTGTCCATATTTGATGGTTTTTGATGCATATTTCAGGACAGGTTTTACTTGAGCTTTATTTGAAATAGGTTGAAATTTGAGGAAAGTGATGTTGAAGGAATTCTTAAGGATGTTTGTTTTTTCCTTAGTTGTCTTAATTCTGTATTTCCCTTTATAGTATGCAATTAAGCAACAAATGGGAAATGTGTATTACGTAGTTCAGAATTTTTCAACAAAACAATGTAAATTCCTTCCTTAACTAAATTCACCAGCTGTAGACATTTTGAGTAAATACATGTGGGTTTGTTACACTTGTGATTTAAGAGATGCCCCTCTGTAACCTGCCATTTTTCTGGTGACAGGCTGTCCTTTTGACTATTTCCAGTTTGATTTACAAAATGAAATCAGCATTTTTTTAAACCAGTAATTAAAGAAAGCATTTTGCATGAAAAGAACTTCTAGAAATGTTAATCATCTCTGTCATCCAGAAGTTGTGAACTTTATCACAGCTTTGATTTCATCTGGTTTAAAAGTTTGGGTTTTTTTTAAAGATGTGTCAAGGTTTCAGTTTTGTAGTGTGGTCCTCATTAGAAGAAAATAGAGATTGGTATTTCTCTTCATAAGTCAATTAATAACTAATACCTGCACCCCATGTATGCAGACATGGTGGTGGACAAAGGTCGGTGCTATAAATCCAAAATACAGAACTTCTGGTTGAGTTAATGGAGATTATTCATTAGCTGCAGGAGTAGTGCTGCTTGTTCCCACTAAGGATCATGTGGTCTGCAGAACTTAGTTATTTATGCACCTTTTTATGGCTTTAATTTGCAATCAAGAACAGTTTGGCTTGGAAGAACTGTAATTGTTTGTACAACTAGCTGTCTGCCTTGCTCCTCCCTGACCAAGAAAGGCTCAGCTGCTAATTAAGCAGGTACTAAACCTCTGCAGCCCAGCAAAACGTAAGGCAGCACTCATTTCAGTTTCCTTAATGCAGCATCCTGTAATTTGCTGTGGCTTAACAGCTGCTATGTGAGCAGCTGAGCTGTTCTTAAACAGGAGAAGCCAGCTGGGGAGGAAGAATCATGGCAGCCATCCTAATTTTAAGCAAAACAAGAATAAGAGGATTTAAATGCTTCATGCCCAGTTGCTCCATGGAATCTAGATAGAGAGTTTGCTAGCAATCTTTATAGAGTCTTCAGATGACATGGAATCCCTTTTCCTGCTGCATAGCAATGAGTACCTCTACAAATCAGCTCTGGCTAAAAACTGACACAATAGCTCTTCCAGTAATACTCCTTTTCCCTTCAGTTTAAAACAGTAATCCTCAGGTGTAAAGGGGGACCTTGTAAAGTGTTAGTGTAGAGTGAGTGTCATCACCAATCAACAGACTGTTTTTCTATACAGTTAGGGTTTTTTTTCTGCAGGCTTAGCATGGGATTAGAGATGAGAGATGTCTGTATCCTCTCTGATAGTTGCACAAGTCATTTAACAGCTCTGTTAGTGAATGCACCAGAAACAAATAGCCTAGTTATTGTAGCCCTGCAGCATTAAGAATAAAAATTAAATCTTAATTTAAATAAGGTTTGTTTTCTATTTTATTAATATGTTTCTGGCCATACTGCCACTTAATTCAACATCCCCAAGGAGAATTCACTGTTACTCACTTTCCTGTATATTGACTGAATAATTAGTAGAACCTAAAATAAAAATTCTAAAGCCACTTGTAATGCTGCTTTGTTATAGCAAAGATAGGCCTGTAAGAGCTTGGCCAAAACTAGTTGCAGTTTTTTCACTGTGAAAGACACATGAAGGCTTCACAGCATGCTGGCAATGATAAATTTACAGCTGCTTCATATTTTGGTTGTTTGCAGAGTGTTAGACCTACACCACAGAACGAAGCTATAACAGTACATTTCAAGCCTGTTACGTTAAAAGCCTCTGAAAGTAAATATACCAAAGTTGCAAGCATTAGCTTTGATGGTAAGTACTGCTCCTCTCTTCTTAGAACTTGTCAAGTGCTTCTGAAAACTTACTGAAGCTTCATTGTTTATTTTCACTCACTTAACTAAACACTGTTTATAATTTTGAGATGAAAATGGGATTTTCCTACCTGGAAAGAGTTTACAATTCTTCTGAGCTTCAGTTATTTCTGAAAGGATTGTCTTTGTTCATGATCAACAAGTATCTTAGACTGGTAAATACAGATAAGAAAAGAAGGTATTCTTAATTTTTCTAATAAACATAGCTGTATTCTTATGTTAAGGCACTGAGTATTTAAATGTATTTTTATTTTAAACAGACCTTTTTTTTTTTTTTTTGAGAAATCGTAATAAGCAAGGTAACACATACAAGTTACTCCTGGGGAGATTTCAGTTAGACACAAGAAGAAAATTTTTCACAATGAAAACAATCAGCCATTGAAATAATCTTCCCAAGAAGGGGTGGATTCTGCACTCTTGGGCACTTAAGATCAGTCTGGCCTGGGTGCTGAGACACCATGTTTAAACTGTACTTCTGCCAGGAAAGGTTGGACCGAGTGGTCTTTGAGGTCTCCTTCCAACCTGGTATTGTATGATTTTTCTCCTACATAGTGTGACTTCAAACACCATGATGACGTTTTGTAGAAAGGCGCCTCTGTTTTTGTAGCGATTTTAATCAACTGTTACAATGGTGGTGACTACTCAGATGTTACTGCTTTAAAATACTAGTTGGTGCTGTAAGTCTTTCTGCCTGGATTGCTTAAAAATGGAATCTTATACATGCAGTAGTTGTGGTAGACAGAATTTAAAAGTTGCATGGATAAAGAGGAGTGGATTGATTTTTTTATTATCATTTATGGATTTGCACTTTAGAAATTTAATAGCTCATGGTTTCTAAAACAAGTGAAGTATGTTTTAGCTTATAAATTCTGAAAGAGATGAATTCTGTCAACCTGAGGTGATAATACATTCAGATTTTGAAGCTGGTGGGAATTGTTATATGAAGACCTACTGGCTAACATATGGTACATCTTGGAAGAAATGGTGGTTCCTGGGAAAAATACCCAGTTAAGCTGCTTAATGTGTTTAAGGAATTGACTTGATGAATACTTATCAGTGAAGCAGCCAACCCTAAATATTTGCAGTTTCAGCTGTCCTAATTACATGCAAGGGCTTTAGGGGCTTGGTGGCTTCTTTAATTTGAATACCTTGATTTTGTTTTTGCACTATTGCTACCATGCTAACATTGTTTGTTCTGTGATCTTGGAGCAGACCTGTGAGCATTTGGTGCTTGTGTAGTTTGGGTTCTTAGGTGGATTCTACTTCTCTTTCCGTAGCATTTGGCTTGTCTTTCATTTCTTCATTATTAAGAAATTGTTACATTTCTGGTCTGAAGGGTCCTCTCAATTGGTAGCTCTAAGTGAGCTCTAAGTGATTGCCTGAGCAATCTCAGGCTTCTGTTCTGTTAGGGGAGGGATAGTTTTATTCCATATTCCTAGTGGAGATTTCAGGTCATCTGGGGTTCAAATTGTCCTTTGGACATGTTCAAGTTATTTATATGACAGCAACAGTCAGGCTTCCCTATTGTAGAAAAGCTTACTAAATTGGGCAGGTCATTTAACTGGTGTTAAATGGGATGAGTTCAGAATTGGGATCTCTTGCTTCATAGACTTTGCACCATGTCAGTTTGCTTATTGAAATTTCCTTAAGCTCCACTTTTTTCCTTCCATGATAATTAATTTCTGACCTAGCTCTGTGGTTTTATTCTTCCACTCATTCCAGTCTAACTTAATGGATCAATTTTTGTCAACTTTAACAAACTTCTCGTATTCTTGTCTGTACAGCATCAAAAGCAAAAAAAGCATCACAGTCTTCTGGGAAAATAACTGTTAAAGCAAAAGAGAAGAGCTATTCCAAACTTGAAATACCATATCAAGCAGAAGTATTGGATGGGTAAGCTTCCAGTAACTGAATATAGTTCAAAAACTAAATGCTCTGAATCAGAAGGGAATATTCCTGTTTTTAAACAAATGGATGAGGTAGTCTTAGCCATTCATAAGTTGGTTTCAAGGCTTGAGTTAAAATTTGCCTTAGTGAGTTGTTGTTTTTCAGAGCAGCTGAAGACTGCAGATGAGACATTTTTAAAATGCAGTATTGGAAATACTTCTGCTTTCGCATTTCCTATTATATTGCTATATGAAGTAAGGGTAGAGAAAATACTTTTGGTTTTAAGCAAAATTTCAGAAGAATTCTCATTGTCTCTTTGGGTTTTGTTACTTACTTACAAAGTATGGCTAAGTTGACTTTAAAAACATTTTGAATGAGGTGCTATTTTATCAACAGAACTGGCAGAGTATTTTAAAGGCAAACAAACTAAACCTTACCTATCAGAATATTTGTGCTGCAGACACGATTTTGCTAATAAGAAATACACGTGATTTGCAAATTATCTTAATACTTCAATATTTCCTTTTAGTCCTCCTGTTATTCTGAGTTACCTATTTTCTTATCTTATTTGAATTACTTAGTTATTAACGTCCCTGTAGTGCTGATAATATAGTTTCACCATGCAGTGGGGTATGTACCCTTTGTGCTGTTTGAAATAATGAATTCTAGTCTTTGTGTAAGGAAAACACTTTGAGGGAAGTCTTTATTTTCTAAACACTTTGAGGAAAGCCTTTATTTTCTTTTCTTTCTTTCTTTGTTTTCTTTTAATAGTTATTTAGGATTTGATCATGCTGCCACACTCTTTCACATCCGTGACAGTGCTGCTGATTCTGTGGAAAGACTGATCTATCTAACAAACACGTTCAGTTTTGCAGTCCTTATACATGATGTTGTGTTACCAGAAGAAGCGAAACCAATGTTTAAAGTGAGTCCCATTTCAGTGAATGCTTTTACCTATTAGTAAATGCTTAGATATGATGCACTTTCACAGTTGTAACCTTGGTTTTCATTGTTTTCACTGATCTAGGTGCAGAACTTCAGTAAACCAGTCTTAATTCCACCCAATGAATCCAGCTACATTTTTACACTTCATTTTATGCCTTCCACGTCATCTGTTCACATAGATAACAATATCCTACTTATCACAAATGCTTCTAAATTTCACCTACCTGTCCGAGCATACACAGGATTTCTAGATGTAAGTATTTCCCTTTTTTTTTCCGGCAACTTCTGTCTAATTAGAGGCTGACTTCATAGGACTCTTTAATTCTTTATTCTACTTTGGTGTCTGCTGAAAAATTCTTTTTGTTCCCTTTAAATCTTTAGTTTTACATAGGAAATTTATTAATGTAGAGTTTTGAGATTGTCATGGTAGTGTTGTATTAAAGTTATTAATGCATTTTTTAATGAGCTTATAGTTTGAACACACTTTATATTTCATTTATGCTAAAATACTTATATCAATTTTTCTAGTACTTTGTACTGTCTCCAAAAACTGAGGAGCGATTTATAGATTTTGGCATATTGAGTGCAACAGAAGCTACCAGCATTTTATTTGCAGTAATCAACAGCAATCCAATAGAGGTGAGAATGCATTTATTTTTAGTTTATCTTTTAAAAATTCCCATCAATGATGTTACTGAAAACAGTACCTTTTGTTCTTTTTAAGCTGGCTATAAAAAGTTGGCATATTATAGGGGATGGTTTGGCTATAGAACTTCTAACAACTGAAAAGGGAAACAGAACAACAATAATTGCAAACCACCACGAACTACAAAATGCTACTACATCTGATCAGTCTTCAGTAAGTACCCTTTGAATCCATTGGTTAAAGCTAGATATAGAAGGGGAGAAAAGAGAAAAACCTCTGCAACTTCTTTCAGTTTCATTTTAGCGGAGGAGAGATAAGAATTCTTAATTTGTGTCTGAACTTGGGTATGATAAAGCATGTAGACTTCCTAAATTTATTTTAAGGAGCAGCATCGTATTCAAATTGCTGTTACGGAAGTTTACCCTTTCCAAATCTAACCGATCTCGATACCCTCAGATGAGGCTTGTCATTAATCTGGGATGAGTGATCACCACAAGGAATAGGTAATTTTTGTGTCAGTCACTTTTGTAGGTCAACTCTTTGTTTATCACTGACAGTGGTTTTAAATGGATTTTGAGTGTAGTTTTAGTGAAATTTCTTTCTGTTTAATGGAATACGTTGGTGACCTTTTCTACCATTTACAGGTGATCCTTGCATCAGGCTATTATGCAGTGTTCAGAGTAAATCTAATAGCAAAGGAACTTGAAGGAATTCATGATGGAGCTGTACAAATCACGACAGATTATGAGGTATATTTATTGTATAATAAATGGGTGTTACCCAAAAGATGTGTTTAGTCTTTAAGTGTTGTATTAGTGGACAGACTGTAGCATGAGGCAGAAGTTGAGTTTGGAAGGGAGCTCCAGAGGTCAGGTTATCTTTGCAAGTTAACCCTGCATCATAGAACAGGAATGCTGCTTACACTTTCATTATGATTTTTGTCCAGCTTTCAGAAATATCCATTTAAATCTGACCTAATGCTTTCTAGTTTGGGTTTTCAGTGACGTGACATCCTCAAAGCATCAATGCGTGGATCTTGGGGCGTATCATCCCCTGACAATGTGCTTCTCCATACACTATCAGTTACTGCAACTGAGCTGTAATATCAGCCTTTTTTTGTCAAAACACAATGTGAAAGCTGTTTTGGAGAGTCAGAGAATCATTAAGGTTTGAAAAGACAGGATACCACCATGCCCTCTGAGCCGTACTGCAGTTCACCACAGTTTGCTGGCAATTGCTGAAACAGAATCCTTACATTGACTATTCTGGGAGGAAACAACAAGTTGCCTCAACTTCATATGCCCTGTTTTTGCAGGAGACAGAGTCTAATAAATAATGCAATCTGTATTTAATATCTTTGTGTGATATATGAAAAAAAACCCACAAATGTGACACTGTGCTTATGAAGTCAAGAAATTGTATCACTGATTGTGTTTTTCTGATGGTGCTACAGATTTGGGAAATTCCTGATTTCTGCCAGTTATCAGAGATTTTAAGCTTTTTTTAGTATATCCACGCATGTATGCGACCCTTCAGTTACAGATTCTGAAGCATTTTATTTTCTTGCTTGTTACAAGTTATTCTACTTGTATTGATACTTGAATCTCATTGCCATCCCTTCCGTGCTACTTCTTCTATGTGTGTCTTAAGGTATTACAATAACACAATGTTTCACTAAGTTGAGTGTATCTTCTTCCCTCATTTACTTTAAAGATGTTACCCTCCTTTTTTCCAACAAAGCAAGCCCCATTCAAAGGAGACCTGTATAATACCCCATTGGGGAGCTTGTGTTTTCAGTATGCTTTTCTGTTCCATGTAGAGGAGAACTGAGGATGGCCTGACTAAAGGAGTGCTTTCTGACAGTATGGAGTGACTGTTCAGAATATGATGATGGGTTGAAATCTTAATTCATGTCTCCATGTTTTAAATGTCTTTATAATCCTATACTACGTTAATTATAAAATTTCAGGGTTTTGTTAATCTATGCAATTTAAAATTGGAAGAGACATTTAAAGGCTGGAAATGTAAGGGTTTTTTTCCTAAATTTTTCTTGGGTTTTTTTTTTCAGATTTTAACTATACCAGTGAAGGCTGTGATTGCTGTAGGATCATTGACCTGCTCTCCAAAACATGTTTTGCTTCCACCTTCTTTTCCGGTAAGAGAGAGAATTAAATGTTTTGGGGAGAATTAAATGTTTATTGCTGTGTTTTTTCTTTATATGCCCTTTTCAAGGGAGACTACTGTCCTGAATTCTGTGTCACATTGCTGGAGGGATTGTTCATCTGAACTGTTATGATCAGTTTGTCATTATTTTGGGGGTTTTTTGGGATTTTTCCATCACATGTTCCAAGCATGAGTTGTCCCTACATCTCCTCAACAGCCCTCTTGAATGGGATCTTGGAATACTCATAAAATGGGATAAGTCTCATTAGAGGAAGATAAGTCAGTCAGCAGGACTCCAGTGAATGTTTGCTGCAATTGCCACATGTTCTGTCTTCCTTCTGATCTCCTATGTCACAAATTCCTCTGAAGTCTTTTGCTACTCTTGAGGTCAAACAGTCATGCCTACAGTTGCATAGATCACTAGTTGTTTATCTTTAAGGTCACTTTATTTTTTTTACTGTATAGCCTCACCATTATATGGATACTTATTAAACTGAGTGCCACATCTAGAACTTCAGAACTTCATTATGAACTGCTTCATAAGCTTTTGATAAGTTAAAATAACTTAAAGATCCACTTCCCTTTCATTCACTGGAGATAAAGCAGTTTCTGTATTCTCTATCTGAATCTACTAGAATTATTAGAAATGATTGTTGTCATGACTATTATGAAGAAGAATTCCTGTGAAGAATATCCTGTTTGAGTGCCACATTAAAATATTTTGTACCATGTTAGACAATAAAGAAGTAATATTTTTTTAATCTTTGGGTTTGTTCTAGGTGAAATGGCTAAAGAACTTCTAGTATTTCATAGTAATAAGCCCACAGTCTTGTCAGTTTGATTGGGGGGGGGGAGAGCACGGCTCTGTTTTGTTTGATGTCTGTGGGGGGGTTTTTTGTTTTGCAATTTGAGGGGGTTGTTTTNTTTGTTTTGGTAGATACTGTTTCTTATAGCACCTGTGTTTCTCAGGTATCGCTTCCTTGCTGTCATTATTCTCTCTTCCCTAGATTACTGTGATTTTTATTGTCTTCATGCTTTTTCTAGTAATGTTTTCAGACAATTATTCATTCAGGGGATCTTTGGCCTCCTGCATTTTGTTTGGGAGTATAGATTCAGATATAATTATCACCTTTGACAAAGATTATAGACTATTTATTGTGTTCAAGCCCCAAGATTTTCAGAGCAGTCAGCTTCACTTACTACTTCCATTAGTTGAGCACTTAGCTCTTTTTGTGTTTGAGAACATTAACAGCAGACTTACTTTTACTTTTTCTTGGATTTATTTCAAACTAAACTTATGCTCACTAAATTCATGCTACTCTTGCATTTAGTTCTTCTGTAATGCTTCTATTACTTATGAAAATAAGCCTAAAATAACATCAGTTCTTTTTGTTTCAGTGTTTGGTAGAGAAACATGACAGCTATACCCTCCAGGAATAACTAGGTGCTACTATTTTAGTAACACATGCTTTTCAGTTCATACTTAGGATGTAATTCTCCTGCAGCTGCCTGGTTCCCAGAGCTGTCTGTCTGTTTATAATTTTAGTATATTTGTACCTAAGTGTGATTTCTGGTATTCTGTTGGAGGTTGTCAGCAATACACTGACAGTGTATACAGGCCTTGTAAAGGTCAGTGTCTTGATTTAAACAAATCTTAGCTGTGTTGACTTGTGCTTCAGTGTCATCTTTACCTCACAGTGCCACCTCTCAACTCTTCCCTGATCAAAGCTCATCTTTGAGGACCTCTATGCTAAATGGCATTGTTGCTTTTCTTATTACTGCTGAAAAATTTTTTTTCCCTTGTCTGTTGTTTCATGTCTAAATGCTATGTAAAGGTCTCAGTAAAATACTATTTATTTATTCTAGACACCTTAACAGATCTGTATCTTGTCCCATTGGTGACAGTTGGTTGCTCATAGGAACCCACAGATGAAGCTCAGACATACCTCCTAATTCAGTTTAACAGGACTGTACCATTAAGGATTTTTTCTTGTAGCTACTTTCCCTCTGCAATTACTACTATTGAAACTGTTGCAATGTGACTGTTTCCTGAGGCCACAGTCAAATTTTCAACCTACAAAAGACCTCTCCCATGTCTCAACTTAGAGATTTTTTTTTTAAAGGTCTAAAGTATTGATTTAAGGGGAACAAGGAAAACATGTTTATTAAAAGATAGTCTTGGGTACTTATATTTGCTCATACTGATTTTTTTTTTTTTGGTGTAAATCTGAAGTCTCCCTACCAGTCCTGAGTTGCACTTTTCTTTTGCCTTTGTTTCTATTATTTGTTTCCTCTATACATGTCAGAGTTGGGTGTTGAGGTAAGTTGTAAAACATGACCACAGAATCACTGATTTACAACTGAGGCAGGGGTAGAGCTTGAGCATTGTAAGAATTTTGATCATGACAATTAAACTACATTTTCTGTGCTGAAGAGGTAAAATAATGTTTGACTCAGAAAAGGAGGCAGGCTGTAAAGATGTGGGGGAAAAACTTCTTTTTTTCTTCTTAAATGTAGTTTTGGTGTGTGGGGTCTTAATCGCATTTGGGAGCAGGAAGGAGGGTTTTAAAAGCCCTCTGTCATCAGTAGTTTTTGTAATCATAGCTTCCCTTTACTCTTCCTTCCAGATTATTTCTAATTAAGAGCAACTAATTACTAGCAGTGGTCTTTTACAAAAAGATTGTTTCCCTTTAGTAATAAGAGACTCAACAAACAGAAGTTTTCTCTTGACTTTTCTCTTTTGATACTTGTTTTATCATTATTTGGTTAAGGAGAACTCTAGTTGTCCTAGCTCTTCCAAGACACTTCAGATGGTCTTAATTTTCAGAGAAGGATGAACTGTGTTTTGAGGCAGATGGAGGAAAAAATACAACTTCACAGAAACGTACTATCTTGGAGTGTTGCAAATGGCATTTCTTTAAGATAGCGTAGTTAAAATCTCAATTTAACATTTCAGCAGTGCTGTGGTCTTTGCCAGCCTGCATAAATAGATACATATGCTAGGGAAAAATGCATATCCTGCAGACTTTTTTCCTTTTCTTTTCTTTAGGGGAAAGTAGTTCACCAGAGCCTGAACATTATGAACTCCTTTTCTCAGAAAGTGAAAATACAACACATACGGTCCCTGTCGGAAGATGTAAGGTTTTATTATAAGAGGTTAAGAAGTAATAAAGAAGATTTAGAGCCAGGAAAAAAATCAAAGGTTTGTTTATGTCTTATTTCTAAACATTTATAAGTTCTCTTTTCTATATAGCATATGTTAGGTTTCTGTGTTCAACAGAAATCTATCCTCTTTTTTCTTTGGTTGTTAGATTTACTGTGCTCTTTAATTGATCAGCTGTTACATGTTTTACAGATTGCAAATATTTATTTTGATCCTGGTTTACAGTGTGGAGATCATTGTTATGTAGGATTGCCTTTTCTATCTAAATGTAAGTAAAGTTCAACTTTATAATGAAAATCGTTTAAAATAAGTTTTCTCCTTGAGTAATGATTTTACTTGAAGATTTATAAAAACACGTTTCTTACAGCGGAATCTAAAGTTCAGCACAGCATAGCAATGCAAGAAGATGCATGGGATTCTGACTGGGATTTACATGAGAATTTATTCAGAGAATGGACAGAAATAAAAGAGAACTCAAGTCATAGGTAAGTATTTTATTCCTGTTGTTTTCTCAGGCCTTAAGTCAGTAACAATTCTGTGATATGTGTGCTCTGATAGAATACAAAGCTTCTTAATATTGCTGTGCTCTTTGAGAGGAGGCCAAGAAGGAATTGCTTAGCCTTCTTTGCAAAACCTTTGAAGAGAGCATTTTAAAAGTTAAAAAACAGTAATAATTTGCTCAAATTGAAGAAGACACTGCAAGTTACTATTCACTGAGTTGCTGGAGTTCTTGAAAAGACTGTAACAGGAAGGCAATATCTACTCTGCAAAAATTTCCAAAACCAGATTGTACTGGTTGTTCAGTATCCCTGCTGAAAGTGTTTTGAAATAGTATCCTTAATATCCTTTCCAAGATGTCATAAGGTTTTCTGTTATTACCCTACTGGGATTTTTGCGTTTCAGTGAATTACAAAATTTTCTTGCATTTTACCTTGAGAAGATTAATGGTCGCTACCTAATATCTAGAAAAGTTAAACTCTGTAGACTGCTACATACCTTTTAAGCATCTGCCTTCTCAGACATAAAATTGATTTAATCTCCAAGAGACACAAGTTGACATAAACAGCAAGTCTGTGTGTGTCTTTTGTGTTGATAACATCCAGATTACCCTTTCAAAAAAGGTATATGAAGAAACAAAATGTCTCTATGCAACTAAACAGAATAACAAAAACATTCCCCTTTTATCACTTTTGTGTTATAATGGTGATATATTACTAACTCCTGACAAAATTGGATCTAAACAGAATCCTCTACTTAGCCATACCAGTAGCTTTCAAGGATGTTCTATCCCCTACAGTAAGAGAACAGTAAAGGAGAATGCTACTAAATATTAGTTCTAAATAAGGAGTAGTTCTAGCTTGAATATACAATGCTTTAATATTATATATTATAATGTATTTAAAGGTATTTAATACTTCTAAAGAGATTTAAGATTACCCAGCTGTCCAAAGGATCATTCAGGGAAAGGAGACACAGCTTCTGAAAACAGAGGGGCTGTGACTTGGATATTTGAGAGTTTCTCCAAAATATTTCTCTGCGTTTGAGGCCTAGGATTTCATCTGTTTTGCTGACTGGAGAACTCAGTACTTTTAGTTTAGTTTCAGTTCATGCTGGAGAGCTTGTACGAGAAGGGCACCCAAGTCTATTGTGGAGGTTGTTTAATAGCAAAGGACCTCATTAACCAATGGAAATAGTGGCTAGCACCACATATGACTTGTTCAGGTGTGCTTTAGGTTTATTAGACAGGTGTGCAGGCACACAGTCTGTGTATCCATTGCATTTAGGATAGATGTGCTGATTTGCTGTACATATGCAGGCAAAATACATTTTCTAGATTGTGGATGCCATATTGGAGTTTTTCCTTTCTACTGTTTGTACCTTTGCAAATCATCAAATGCATTTTGGGTTATTTTACTTACTGATCTGAATCTCAGTTATTGTCTCAAAATTTGTTTCTCGAAAATGTAAAAGTGAGTTTTATAATTGTTTCTCCAGACTGAATGCTGTATTTGAAGTAGACACAGATCTTCAGAAGGATGTTCGGTTGAAAATTACAGCAGAAATGTCCTGGCCTTCCATCCTTAGTTCACCACGCCATCTAAACTTCCCTCTTACCAACACAAACAGCTCATCAGTAAGTTATTTTAGTGATAGTGTCATTTTAGCCAGTGTTTCTAATTGCATTAATGGTAATGTAAACTTATAAAAAAATTCTTTCTGAATAGGAAGAAGAAATTTTTCTAGAAAATCCAGCTGATGCTCCTGTGTATATTCAGTTTCTTCCAGTAGCTCTGTATTCTAACCCATCCGCTTTTGTTGATAAGCTGTTAGAACGGTAAGTGTCATTGTGGAATCCTTGGGGTGTTCTCACTCAGCAGAAAAAATGCATTTTACAAGGAATGAGTGTGTGATATGGCAGTTGTGTTGGTAGTTAGTATTAGTCTCTAAAATTTGAATCATTAGGCCAATTGAGAACTGAATCTGTTGCCATTGAACACACATCTGTATTTTTTACTGAACTAAAATGTGTTTACATTTCTTTCTTAACTTGATGTACAGTGGGGGGGAAAATAAGGAAAAATAAAATCAAATGATGCTTACAGCTCTGTATTGGGCTACCATAGATACTTGATTTGTGCTAAAGTCCATAAATGCAAGTACGTCATTACCTTCCCTGATCTGTGAGAAAGAACAAATTGCAATTTCATTTCAGGTTTAATTTAAGTAAACCAACTAATTTCAATGAGAGGACTCTAGAGTTCCAGGTCTTCAGAAATTGTGTAAGTATTTCAATACATTCTTGATAATTTTAAATTTAAATATTGTAATGTTTTAATAAGAATTCAGTCATGCATGTCTTGAAGTTTAGGTATTAGTATGGAAAATGTAAAATGAATGTAATATCTGTTGGATATCAGGAAATTAGGAAAAGAAATATTTCTTCAAATGTAGCTAATAAAGTGTCACTTTTTCTATATGCCTACATTATAATACAACTGTGGAAGTTACAGGAAATCTGCATTTTCTCATTCTCTTACTGACAGGATTATTTTGTTCAGTGTAGTGGTTACTAGTTCTAAAATTAGCAGAGAATTGATTTTTCCATTTCTTTGTTGGTTCTTTAAAGTGATTTGAGTATTGTGGACTACTTTTAAGTGTGTGCTTTTTCATATAGAGCATGCCACATCCTAAGCACTTCTTTTTTTATCTGACTTTTCCCCTCCATTTGCAGTTTGTTTTAGATTACCATTCAATGCTTATTCAGTGTCTCAAGACAAATGTCAAACTTAGCAAAATACACTTGTTTGAGTAGTTCTTCTATTTTGTTTGCTGACCAGTGGAAAATTCAGAGGAGAAAAAATATTCCGGAATGGCTTGGTACTAATTTAGTGTTCAAAATATATATGTAACAACTTCTGATCTCTTTCTTTCACTAGAACTTCATGAATCTACATGGATGAAGTTTAGCTCAGTTCTGTTTTGTTGTGTTGTTCTGCTTCTCCATTAACATGAGCAGTTTATTAATAAGTAGGGAAATTCTTGGGCTATCTGAGTTTCTGGTTAAGAAAACCAGAATATGTCATTGAATAATATCCTTTTTTAGAACAACACCAATTTTCTAGCTAAAATAATAGAATTTCTATCAAATACATGTAAAAATGTCTTATTTTTTAAAACGTTGCTTTGTTTTCCCCACCCTCTTAAGGTCCAACCATTACAGACCACTGTGGGACTTACAAAGGGCCTGGCTCATCATTCTGTTTTAAGTCTAATATTAAAACCTGGTGAGGGAAAGTCTGTCAAAGTAAAGTTCACTCCAGTTCTTAATAAAACTGTCTCATCATTGATTGTTATCAGGTAAGAGAGATATTTCTGAAATAAGTGTTAGTTTTTCTATTTATATATAAGATCACACTTGTGATCAGCTGTCAAGAAACTATTGCTTTTGCAAGAATAATTGTAGAATCCTGTGTGTCTGCAGAAAGATTTAATGTAGATGTAATTGGGACATGTTTTAGAGTATTTTAACTGTATTCAGTACATATTCAGTAATATAAATATATAAGCCACTGTTATACTTACCACAGAATCACAGAAGGGCTTGGTTTAGGGGGCCTTTAAAAGTCATTAATCCAAACCCCCTGCAATGACCAGGGACATCTTCAAGTTTCTCAAAGCCCTGTCAAACCTGATTTTGAATATTTCCAGGAATGGGAAACCTATCACCTCTCTGGGAAATCTGTTCCAGTGTTTCAGTACCCTCATTGTAAAAAATTTTTTTCCCTATATTTAATCTGAATCCACCCTGTTTTAGTTTTAAAACCATCACTCCTTTTCCTGTCACTACAGGGCCTATTAAAAAGTTTGTCCCCGTCTTTTTTACGGACTCCCTTCAAGTACTGGAGCGCCTGTATGGTCACCAGGAAACTTTCTCTTCTCCAGGCTGAATAATCCCAATTCTCTCAGCCTCTCCTCATAGCAGAGGTGCTCCATCCCTCTGATCGTCTTGGTTCCTCTTGTCTGGACTTGCTCCAACAGGCCTGTGTCCTTTCTGTGCTGGGGACCCCAGAACTGGGTGCAGCACTGCTGGTGGGGTCTCATCAGGGCAGAGCAGAGGGTCAGGATCCCCTCCCTGGCCCTGCTGCCCACGCTGCTTTTGGTGCAGCCCAGGACACGTTTGGCTCTCTGGGCTGTGAGTGCCCATGGCTGGGTCATGTCCAGCCTCTCATCCACCACTACATGGAGACTTGATTTCTGAAATACATCCTACACTGTCTTGAAAGAAGGGTCTCTGGTTAGAGATGCCCTTTGCAAGATCAAGCTATAATGCGAGTTCAGTCTTTCTAGAAAAGAACATTGAGTTCACTTTTGTAGCAGGTGTGAGGCTTTAGTAAGAGATACAGATTTTAACTAGTATTTCATTGGGGTTTGTATGTTACATTGAGATTTCTTAGAGTTTTGTCTTGCATAATGTGGGGAATTAGCTGTGAAACAGATTATATATTTGCTCTCCATATTTGGGATATAGACTCATAGTCTGTAGAGAAACTTTTATGAATGTTTCCCCTCACCCTTTCTTTTTCCCCACAGGAATAATTTGACTGTAGTAGATGCCATAATGGTAGAAGGACAAGGAACAACTGAGAGTTTGAAGGTTGCAGGCAAACCTCCTGGTCCAGGAAGTTCTTTACGCTTTAAAATCACAGAAGCATTATTAAAAGACTGTTCAGAAAGTGAGTATTTCTTGAGCTTATATGCTGAACAGAGAAAAAATCATACTTTGTGTAAAACTTGAAATACATGGAAATATTTTTCCCCTCTTCTAGTGACCCAGAAATTCAACTCCTTTAAATACATTAAAATTGCTACTTCATTTAGGCAAAATAAAAAATATATTATGTTTTTTGTTTTAACGTGAGAACTAGGAAAGGAAACAGAAGCTCTTTATCCACTTAAATTCAAGACAGTGGAGGTAAAGACGTTGGCATATTTACTAGCAAAATCTCTAGTACCTGAATTTAATGCAAATTGGATCGTGCGTGTAACTTCCTGTGTACTTCTTTTCTTCACACCTCCATAATCTTTAAGCACACAGCCATTGGGGAGAAAAGGTTGGCCATGTTCCTTGATAAAAGTTAAATCCCAGCCAGATTCTACTCTGAGATCAGAGAGAGGTTTTCTGCTCTGTGGCCTCAGGCTTGCTTCTGAGAGGAGAGCTAAGAGTACCTATATTATCTAACAAACTGGTAAAAGAATTTTAGTTATATCTGGTTTTAAAATCTGCTTTGCTACTTTGCAGTTTTCCAGACATTTCTAAATACTATGTTCATTATTATCTGAGATTTTTCTGCTTTTTGTGAGGGGTGAGTAAAGCTTGTGAAGTAAAGCTTATGACTAAGCTTTTACCTGTTGTGGTTAGGGGTTTTTTTGCTAATGAGATGCATGTAGTTAAGCCATGTGTATTTTTAAGACACACACACAAAAAAAAGAAACAAAAAAACATGTTTTATTTCTTCTCTTGCTGGGACTGTTCACAGGATACCCCAACATTAGACAGTACATCAAAGAACTTTGCCGCTTAGGTGATTTCTTTGTGGGGCAGCAGTGCTGTGAGAGGTTAGGGTGTTTGTAGTTTTTTTCCCTGATGAGTTAGAGGCTCTGGAATTGTACAAGCGCCTTACCTGGCAGTGATGGGAATCTAGCTGCAGAGATGTTCCTGCAATTTCCATGGACCTTGCTAGTGTCTCTTATGCTTTAGCACTGACAGAACTTTCCTCTGCTGTAAAATATGAATGTAGTGAGGATTATCTGTTTAGCATAACACTAACCACTGCTGTTTGTTTCTAGAAATGAAATACAAAGAACCAAATTTCACACTGAGAAGAACATTTAAAGTGGAAAACACAGGGCAGCTGCAGATTAATGTGAAAACGATGGAAATCAGTGGCTACACGTGTGAAGGATACGGATTTAAAGTAGTTAACTGTCAGGAATTTGCACTAAGTGCCAATGCCTCTAAAGACATTGTCATATTGTAAGTGTTATTTCTTACATCTAAATGGAGCATTACATTTGGAATTTTAATTTTGTTTCAGAGGAAAACTCTCTTGGTTAAATTCTGACAGCTTTTCGCTGAACTTTTGAATGCACAGGGGTTTTGTACAGTGTTATACAACTAAGACATTTTTCCCTCTCCTTGCAAACACTGTTTGATTTTTCATTATACCATGTTTTCATGACTGACTATAGTATTACTTCTATTACTATCCAGTAAGTATAACTTGCTGTGTTGGAGTAATGTTACTATATATGGGGTTATATAAATTTCCCTCATTTAACTTGTGAATGCACATGGGACCTAGACCTACATATGGTTTTGGTGCATTGCAGTATGTGGAAGAGAGCCTTTGGTCCAAGGATTTTTATTGTAATGCAGAGTATTTTAGTCTTGAGTATTTTGTCTGTTGCCTTAATGACAATGATTGTATAGTTCTACCATTTTTTATTGTAAAAAATCTCTGTACCAAACACTGATCTTTTAACACTGCTTTGTTGTAAAGTTAACTATTCAGAAAATGGTATCTAAAAAGTTCAGAAGTTGCTTCTGTTTTGCAAGTGGATGTATGAAACGTTGCTGCAGTGAAATAGTATTTCACTAGTATTTCTGCACAATCTTAGTTTGTGATGAGACTGTGATGAGGTGGTGATGTTTTTGAAAAGTCAGGTTTGTGACTCAAAGGTGAAGTGTTTAAAAAATTTATAGCTCACATAGTAGTTGGTTCCATTACTTAGACCTGCTGTTAGATTTTTACTGCATTCATAGCCTTTATTAACAGGTGCGGTAAAACCTTACTTTCAGGTATTATAACTTCATATGGTACCTCAGGAGTAATCTAGAATCAGATGTTAAGCAAAGATGTTAATGAACATAGTCAAACATATCTTGAGGTATTTGAAAGATACACAAGTATTTTTAGGCTGTGTGGTAATTGATGGAGTTGAATTACAAGTTCTTTAATTTGTAATTTATGAGTTATAAAAATTGCCTTTGTGCTGTTCATACGAAAAGTTCTAACATGCTTTATGTTGTTCCCAGGTTTACACCAGATTTCACTGCTTCCAGAGTTATACGTGAATTAAAATTCATCACTGCAGGTGGCTCTGAATTTGTATTTATCTTGAATGCATCGCTTCCATATCACATGTTGGCAACGTGTGCAGAAGCACTGCCCAGGCCCAACTGGGAATTGGCACTGTACATAATCATCTCAGGAATAATGAGGTTGTGTGTGTGTTTCTTCTTACTGCTGTACAGGCATGAATTGCCACTGCTGGAATATGGGTTACAGAGAAACACCTGGGGATTCAGCACATGCTCTAATTGTTGTAAAATAAAATAGGCTAAAAGGAGATCAAATTGATAAACATTCCTATAGGTTGAGTGAGAACTGTTTAAGACAAACGAGTACTGACTTTCTGCTCAAACCAAGGACAAAATAACACACTTCTTGCTTGAACTTATTTCCTTAAGTGAGATACATATTCTTGTTGGCCCTGATAATCTGTAGGAGTTTTGATAAATAAGCCAAACTTGAAACATATTAGATATTAAAGCAGTGATGGCAGTGAATTCCTGTAGAAATGTAAGCATCATTCTGGAGTATTGTGCTTTTGAGAGATATAAGGCAGTGACTGTAATGAGCTTAGCAGATGCCTTGGATGAATTTAACTTTGCTGCCACTTGTTATGTGACAGACAACTGGTGATACTAATAATGGGATTTCTGAGAACCTGAAGGACATCGTTTGCAGCACTGCACACTCACAGGTTACATAGTGGGATATTAATGAACATTTTTCCTCAGCAAACAGACATGTGTTAATCATACCTTGTTGAATTATGAGTTGAAAATGCCACCATTTTCATAATCTAACCTCTAACTATCTTTATTTGAAATCAAGAGTTACAAACCCTATGTCACTGCTCACCTCTTAGATGTGAGACACTTTACCCCACTGCTTTTGTGCAGAGAAAACCCTAGCATGGAAACTTATCAGTATGAGTTTTTACTTATCAGTAGCAGCAACAAATGCTGCTTTTTTTTTCATTAGTGTGAAATGTGTTGGCTCTGTAGATGCCTCTGAAGAAAAAGTGGTCTTTCTGTGTGCTGCAAATCCAAAGCATTATCACAGACATATCATATTCTTTTTTTTTTCCCCCACAGTAAGTTACTGGCTCTTCCATTTTGCAAATGTTTACTTAGGCTGTCTTTCCTTGTAGGGATTAACAAAAGAAATAGAGAAGATAAAGTTACAGCCCACTTCATTTTCCTTTTTGACTCTTCAGCACTTTCCTAACTAATGCAGTGTTTAGTGAGGAAACTGCATTTTCAAAAGTAAGAGGAAAATTTCTGTTACTTAGGAAATTTTGTGCCATCACTAACACTGCATTACTTAAAGTGCTGAGTGAGTACTTATGTGGTTTTCTTCTCTATATGTGCTAGAAATGTATAGGCTGATTTTAGTTTTAATTCTTTGACAGAGTAAGTAATGTTTGTCAGCTCATAAGTGTAGTTGGCTTGGATGATATTATATGTGCTGTATTTGTTAATTAGACCTTACAAGCAATAGAGAATACTAATCCCTTTCCTTACTGTGTCTTTTTCCTAAAAATACAAAAAATATCCTTCTTAGCAGCAAACTAGAGAAGAATCCTAATGTATTTTATAATATTCCAAGATTCCTGTGCATAAACTGCCTCTAACTTTTGGGATGCTATCATGTATGTGTTTGCCAGTTGCCACTAAAATAACTCTTCCATATCACTGTAAAGCTCTCAATTTTTAGGAATGAATACTAGGAGTTTCTATAGTCCATGTTTTTTAATTTGATAAGGTGGTGTTTATTTTTGCCTTCCCTAAATCACTGTTGCTTTGAATAGTTACATGCTTGTGGCTCCAGATTTTGAAGTGCACCTTTGTTTCTTTTGAATTAATACACTTGGCAACTGCATGTCAGGATTGCATTTCTCCCATTCTCAATGCTGGTGATCTGCATATCATGCCAGTCTTGTGTATGTTATGTTTCTATCAGACAAAGTTGTGGTTTAGATGCAATTTTTAGTATTTTCAGTACAGTATACAAGTTTTTGGTCCTATGTGATTAGAGTCATTAGTTTTTAAATACTCAAAACCAAGAAATAAGTCCTTAGATGACTGCTTTTCTTCTCTGCAGTGTACTCTTTCTCTTGGTAATTGGAACAGCCTATCTAGAAGCTCAAGGAATTTGGGAGCCATTTAGAAGACGCTTGTCCTTTGAGGCCTCAAACCCTCCCTTTGATATGGGAAGGCCACTTGATCTCAGGCGAATAGTTGGAATTTCATCTGATGGAAAGTAAGTAAATGTTTGGGCTTCTTGTGGTACTTTTGCCATTTATTTCTTCTTTAGTCATAAGGCCAGTAAGAAAGTAATACTGCTCTGTAGAACAGGTGAATGAATGAAGATATTCCCACAGTTGCTTGCAAAAGATGGATTGTGATTGTGAGGAATATACTTCTTTTGAAGAAAAAAAAAAAAGGAAGGAAAAAAGAAATCCACCAAAAACCATACCCTGCCAAGTTTNAAAAAAAAAAAAAAAAAAAAAAAAAAAAAAGAGCAGGCCAGAAGTTCCTACCTTAGGTATCTTAAGTAAAGATGTAAAGATAATCATCTTTCAGTATTCCCTCCCATCATATATAGCAACAGTCATTTTACTGTGTTTTTGTTCCCATATACAGCAGGCAAATGAACAGGAAATGGTAAAGGCTACTGACTTGCCAAACCAGTTTTAGGCATTTTTGTGGTTGTATGCCAAGAATAGTATAGTTCATAGCTTCTTTTGGATATAGTGATTCTCTTCATGGTGAAGAATGGAAACATTGTAGAATATGTTTAAACATTTCTCACTCTTCTAGCTTGAATACACTTGGATCGGATTCTAATCACAGTTCGTCCAGAGGAATTTATGGAGCAGGCAGTTCATCGTCACGATCCGGTGCAGGGAATCATAAGCAATGCAATGCAACAGCACACCTTCACAGCAATAGAAATGCACCTGATGTTGAAAACATCAAATCCAAAACCAATTCAAGTATACCTAACAGGACTTCAGCACAAGCAGCTTCCGTGCAGTCAGTAAACAGAACGGGCCCCTTTACCTTGGATTCAGGTGCCACAGCTCAGACTCATGCCGCAGGCAAAAGAGCCAAGGGGACGAGGCAGAACCAGCAGGTGATGCAGCAGCAGGCAGCAGCTTTGGCAGAGCAGCCCCTCCAGCAATCCCCAGCATCCGGGCCCCAGCAGCAAGAGCAACAGACTGAAAGTGCTTTGCCACAGCTCCCGCTTCTCAGCCCGCCTCACAGCGACTGTGCCAGCAGCAGAAGGCACAGCTCAGAGGATTCAGATCTCACTGGGCTCATAGAAACTATGGAAAAAGACTTTGACCACCCAGAATCCCCTTCCCCTGATGTGTTTACAGAACAGCCCCCATCTCCACTAGCAAAAAACAAAGGTAATACAATTCTGTTTTTATGGAATGATTGCCTGTGTAAACCACAGGACAAGATTTAATCAACTGTAAAGGTTGTGTTTTCGTAGTGTGGAAAGGGAGTCCTTCTCTGTGGTTCCCTTCCTGTGCTGTGTGCCTGTGTCTTGAGCACTTGTGTTACCTTATGGCAAGTGAAGTTTGTTGTGCAGTGCTAGCTTGTCATTCTTCCTGCAAAAACGGTGGCGTGTTTTGATGAAAGCAGGTGTGAATATCTAGACACCTGATTCTCTGAAAAAGAAAAACGCTTTTTATTGCTACTCCTTTGCCTTTGGGTTGGCATCCGTCTCTCCCACCTCCCATCATTTGAGCTTGGGGCTCTGGGTTGAGGAAGGGAAAAGGAAGTTGTCGTAGTGTATTTTGAAAAGTGAGGTAGGGAGAAAGGGAGGAGGAGAAGAGAGAGATGGGTTAATAGCACCTGTGGTATTGTTTGGGAATGAAATTCTTCATGCACAGACTTGCAGTTGTAGAAAATCCTTAATGTCAGGTGGTCAGCAAATTAATATAAGGCACCTGTGTCTATACATTACATTCATTTTTGGGTGAGGCTAGAGTTGAGTTAGACTTGTTTATCCATCTTTCCAGTTGTGTAGTGCTTAAAATAATTAATTGAATTTCATACATTAGCTATGTTTAGACTTTTGAAATTGTCAGTTACTGCCGCCTTATGCACACTTCTTGAAGTAGGATTTCTAATTATGATTTTTATATTAGCAATTTCAATTGCATCCCAGAGTTATATGATGATTTAGTGTTGATATATTTATTTCTAAAGAATTTTTCACTTTTGATACCAGCACTTGTACAGAAATGGCACGGATACTGTATTGCTTATTAGAGATAAAGTCAAGAAAATGAGTTATGGGAAGGTGTGTAAACACTGCACCATCTGTAAGATCGTGCCTCACCAAAGACAAAGGCTTCACTCTTTTTAAGTGGTAATGAGTAGAAAGTTCTTAATTAGTTCAGAGTGGATGTTAGGATGCGTTTGTCTTTCAAAGTGGAGGCTCTGAAGTGATGAGAAGTTTTGGTGTCTTGCTGAAATATACTACTCTGTTTCTGGGTTGTTTTGTTTTCAGTTTTCACGGTGGGAGGTGGTGGGGAAACTTAAGAGAACTGCCATCAGTTTGTCAGTTATTCATTCTGTAAAGGCTAGATAGGACTCCAGAAGGTGATGTGATGGTAGGGAGCTTTCATGAATGGTGTCCATAATGGCAAACAGTGCAGTGTTGGAGCTCTGGAAAGCAGAGTGTCTAGTAGTGAGGCTGCAACATTGTCATGGATTACATATGAGCGTACATGGGTGTGCAGTGGACTGATCCAGTCCGTGTACTGAATGCCTGAAACCACTTTGGAGCACATCTTCCATTTCTAGCTCTCCATAAGAAGGAAGCAGCCTTTGCACTTGGGAGCTTTTTGTGATGCAGCTGCATGCAGTATGTGGAGACCACCAAGTTTGATTTCAAAAGCATATTCCCACTCCAGATAATGTAGTGTGCCCCTTTCCATTTGTCCTCTTTAAAATGTAAAACCATAGAGGAAGTTCCATAATCTGTCTGCACCTACATACACACATGGGTGTTTGTCTTTAGATGATTATTTAGAGCAAATCACGAACTTCTGCAGAAGCAGCAGCTTCTGGACTAAAACTGTCATAAGACCCTGTGCAGAATTGCTGTCTTATATAGTCTTGTTTCACCTTCCTAATACTTGGGTCCTAGCAGACTGCAGTGGAGGCTGCATTAGATTTTTGTTAAACAGCTGCTTTATATTACATTTTAATGTCATGATTACATTTTACACAGATTTTCTAATTACAAACATTAAACTGTTTAGCAGTCCTGAATGTAGACTACATTTCAAGCAAATTTTGGCATGAGGCCTTCTGAGGCCCAGCCAAAATGCCCCCAGTATGCTGGAAGCCAACCTTGAAAAAAATGTTCATAGGAAGATCCACTTGTATTTACATATCTATTTGTATTCATGCTAAAAAGAATATTTTTATCTCCAATATTTTTGTTGTCCTAGATACTGAAAACGCTGATACTTATGTCTTAAAAAACAAAGCTTGAAGGCACTGATATGTATCTGGTATTTGCCAAGATACTGAAGGCAAATTTCTGGTTTGGTATAAACTTTACCATTTTGCCAAATGAAGTATAACAGCTGTTGTGGTTCTTCCAGTCTCAATTCCAGCTCAAGCTAGTACAAATTCCAGAAGAGGCAGAATCCAGTTTTTCAGCACAGGTTACTTGAGTCTTTATCTGAGTGAACAGTGAAATCCATTCAGGAGCCTGTATGCAGGCACTGTGTGGCTTATAAATGAGAGTGCTTATTTTGAAGAGCAGTATCTTAAGAAGGGTCCTATGTGTAAAGGCACATGCTACAGCTAGTAAGACATAAGGCTGTTGTGAAAGCTCAAATGGTAAGCTCACGAAGACTCCACACACATACCTGCACAGTTTCTTTGTATTGAGAATAATCAATACTCTGAAGGAATAAAATGTCAGGAGAAGGAAGTATATAATTGGCTGTGAGATTTTCAGGTTTTGATCATTTGGGTTTTTTACCATTTTGCTAGACAAATACTATTAGTGATTTTTCCCATCCACACTAGTCTTATTTCAAGTTGTCTTGTGTTTTGTTGGTTTTTTTCCCACTGACAAGCAGGCTGATAATTTCTGCTTTTCATTTGTTTGGATGATAGAGCTTTTGCCATCCTCAGAAATTTGTTTAAATCTAATGTTATGTGGTTAAACTGTCAAATTGGATTCTATGATGTTTAAAAAGAATGCCAGGAACAGAGCAGAGAGGGATCATAGGCAACCAGGTGCCTACATCCACAGAGAGGCAATGGGGACACAGCTCAGGAGCCTAAATGAGAGATCAAGGTTCTTCTTTTGCTCACGTTTGGTGCAAAGGGACAAAAGGGGTTAGTGTGTCATAACAGGCAACAAGCTTCAGAGGCTTAATCACATGGGGTAGCCTCCAAAATGAAGGGAACTGGCCTCTCTCTGAGCACTGTTGCTGAGAATCTGAAGCATCTTTATCTTTCTAGGAAAAGGGAAAACAATTCAGCGCAAGGCTAAGCCACAGAAGAAGCGAGAAGAAAAGGACAGAAGAGGGAAAGGAAAGCAACAGGAGGATGAGCTGAAGGATTCCTTGGCAGATGATGACAGTTCTTCAACAACAACAGAAACCTCCAACCCAGATACAGAACCACTTCTCAAAGAGGTATGGCACTGCTTAGAAAAGGAGGCCCTTATATAGCTGTGTGTCACCTGTTGGAGTAGGAACACAGTCTTCCTCCCCCACACCATCCTCAGGTTTCTTGTCATACCTAATAAAGAATGTTAATTAACTATCACCTTTCCCAATTCTTGCCTTCACTGTATCAAATCTGCACCTCTGAGTGGGAACATGCTTGAGTCCTGTGGTCTCAGGACTAAAAATGCTCAGGTGACTTTGGCTTGAATTAGCCAACAGTTGTCAGCAGCATTGTGGTAAATGTCTCCTGGTCTGTTCTATTTGCAGAACAAAACGTCAGTGTGGATGCTTATTTCATTCAATAATTAAGGTGCATGCTAAATCATGCCTTTTGTCAGTTACAAAGGCTCAGATCAATAGTGGTAACTTGTCAGCATGTAGTTAACTTAATTACCTTTTACAATACCCTTACCTTGACTTACTCAGCTCACATGCTCCAAGGTAATAAACTAAAGTCTACAATTTGTGTAGTGGTTGGATTGTCACAAATATTTTGTCCTAAAGCAACTCTGACAAACAAAGGAGAGGTAATGCCAAAGGGAAGAAAACCAATCCTAAATTTTGTTGTCTTAAATTGCAACTTTGTAAAAGACAGGGATGATAGCTGTGGGAAAGAAGAAAATCATGGGATATATTTTAAAGGTTACAGTTTAATAAGTTGTCACTCGAATGTTACTGTTAATTTTTTCAGGGTGGCTATTTGAAAATATACTTGTATTTAGAAAGTCTTAGAAGTGTGGTTAAAGAAAATAATAAATTGAATGGTGAAGTTGCTCATATTATTTGCTTTGTTGAAGAGTCTGTTTTAGGTGGCATAGACTGCATGCAGCAGAGGCAGTAAAAGTCTCAGTATAGAGCTAGCATCTTATTAAGTTGACTCAGAGGCCATGGCCAGGGGAGCTGTGTATTTGCAAACATCAGATCTGCTTGAAGCTCATTAATTTGCTATTTCCATTTCTGCTTTTCCAAATAGAAAAAATAGTAAACATATTTTATAGGCAAACTCATTAAGTAATGAAAAAACACCTTCAATACTGCAAAAATGCTCATTTTCCAACAGCATTCTTTCCTCAGCCCTCTTTGTTACGTGTATTCTGATGCAAGAGGGACTTTGCTTTTCATGATTATTGATGTGTCATTATGTCTTTTATAGGAACCTGAGAAACAAAAGGGAAAAGTTATAGCAGAAAAACCTGAAAATGAAATAGTCCCAGGGAAACAGAAAACCAAAAAAGTGCTTACAAGTATCAAGAAAGAAATCCCTGTAGATGTGAAAACCAGGTAAGCAAAATGAAAGCTGTTTAAGTAGGGAAAGTATCATGTTTAAAGGGTAGATGGATTGATAAAAATATCTGTATTTGACTGTTGTAGCTGCCAGTTTGGCAAATGCCAAGAACAGGTACCTTTAAACAGCTTCCTCTTCCTTCCTGATGTCAGGGAATATCTGAGGCTTGTAAGTAATAAATTACTTAATGGAAACACAGCACATAAGTGAGAACTAAATCCAGTGATGAAAATCAGGGGAAGTGATGTTAAGGTTGTTATAACAGGAAGGGAAATACAAAAAATGGGGTTACTCCATACAAAAAGTGGGGTTAATATTTCTGGGGGCAGCACCCTGAGTCAGCATTAATGTGAGTGCCTTTAGCTGCCCTTGGAAAACTGCAGCCTCAGTTTCCTTTTTCATATCATACAGTAAAGTCAGTCTTGGATACTTTATTAAAGGTGGCGGCTGCCCCTGCCAGTCCCTGTCCCTTACTGGTATGTGGTTGATTGTAGAGCATAGATAGAGGGAAACATGAGGAATCTTAGTCTTACTGTAGCTAATTCATTCCAAATTAGTATTGTGAAATCAGATTGGTATCCAGATGCCATGAAAGTAAACTTTACTGAACAAAGGTATGGTATATAAGCTGTGTTTTTCCTGTTGTAATTAATAGTAGACTGAGTTTATAGTTAGAAGAAATTAATGTTCTTCCAAATATTTCTGAAAACATTGCCTGGCAAGGTCTCCTCCTTATTTATTCTTACAGTTATGTACTTTGCTTTATCTTATAACTCCTAAGTTCATTACATGTGACCATTTTCAAAGGCCACAATAAGAGGTGGCTTGGAATTCTTCTGCAGGAAATGGGGAAGATAGTTCCTCCCTAGAAAGTTTGAGAGACAGAATCAAATACCTGGAGAAAAAGAGCAATATATAGCCAATTGAATTTGATGGTGCATTTGAGTAGTTTTATATTATTGACTGAAAAACAATCCTGTACATTTAGGGCAACAGCATATTAGGAGCATGGGATCTGATGGGGGTGTGTAGGGGCAGAGTAGAAAAAGTACAGCTGCCATTTCTTGTTGCCTCTGTATAATCAAATGGTTTTGTGATGCTGGAGCTCCAGTTTTTGTGATTCTGGAGCTGTGAAAGATGCTTCTGGAATGTGAGTGAGCCTAATACATGTGTGGAGCAGTGTGGGTCATATGTGTGTGTGTGTATGTGTATATNCAGAGCTTTAAAATAAAAGAATTTCTGTTTTCTTTTAGTCCCTTGGAACTGTCTTATACTCCCCCACTGGAAAACAAGCAGCGCAAAACCTTTCCATCCAAGATCTCTCCACCACACCTTTTGTCAAGTGGCTCTAAATCAAGAAACCTCCCCAAAACAAGAGGTAGTGTTTGGCTGTTGTTTGTAAATACCAGAAGAGTTTCATATCGTTGTCTGTAACCCCTCTTGAGTGCTTAATTCTATGTCTGGTGTGAGAAGAAAGCTATTCAGTTTATTATCCACACACTTGGTTTTTCTTTTGTTCTAATAGGTCCAAGCAGTAAGTTAATGGAGAACAGACCATCAGTATTAGCAAAATTTCTCCCCAGTGGTTCTACACAGGAGCTAGGAAACACCAGCAGCTCAGAAGGGGAAAAGGATTCTCCACCACCAGAGTGGGACTCTGTGCCTCTCCACAAAGCTGGCAGCTGTAAGTAATCACTAGACAATGGAAGAATGAGTGTTCTGCAATTAATATCTGTAGATAGGCTTGATCTGTTTATAGATCTTCCTGTCTCCTTTTCACTGCATAGCTGAGCTCCATTTTTCTGCTCTAGGTCCCATATTGATAGCATCTGGTATGATTTGGGACGTTTGAAAATGGCTTGAGCAAAAGTGGCATGGGTCACTCCAGAGCTCTTCAGTGATGAACAGGATTCAGAAGCTGCTGGGGAAATTGATAAAATGAGAATTACTGCTCAAAAAATATTTATTTTCTATAGTAGATGCGGTTTTGCTTAATCAGGTCTGCTCCAGCCAGATTTGGAACTAATTAGATTATTTGTCCTTGAGAGGGAACATTGAATACACCTTAATGCAGTGGTTAGCTTGGGACACTGTTACAATTTTTGTGGTTGCATTGTAAACCCCTTGGTTGGGAACCAACTTACATCCTCCTGGCTGTTTGTGTTGCAAATCAGTCTCTCTGAAAATAAACAGCAGACCTGAATAACCATAGGTGAACATGAAGGAGCTGCTGCTTCCATCACTGGGAGCAAACTGCCTTTCTCATAATTCCTGCATTTGAACAGAAGGGATAGTAGAAGTTTGAGAAGCCTTTGCTGTAATGTAAATCCTACAGGAAGATGTCTTGTGTTTCTCTTTATAGCCACAGACAACCTCTATAAGCTCTCTCTGCAAACCCTGAATGCAGACGCTTTCCTGAAGCAGCGCCAGCCCTCTCCAACACCCGTCTCTCCATCTCCCCCTCCTCCTCCCACATCCTTTGCCTTTGGGCCACGAGGAGGCACTTACAGCAGCATCGTCAACAGCAGCTGCAGCAAGTGAGTCCACATCCTACCTCCTACTGATTTCCCAGGCACTGAGCACTTGTGGAACTGTGCTTCACAGGGGGCATCTCCCTATTCTCAGACCTGTTTCCTCCTCCCATGGAAACTGCTTTTCTGCAGATACACCACTGTGCATATCTTGCCTTGCTGTACAACTTGGTAGATTGGAAAAATGTGCAATTACATAAACTGTTGAGCTGTTATAAATATTTTCTTGAATGCTAGCTTAAATTGCTGCTTTTTTACTCAAACTGCTGAAGTCCAAAACTTTACTCTTTTTTTACCCTCGCTTGTTTTTTGTTTTTTTTTTTGTGTGTTCTTTCTCATTTTAGTGAAACAAAAACGAAGCAGCCTAATGGTACCAAACATAAGCTGGCAAAGGCAGCTTCTCTTCCAGGCAGGAATGGAAACCCCACTTTTGCTGCTGTAGCTGCAGGCTATGACAAAAGTCCAGGTACTAGAACCAGTTTGGAGTTCTTAATAATTCCAAATATTTCCTGAATATTCTGTTATTTTGCTGGGGTTTATTTTACTCATTTTTTACATACATATTCTTGCAGGTGGCAGTGGTTTACCAAAGGTTTCTCCAAGCAAGACAGGTATTTCCAACAATATCAGCATTTCCCACACAGTTGTTGACAGTGATGGCTCTGACAGGTAATTTTTATATTCTCTAGGCAAATACCTGGACCCCGAGAAAAGAAGATTGCACTATTAATGGCATTTTGAAGGGAGTGACAGAATTCATTCTGGTTAGGTTTTTTTTTTTTTTAACTGTTTTTAAAGTCTAGGCACAGCATTTTTCATCTTGCAGAAAAGTTTAGGAGTGGCAAGTGACTCAAAAGTAGAGAGAAGGGTGTTCTGGATGTGATGGGGGCTTTTTCCTCCTCATTCCAAGTAACTCAACAATCTTGTGTTCCTGGGCATCCACACAATGAGAAATCAGCTTGGCTCTCTCAGTACTGAGGAGTGTGTACCAAGGTCACTTGAAGGTTCACAGGCAGAGTACCTTGCTGTACAGCAGTGCCTTTCACTCCCCTTTGAACACTGAGACCAGAACTGTCAGTGGGCTTTGTGCTTTCAGCAGGAGCAGGATAACACCGCATTCAGTCACATTCCCTGAGGCACATGTTTTTTCTGACATTTTGGCAGTGAGCCACTCAGTTGTAAAAAGCAGTAACCTTTCTGAAGTAGGAAAAAGAGACTTGAATTCAAGTTTCCATATGCAAAGGAATTGCTTTCTGAATGAGGTTTGTGCATTGGAGGTTTTGTTTGTTTTGGTAGATGTTTAACACTTGGTTCTGGTTAACTCATCTGTTACTTTTAAGAAGCTGGTCCATGAGTGTATTTGTATCCCTTCCAAGTGACTGTAAATTTTATCTGCTTGAGGAAAAAACTGTATTATGGCTTGGACTCCAAGAGTTTTTTGAAAAACTGATCAAAAGAGCTACTCTCTTGTTTGTTTGATGCTCATTCTACAGATTGAAGAGCACTGTGTCTATATTACTGTGTTACTCCAAGATGGGCTTAGATACAGGAAAATGTGTATCACCAAAATCTATTGTTAAAACAAAACCAAACTCATTTCCTAACTCTTGATCACCATTAAATATTTATTTAGTGTATTTTTTACTATGTACTTTTATATAGATACATATAAATATATATAGCTAAACATATATATACACACATACATTTGTATATAGAATCGGTTAGTTAATATTGTCAATAGTATTGTGTTAATAAGTTGTGTATTGCCTTCTTGTTCCTCCATAAAATGTAGTTCTGGTTTGTGGAGTCCTATCAGCAATCCCAGCAGTCCTGATTTCACACCTCTCAACTCCTTCTCTGCATTTGGACACTCTTTTAACTTAACTGGAGGTGAGTTTTTCTGTTCAAATATTTTTCTGTATTCAAATGCAGGGAGAGAAATGTTGTGAAATTCATTCCACTAGTCTGAGTACATACAGTGTTCCCATCCTCACTCCTGAAAGGGAAGACTGTGTAGGAACATTTGTTAAAAACTGGGTGATTCATTCTGTATTTTGCTGAAATCTCATGGAGTGTTTGATGGGCTGAGAATGCTTGGGTTTGGAGTTTCTCTGTTGCAGTAAAATTTCTGGATTTGGGGGGTTGTTTCCTTAGTCTTCTTCCTCTCCATCCCACCCCCAAAACTTTACTGTAGGTCCCACAAATGTGCCAGTAGGCCTGTGTTTTCCTAAGCATAAACATCTGCCTAAAACTGTAGCTCTGTTAAATGAGGCAGTGGCCCAACCCTCGTGTTGCTTTCCTCTTGTGTTTTCCTGCAGTATTTGTATAGCTGCACGATCAACTGATGCATACTAAACTCAGCAATTAATTAGTGTATTTAAATTTTTGGCTAAACTTCCATAAATGTAATAGAGGTGACCATGCATTGAGATTGCAGGGCGTGGATGCTCTGCGTACATAGGAAGATCTTTGTACTTGGGCACCTGTGGTGTGTTTTGAGGTGGTTGAAAAGATGATAAGCAAAGTAAACTTTGGATGTGGCATCAGTGTCTACTGAAAAAATGCTGTTTACTGCAACAGTTTGATGTCTGCTGGAAATGCAAACAATGGCGGCTGCTGCTGTGGGAATCTTCCCTCTTCATCAGCAACACTTGGCACCTGTGGCTCTGAAGGCACCAGTAAAATGCCTGGGATCAGTTCCATGTGTGAGAAGCAGGCGAGCCACGACTGCTGGTGCTCCCTTTTCCTTCTCATAGCAGAGATGGGGTCGGGGCTGGGGCACTCCCAGTGCTGCCTCCTACCAGGAGTCACCTGGGAAGGGAGTGCTGCAAGACAAATGAGAGCTGCAGTCACTGAGAACTGCCAGGACTCTTGAGTACTGCTGTGCTTAGGCTGGACTGAATTACCCACAGCAAGCGTTCAACTCTCTTTCCCCGTTGTAACCATGACAAACTTTGTTTCTGATGCTGGTCACATGAGATGAAATGAGATTTGTATTCTTGTGTGACCTCTTCTAATATCACTGCAACATGACCTGCTAGAAAAATATGGGAAATAACTGTGAAAAGTATTGTTCTTGGAAAAAGAGGAAGAGTAATGTACTCGTTTCATTTTATTTTTAGAGGTTTTTAGCAAGCTTGGTTTAGCTCGATCTGCTTATGGGCAGGATGTTCAGAGAAACTGGAATGAATTCAATAATGTACCATCATCCATCTGGGATCCTTCAGCTACAGATTCTGTACCTTCCTGGCCAACAAGTTCAAGTTCCCCAACTCATACAACTGCAGTAAGTATTCAGTCCATCCAAATACAGTGGTTTATTACTGTTACCAACCCGTTCTGTATGTGCCATCTAATTTAATTCAGAGGAATTGGGGATGAAAAGAAACCAACTGAGGAATAAAGGAAGAGGGAATTTACACATATTCATCTAGGTGTATTTAAGTTGACATGGCTGTTGGACAAAGTTATTCGTCTCCTCATGTGCGGATGATTAATCCATATACACTGCTTCCCATAAAAGTATTTCTCTCAAGAGCACCTTGCAGCACTTACAAAAGTGTGTTCTCCTCCCACATCCTTCAGGTTTGCTCCTATGCTATGGCTGGACTCTGCACATGTTACTTCCAGTTTGATGGACAGGTGCAAAATAGGCAATATGATAACTTTCACACTTGGACTTTGCTTTCTGAATCCAGTATTGCACCTGTTTGTAAATTAACAAAAGGTCTCCAAAAAACTATCTAAAAGACCTTAAATATATTCTTTTCAGTTTAGGAAAAAACACTAAAGGGCTGAACACAAGGTGAAGTCTTTAAACTGACTACTTATTTCAATGAAGATTTTTGAGTATAGAAAAAGAAGGAGAAAAACCCCAACTTCACAGATTGTAGTGCTGCACTGTCATCCTTGTGTCAGACTAGAACTTATGCTGCAACAGCTGTCTTCACTGCCAGCTGAAATCCTTCTTCGTATTGACTTCTGAAAATGTTTTTATAGTGAGTAAGAGGCAGTGTTTACTTCACCTGGGAGCAGTTCAGATAGAGTGGGGGAAGGCAGGGACAGGGGAAGCCAAAGAAGGTCACACAGCTTCTTATAGACACAGGCTTGCAGATCCCGCCCTTGTCATGTGGTTACAACCAGATCTGGAACCTCACTGAGGCTGTGTAAGGAAACATGTTTGGAGTTTGGTCACATGGAGGGCAGGTTTCTCAGCATTTGAGAGAGCGAGGGCTTGAGGACAGCCAGAACAAGCTCTAGCTCTTAACTCGTATTTCCCAGCTGCTTCTGAAAAACATTTACAAGTGTGCTTCAGGAAGCATCAAGATGGAAGCCAGACAAATGGTATAGAAGTGTCAGGTACTCCATTTGAGTACTTTGATTTGGAGGGAGATGTTTTAGGAGCTTACTCAAGGAGAAGATCACATAATAAACAAGAAGCAAGCAGCAAACTGACTGAAATACTCAAAGCTGTTATAAATTATAGTGGTATTTTCAAGGGCTTATGGCGAGCCAGAACGGAAAAGCTTGGCTTTTCCTGTTACTGACCCTCCTTGCTCTAGGTGCCTGATAAGAGAGCAGGTACCAGGCCAGGGCCCTGCCCTTTCCTCTGTTCTGGGACAAGAGCCAAAGCCATTGTTGCAAACAGTGCTTTAGGCAGTGGCTTCTGTGTTACCCTTTTTTGTAGGAAGGTTTCTGGACAGTGGATTTTGGTTGCTGTCCTTATTCTTCTTGCTTTCTTCTTGTATACACAACTCTGCTTTCGTGCTAAGTAGCATTTGCCTTCTGGATCTCATCTCCCCTCAGCCTTGCTGCCTTGCTGGTACTTCTCCCCAGGTTTCTTTCTAACCACATTCTCCTACTCCCTGTTCCTCTGTTTTCCCTTTGTACCTCCTTCCACCAGCCTTGAAAAGGCATAGCAGATGCTCTTCTCTGTTGCTCCTTTCCTGGTTGCTCCTGATTTATGATTAAGTGCCTTTATCACAATCTCCAAAACACTTTCGGGACAAGTAGAAACAAATAGTTCCTGCCTCTTGCCTGCAGCAGGAATAGGGTGGACTTTCAGTATGTTGGGATAGGTTCCCAGGCAGCAGAGTGTGTGTTTCCTGCTGTAGGTTTAGTAGTTTAATGCTGGTATAGCTTAAATATAACCATTTTATTTATGTGACAGTAATACACTGTGACTCTGGTCTGGCTCAGTTTTTCAGTAACATTGGAGAGTCCTGATGTTTGGTTTGCCTGGTTAACCCCCAAGTAATGCTCAGAACTCCTGTCCAGCCCTTGGTAGCAAATTTTGTGGTGTGTTAGCATCTAGCCAATTTCAGGTATGATTAGACTGAGCCTGTCTTCTTCATTCCAGAGCAGAGAATAAAAACCTAAAAGGAAGAAATTTTCAGATTCTACTTTGTTTTCTTTCCTAAAGGGATTTTTATTTAAATCGTCAGATGCAGGGTACATTGATACTGGTTAATCTTTAGAGTGTGTGTTATCTAAGGGCAGGGGTCTTGGGGAGGGGTGCCCTATCTCCAGCCACTATATCCAAACATAAGGATGTTTGTACCTAACAGCACTTACTCAACAAGTCTGCTGCCTTTGGGGTGTATCAAGTTTCCAGTATATTTGCAAATTGAATTCACAGCATATGTACATTGAATCTGTTGACACTGGGTTATGTAGTGCCAGCAGCCTGCATGTAGCAGGTTCTGTGCTAATATTAGCAGAAAGTTATGCTAACCTTTCTCATCTCCATCTTTGGCTGTTTCCGGGTATCACTTTCCACCACACCACGGGTCAGGTTCCTCTGCTTGCTGTCTGCTACTGTTTGGGCTTTAGTAAAATACAGTTGACAGAATCTGAGCCTTGTGTTCCAGGATGTGTTTTTTAGGCTTGCTGTATCTGTCCTGTATATCCCAGATGCATTTATGATGTGCTGGAACTCACCTGCATCTGCATCGTGACCATTTGTCAGAGACTTCCAAATGTCTTGAGCCAGGAGAGACATTATGGAATTCAGTGATAAATGGCCAGTTGTCCTATCCCCCTCTCCCTTCATCTGGAGAAATTCTGGATGGGGGAAAAAGTATATACTGGGAATATGGAATAGGTACAGTGGGATCAAATACAAGTAGATTCATCCAAAACAGACAAGATCTGATTACAGGGAGATAAATTTGCAAACAGCAAAAAAGGTGAAAAAAGGACTTTGCTGTTATCTATCTTCCACTGCAACTTCATTTTTTTTTTTGGTATTTTTGAGACTTCAACCATGTTTATCTACCTCATTCTAACTAGTTTGTTTAAGCTTAAGTGTTCTGGCCCTTGTGTGTTGAATACTCACAGTGCTTAAATTAGCACTGGTATGGGGATGTCTCAGCTGAAATGAAAACAGCTCTGGAGCTGTAACGTGACTGCACCCTGCAGCCCGCGTAGCTCCCGGGGCAGTGTGGCTCGTCTAGGCAAGCTCTTGTAAAGGGAGGTCAGAGCTCTGTGTTGCAGTGAGGATGGAAGGGGTTCCAGAGCAGGCTTCTTGTTGCTGCTGCTCAGATACTTTTCTTTTGGGGGGCTGTAAACAAGGTGGAAATTGAGGCTTACCAACCTGCCACTTCCCTTGCTCTGTCTTTACTGCAGTCAATCCTGGGCAACCCCAGTGGCCTGTGGTCTACCACTCCATTCAGCAGTTCCATTTGGTCAAGTAATCTCAACAGTGGCCTTCCCTTCACCACTCCAGCAAACGCGTTGTCAGGCATTGATCTCATGGGTAGTGAAAACTCTGCCGCCGCTCCGCCGCCACCCGCTGCTGCCACCGTTGCCAATCCTGCTGAAGATATGGGACAGACCTACAATCCTTGGAGAATTTGGAGCCCAACAATTGGAAGAAGAAGTTCAGATCCTTGGTCAAATTCACACTATCCTCATGAAAACTAAAGTAAAAAGAAAGAACTCTTATCCAGGTCATGATACAATTCTGAATGCAAATTTTTGAAGCGTCGTTTTCAGGCCGTTGCTTCCCCCAGCCCCACTCCCCCATCAGTCATGCTTTCATCACTTGCTCCTTTTTAAAGTCTGTCCTGCAATATGGTAGTGAGAGATTTCAGATAAGCTTGGAAATGTCTGGGTGTGGTCACAAATCCCAACTATGGCTAAAGCCTGTAAATATGAACAGTTTCACCGGTTTCATATTTTACCATCTGCCATCTTTATTTAGGAAACAATTTGAACTCAAAAATGGTCCTGGCATGCAATAAAGTTTGGGTTTTTAAATTTTTTCCAGTGTTATCCTCCAAGTTCTGATTTAAAATCAAAAGGCACTTTGTGCTAAAATGCAGAGTATTTTTTTAAAATAAGGCTGTCTTTGTTAACACAGGTTGTAAGAATGTAAAAAAGGAAAAAATCAACAAAAAATACCAACAAAACCAACACAAAACTTTAAGAACAAAGTGGCTGAATGTAAGAGCATTCTGTTGAAACTGTAATACACTTTATGCTGTTTGTACATTTGTAAACCTGAATGCATTTTTAAGTTGAAGTGAAATGCACACAGCCAAGACTTGTGCAAGAAACAAGATACCATGTGCATTTCTTACAGATACAACTTTGGGTTGTACTTTAAAATAAATATGCTTTTTTCAAGATTTGTCTGCTGTAGTTTTGTTCCCCTTGTATTTTCTGAACTTGGGTCTGCATGATTCCACGTGGCACAGCCTTTGGGCCAAAATCTACTGCACACACAGCCTGTGTTACCAGAAACTTCACTGCAGATGAAACCTGGCTTCTCAACAGCGTGGGTTTGTGTTGCAGCAGAGAATAGAAACTGTTTTCAGGGTTATGCAGTGCTACCCACTTGAAAATTCACTGAATAGCAAAAAGCTGGAAAAATGTCTACATTCTTGAGTTTCCAGGTATCAGGCATGAGAGCAGTTGCTGTTTATGCTACGCCCATAGCTTTTAACACTGTTCTTGCATGGGTCTGAACAAGAGTGTTGCTATTCTTAGGTATGATTTATCTGTCCCTGTAAGGTGCCTGTTTCCATTCATTAACAGTAAGGCAAGCCCCAGTGACTACATCTATTCCTCTGAGCTGAAGCCAAGTAAAAATGAACCCTTCCATAGCCAGAGAGCATTAACAGATACTGGCACTGTAAATTTACTTATGACTCAGTGGTGTTGCTACCAATTTACAGCAGCAGGTGTTTATCAGAATCCATCCAGTAAAAGAGTAAGAATTGTATATTTCAGTTAATATTCCTTCTAGCATAAGGGTTTTGTATGCAACAAAATATGAGTGTCCCATGTGCTTAACCAAGGGCGTCCTTTTCCAGCTTGCTTTATGTGAACAAACTCTCCAGGTGTCAGGCTGTTGCCTTCCTGGTGCCACCAGCAGAAGCTCAAAGATAGGGATAGGAACCTGCTGGACTTCCTTTGTTCTTAAAATTTGAGTAATTCTAGAGCCACGCAAGGTCATGAAATGTTCAACTTGGATTTGTATGCCATTTCCCTTTGAGTGACTGAGCAAACAAGTCTCTTACTGCATGAAAATAAAGGATAAGCAGTTAAGCTGCAGACATGCCAGGACCTGCTTCTCTGCAAATGGAGCTTGGGAAGATAACTAGCAGTAAACTTCAAGGTGAAAGGAGCTGCTTAAGGTCATATGCCACCTCTTTTACCCAGCAGATGTTTACATTGGAATTGATTCCATGGAGGATAGAAGCAGAAATTAATTCTGAAATGCTAATAGTCTGCAATGGTTTAATCAGTGAGGGTAGGAATAAACAATTCTGGTTTAAGAACGTTTCGTTTTGAACAAGACAAGGCAAAACATAAGTCACTTAGATGCCTTTCCCTTACCCACCCATTCCCCCCAAAAGTGTGAGCCATTCCCTTGTGATAATGCAAATAACCTTGGCCACTGTTAACACATTCTTAGTTCTTGTTTTGGTAGAGCTTCCCCTTGAGCACCAGTTCTAGTGAAACCATAGTGAACTGTGAAGATCTTTGAAACAGTTTCCAGTTTCCTAAGAGGGGAAAAATCATGTTTTTCTCCCAAGGGAAATACCCAAAGCCTAAACACTCCCTGAATGTTCTATCTTGCTTCTTCAGGGTAATTTTGGAGAGCACCTTCACTTTGTTTTGCCTACTTAAAGAAACCAAAAGAGCTGCCTTAAAGAGAAGCCATAATTGCAATTGACAAGAATTTGGGTGAAATAAAGTCTAGGCAAAAGTTTGGCATAACTAAAGAAACCTCTGTCTATGGTAAGTACACATACAAAATGGCTCTTGCTGCCTCTTCCTGAGGTACCTACTCTCCAGCTTCTACAGTATAGTCATTCTTGACATGCTTTGAAAAATCTCTGAAGTAGAGAGTGATGTGGTAAGGAGCATACACCATCACAGAATTGTGGAGAGGGCAGACCTGTTATGATGAGGTAAATATAAAAAGGAATAAGATTTTGGCAAAGCACGTGCAGTCTTGCATAAAAATGTAGATGGGGTCGAAAATATTGCAGTGTGCTGGGAGGACAAGCTGAGCATGGGAAATGTTAAGGTCAACAGCTGGGCAGCAAGGTGACTGTTGGCAAAGGTAGTGTGAAAAAGACTGAAGCTCAGACACAAGGGAAGTTCTGTCTGGAGTAAAAAAAACAGAGGAAAAAACATCTTAAAGTGCTCAGAAGACAGGCTGTCCTGGAAACCATGGAGTCCATAGCCCTTTGGATAATTTAAAACTTTTCTTTGGAGTAGAATCAGGGCCAAACTGCCCTGAGTCAGCTCTACTCTTCCAGATCTGGAAATGACCAGGAGTGTAAAGTTCCCAGCAAGGAAAAGAAACAAGAGAAACAATTACCATTAATTTTGTCAATTAGTTTGGTGCTCCTAAAGGGCAGTTCTGTTCCGTCAATGCTGAGAAATAGACTAAAAGTCTAAAAAGGTTCTGGCTGGGTACTAAAATCAGGAAGTCTGAGGTTGGAAGTATGACCATAACGTGAAATCAGTTTAATTATCATGAGCTCCAAAAGCCGGTGAAAGGTATTAGATACTTTATTAAAGTGTAAGGCCATATCAGAACAGGATATACTGTTCCAATCAAGGGACAGTGAGTGTTTATTTCACAGATGCAGACACAGCGCAGTGCAGGATGTGGCTGGGCCTGTGAGGGAAACACAGAATTGAGGGAAGCTCCAGGGCAAGGTAGGATGAGAATGTGAGTGAATGGCAGATTCCCAACACTGGAGCGCAGCAGTGAAATCATACAGAATTTGTGCTCTGCACTTCAGGTGACGATGAGCTGTGCCTGACTGAATGAGAGGTAAAGAGTACACAAAGTATGAAGCTGTCTTGCACTGACACTATTTCACCCAGATGTTTTAACACTAAGTACAGCTTTAATTGGGCTTTCCCAACCTTTAATTATGAGCAAGTTTTCTGAGCTCCGGTGTTTTGGCCTTATGAAACAATGACAACTGCAGCTCTCAGTCAGTTTGTTAGAAGAGGGATTGAAAATAACCCAGCTTCTACTGTATGGCTGGTGCAACTGGAAGAGCATTCAGTCACCTTGTGTTAAACAGGTTCTGCTTCAAAACCGAGTCTTTTGCCCAGTACTTTTGTCTAATGCTACTCATTGATGGACTTTATGTTCAGCTGGTGCTTTAGTCACATACATACTAAAGCAGCCTTCAAGATGTCTGGATCAGCACGCTCTTCAGCAGCCCTCTGAACACAACTTCTAACCATGCTTGTTGCTGCTAGTGTGCTGCTTCATGCTGTGTAATCCAGCAGTAAGCAGGGCATGACCTTTTTAATGTGGGTATATATATATATGGAACATGAGGATAGTCCTGAACAAAACTTTTTGGGATTTTTCTTGAGCAGAACTGTGTAATGGTAGCTGCTCAGATCCAAGGATATCAGTTGGATCAGTTGATCTTAAACAGCAGATTACATTGTACCAAGAGAAGTGCAGAAAGCAGGAGGAAGTGTCAACATAGATTTTATGTCCACTTTCTAAGAAAATCCCTTTCAGGTGTTTCTGTCAAGCTGGGACCTCAAATAGTAGTCGTCCAGAAAGGACCCTGTATCTGGAAATTAAAAATCTGAAAATTCACTCTCTATTTTCATATTGTGAAGCAAATGTTTGAGTCAGAGTGCCATTAGCACTGGATGAAGTGCAATCTTCAGGAGGTACACTCACTCTCCTGAAGTTTTTACCAGATAACACGTAGTCCTTGAGTGGCAGCAGGAAGTGAGTGGGATGTTCTCACACTGCAGTAGCAAGCTTCACATGGGACTCTCTTGCAAGCTGTGAAAAATCACAGCTCAATTACTTGCCCTAAACAAGCCAGAGCATCTGGAGTGTAGCATCCATAAGAGAGAAAAAAGGAAAGGGCACCAAGAGGGTGGGGGTGGGTGGAGAGATAATTAGATAAGGGCTGACCATTTTATAGTTAAGGGACTAATAAAATATTCCCAAAAGAAAAAAAAAAAACAACAACAAAACAAGCAACACAAAGACAACCCTAAACCAAAACAAATTAGCTATTCTGGAAAGTTTCCTGAGTGTTTTTAGTACAAGTCCATGGCAGGATGAAACCACTTGTGTTTCAACTTAGTTACAAGAATCTTGCTGGGAAACAAGTGTACCAGGAAAGCGGCACCTGGAGAAGCTTCTGCCTCATCGAGTATCAGTTCCTGGGCCACTCTGGAGTTACTGTCAGGGAAGACACTGCTCACTAGAGAGAGGACATTAACCTGCTTTCTGGCAATGTAGGACACAAGAGAAGCCAATAAGGATGGCCCGCTCCCTGTCAGGAGGGAAATATGCAGAAACTGGAATCAGAGGAGAGACTGAAATGCTCCTTCAATGGCTTCCTGGAAGGGGGAAGGACTTCTAGCACTTTTGGCTTTCCATCACCGTCTTCCTGCTCTAACCTGTCCTTATCAGTCATTTAATTACCAGCAAAATCCTGCCAGCACTGGAGTCTGACAACAAAGAACGAGGCAGGTCCCTAAAAATTATGCAACATTCTTCATTTAATGGGTATGACTCAGCTTACAGATCACAGGGGAGTTCCTGATGTGCTAGAAATCTTTTGGGACAACAGTAGTTAAGGAATATTCATTTATATCTTATCCCAAACCAGAAGTTCATTCCTATGACCTTCTGATGCAGGTCTAGCTGCCAAACCTACATTTGCCCACCTGCCAAATTCCCTTCTGTAGCTGAAGACTGGATCTCCAGTTCAAGGGAGGGGTGGGGTAAAAATCAACAGATCCTAAGAATGCATCAATAGTATCTTAACTCTTCAGTTAAACTGTGCAAAGGCCATGGCAGAAAATATTATATTATTGCTGTGAAATAATAGGGAGGCACACAAGGAATGAAATAGTTCAGCTGATTTTAGAAAGTTAGTGAGAAATTCAGATTTCATGTGCATGTGAGGAAGGGAGAGTGGAAGAAAAGAGGTTTAGATTGGCTATTAGAAAAAACTTCTTCACAAAAAGTTGTCAAGTATTAGAACAAGCTGCTCAGGGAACTGGTGGAGTCACCATCCTTGGAGGTATTTAAAATATGTGTTGCACTTGGGGCCATAGTTTAGTGATGGACTTGGCAGTGTTAGGACAACGGTTGGACCTGATGATCCGAGAGGTCTTTATCAACCTAAATGGTTCTGTGGTTCTCTTTCTGTTAAAGATGGTCCTTCCTTTGAAGCAGCTGAACTCAACATTTTAAAGAAAGGCTCCAAGTGGAAAACTCATCACAGCTCAAACAGAAAGCAAACATCCATGCTACAACTCTCAGCACACAGAATATCTCATGGTTATGTGGAAATTAATTTCAGATGTGAAAATGTGGGAGCTGAGCACTGGCTGTGAGCTGAACCCACAGCTCCAGGTACGTGGAATGAGAATAAGGCACATTGTGAGCTGACTTAGTGCCCTTGCATTGATCAAACGCGTGCAAAAATCCATATGGTGCAGTTATTAGAACAATAAAAACTGAATATTGCTCAAGTCAGCAGGGTCAGCACAAGAGAACTTCAGAAAATGGACAGTATTTGTCCTGACCTTGTAATATAATGTAGCCTCCTTGTGAAAAGACTGATCTGGTCTATACAGCAATAATAACTCATGGGGGGGAAAAAGGCTCTTAGGAACTCTGATTAAATCAGCACACTGGAAAACACTTCCCCATGCTCAATAAACGGGAGTAATGCCATTTCCTCCCGTTGCAGAGTAAAGAATGAGAGTTCCACTGTTAGATCAACAGCCCCCCTCTGTGGCTGCAAAGAGCAATCTGGACACCTCAGCAGTGCCAGTGGCCTTAGGATTTCCTCTAAGGATTACCTTGAAAAAAAATTTCAGCTTTAGTAGTAGCATTTTGCTTTAATTAGTTGTGCATTGGGAAAATTGACACCCCTTTCCCCACTGCCAGACTACACAGCTACCACTCCTCAACAGTGATGTGCCACGAGTCCTAAAGCAAGAGGAACTGGAAAGTTCTTGCAGTTCAATAGGGAAAGTCCACAAACCAGGGCAAAAAAACAGTCACAGCAGGCTTTTACTTCTCTTCAACACAGTATTACAAAATGCCAGACTAGCCTAATGCAGTCAAACTATTTATTTCCTGTATTTATTCTGATATTTCTTTCATTAAACTATATAAAAGAAACAACTTTTCTTTCTTTTTTCCTCTTCCACATAGGTGTGTTCAGTATCTCTTTTTCTATATCTGCTCACCACACAAAATTATTTCCCCACTTTTTTAGTAACACTATTCACCAGTTTTGTATTCTATAACTATCACTCTTGTTAATAATATGAAAACAATAACAGGGATTGGTGATATTGGTGATATCTATGTCCATAGCCTGACAGTAGACAGGAATGTATCAATAAAATAAAATCAATAATAAGAGAAAACCCCAACAAACAAAAAAGTTACAGTATATCGACGAGCCATTATCTTTCTGGTTAACTATTTCCACCATAGAGACCAACTCAGAAATTAGTTCAAGTATTCTATCCCCCATCTATATAAACATCATAATCCTCATCTTCTGAGGACTCAAATGGTGAGAGCCCAAGAAGAAATACAGAAGTGAATACTCAGAGAAGGGGAAGTAGAGACGATGTGACAGAGTGGAAAACACCATAAAGGCACTAAATAAATCAGAGCTAACACTTCTCACAAACACTTCCAAAAATGCAAATCATTAAATTCTACAACTGCATGTGGAAATTCCATGCTATGTTTTACTCTGCCCTTCCACAGATATAAGGTAGAAGCCACTATCCAGACAGGGCGTGAGATAGGGCTGGGTTTTCCTGTCTCAAGGTACAGATATTTTGAGGTTTCTGATTCAGGTTGGTAAGCCTTGAATCTATTTGGTTGCTGAATCTTACCTATTAACTGCCTGTTTAATTAAGTAATTCTCACTTCTGTGCCTGTCCAAGCAGGACCCAGAAAATGAGAGTTTCTCTGGCCCCTGGGTAGCCTCACCAGCAGAACAGCACTGCTCATGAAATGCAAGGCCCACTGCAAGAATCCTGTTCATGGAGGGAACATTCGAACCACGGAAACAAACAAGAGGCTGCTTCTTGCCTTCACCCTGTTATAAATATGGTGACTCGAATCTCTAATCAAAAATAAATGCTTTATTTTTACAAAAATTAGATTGATTATATAAAGATCAAAAATAGAAAATAAACAAAAGAGTATAACGCAAATTAGCCAAATCACAATGGAACCAGCAAGGATTCCCGCCACAGCAGAGTTTAAGTCCGATCGAGACTGGGAGACAGATATCCGGCCAGCCCTCGCTGGGTCCGTGATCATCTGATCTGACATGCTGTTCCCAGGGTCCCATCTTTATACAGTTTATTTTTCCCCGGGCCAGGCTTTTCCTCGGAGATGGCTTTCCCATTCAATTTCTGATTTCACCTCCGCCCGAATCTGAATAGAGTTTCTGGGATAAGCTCAACCCACTTTCAGTTGTAGAGAGGGTCTCCGTCCCCAGACCCCCTGTTGTGGATTCCGGGGTCTCCCCCTGAATATGGATTCCGGGGTCTCCCCCTGAATAGGGGCAGTTTCGGTTGTCTGGGACAGGGGATGGACATGTCCCCTCTGGACAATATGGTGTGGATTCGGTGGCTGAAAGCTGAGGGGGTTGAGTCTGCTCGGCCTTTTTACTTGCTGATGGAGTCATGCATTCCTCGCGTATCTTCTTCCAGCAACTCTGCCACTGTCTCTTGCAACCAGTAAACCTTTTAATTTTTCATGCCCAGATTAATATACAGTGCCTATTTATAACAACCCCAAACTTAGAGAAAAAGGTAGCTAACCTAGGATTAATTCGCCCCAAGAAACCATTGGAAATATCCCATGGCACTCATCCTGGCAAAATGAGAAGTCACTTTCCCATCTCTCCACTCAGTAAAATTCCCATTGATTTCTCACAACCTAAATCAGCAGCACTTCACTGCCTTACTAAAAAAGCCACCTGGTGCTTTTTGGAGCTGCTTTCTGAGGATGACTGAGAGAAAGGGAAAGAATAACAGAACAGAAAGGAAGAGCCCAGTTTCCAGCATCCTGTGCAATAGCTGATGAAGTGAAGTTGCAACAAGGATTTGGTGGGGAAGGGCCGGTGCCTGCTGGTGATGGATTGCTGAGGACTGCAAAGCATGGGAAAGCAGGGAACAGGCAGCTCTCAAGGATTTTGTCTACAAGCCATGCTTCTCAACCAGGTGTGACAAATGTAGCTGGAGTAAGGCTGTGGCTGTGCCAGCAAGGCTCGAGCTACAAATCCCTGTCTCTCTTCCCAGCACGAAAGAACTACACTCACATCAGGTTGAGAGGTGAGCAGAGAAAGAGGAAGTCTATTATGATTTGGGGTTTAAATAGGATTTGAGATTTGATCAAGGACTGGGGGATGAGAGGACCACTTCTCTGACCCCAGGGGTCAACTCAGAAGTCCATCACAGAGAGGAATGAAACCAATCTACTTTTGTTTATGTTAAATGCACGAGAAATTCTAATAGAAAATATGTAAACAATGATCAGAAGGCTGAAAATCAAGGTGACACACTGGGGTGAGAGAAGGAAGCCCAGACTGAGGTTAATCTCACTGACAAATTTCTCATTACCAATTCCTAATATAGGAAACCTGTAGGAAGCTCATCAGGTGACTAAGACATCTACAAGTTGGGCAAGCTATAGCTTGCAAGTGTCCTTTGTGGACTTAGTCAAAGTGGTTCTTGCAAAGCTTTGCTGATGGCAGCAGTGGAACCAGAATCCGGAGTGTGCAACTCACTGCAGATCCAGCCACACAGCCAAGGATGAAAGGTGGATTTTGTGTGCTGAGTCAGCCCATGGTACCACACAGGACCAGTCTAGATACACATAGCAAACACAAACATTGCCCATTTCCTCAGTAAATAAGCACTCTACTGGTTGATATTTCTTAATAAGCTTTATTCTAGCTCCTGCCATCAGCCATGTCATACAAGTGTTCCAAAGCTATCCACTTCCAGAGACTCATCCCACATAGGTATTGTAAAGCCGTATTTGCCACACAGCAATTTCACTTTTTTTTTTAAGAACTAGAAATTTTATGAGAGAATTCTAAATCTAACAAGGAACTGAGAAAAGTCAGAGAGGCCCCTCTTCAGCCATTTGCCTACAGACCTTGAAGTTGTGGATATGGCCACAGCATTTCAAGGGAACACCCACTCAAACACCCACTCAACCAAACTTGAAACTAAAGCTGATTGCAAATAAAAGTTTGTGGGCTGTGACAGAAAGTCCTGACACATTCATGGGAAATTTGGTAAAAACACAACATGAAGAACACAGAATGAAACATCACAGTTAGAGGAAGAAAGTGAGGCAGGAACACCCCCAAATGAGAGAGTTCTACTGTCAGAAAAAAAAAAAATACAGAAAAACCCATCAGAAGGACAGCATCTTATTGCAGCTATGACCGCTATTCCAGACCAGACAGATGTCTCTCAAACACCTAGGCAGCTTCACCTGAAATTTGTTACTAGCCTAAAACATGAAGGACATTTTATCAACACTTTCAGAGCATTTCTAGAGCAGCAAGTCGTCTCAATGATTTCAGTGCTTGGTTATAGTGCCATCATCTGCTTCATACCGATAACAGTTAGTGGCAATTCAATCAATAACTGAAATACCTAAAAAAAAGGTGAATTATTTCAATATTGCATTTCAGAACTTCTCAAATGTGTACTGTAAGCTAACAGCAACATTTTGAGACATGGCTACAATTTAAGTGATTTGTAGACAAATAGTAAGAGCACTTAAAAGCTATCTTGCCTTCATGTAAACATGTTTTGCTGTTCTTTTTTTAGAAACTCCAAAGATCAACTTGCCTCCATTTCAAAATGGAAATTGCAGGTGCCACCAATATGCTGAGCCAATGGAAAACTAAAAGATAAGCAGCCACCAGAGTATGATTTTTAGGATGTTTCACTTAAGTGCAGGATCTTACAAACACTACAAGAGGATCCTCAATTCTGCCAGATTAAATAATTCTATGCTCCCACCACATTTCCACAAGAGATGTTGCACAGTGGGAGAGGGGTTGGTCTGTGCTGCCAAGCAGTCCTTGCCCATGAGGAGCAATGTTTGAGGGGACATGTGTGGGCACCACGCCACCAGGCCAGCCTCACCTCCACAGCAGTCTCCCTCCCTCCCTCCATCCATCCCTCCCTCCCTTCCACCACCCTCTCTGCCCAGAGGAAGGCAGTGGCCACTGCTGTGGGGCCATTCTGGCTAGCCAGGACACCCAGTGTAGGTGGGAATATGCAGGTGGCTGCAGGTGGAAGAGGGTGAGTAAGAACCCCTGGCTGGGTCCTGGTGCTCCCAAACCTCCCCCATGTGTCTGTCAGCAGGATCACAGAGTATTCTGAGTCAGAAGGACCCACCAGGACCATCAAGTCCAACTCTTAATTGAATGGCTCACACAGCGATCAAACCCCCAACCTTGGTGTTATTAACACCACACTCCTGGCAGTTTCCTGGTGTCCAGGATAAAGGGTCCCAGGTGACCCCTGTGTCCATGTTGGTCACTCTCGTTACTTACCCATTTCTTGCTTACCCCTCTTCAAATCACGTTGTGAATAAATGGATAAACTGCATCCATCCCAAATTGTGAAAGGCAAAATATTTAATGAATTCAGAGAGAAAATTTGCCTGACATTTAAAGCAATGTGTGAAAAAGAGGTTGCTGTTACGTTTTCCTCTTCATTGTCTTGTAGTTCATTGGGAAAAGCTATTTTAAACAAACCCACATGCAGTCAGCAACAATATATAGATCCAAAGTTTCTTAGATATATTTAGGAATTCACAAACTGAAAAAGGCTGAAAAGCTCACCCTTGGTCAGGGTGACACTTGGTCACCAAAATTACTTACAGTTTCATCTGATGAGGCCTCTTCCTCTGGTTTAAACAAGTGGTTTGTTCTTTTTTGTTGTACCCTTCTTGGTTTTCTATTCTCCCGTGCATTTTTTGTGTTTCATCTATGAATATTTCCTGTCTTTTGTCACAGTACATTTTTCAGACTTTAAGCACATTTATGGTATCAGGTAATCCCTTCAGAAGTGCTGTCAGTGCCCACACACAGATACCTGTCCCAGCACTTCAAGGCCTGCCTGAAGGGCAGCAAAAGTCATGGGGAAGAGATGGAATTCTGCTCCACAGCAAAGCACATGGCCATTGCTACTCCCAGCAGCTCCCCATGGAATCATTTACAGCCCACAGAGCCACAAATGCCCTTCACACAGCCACAGGGATACAGGGAACCCAGACTCACTGTCACTGTGGGTTCCAACAGAGACATATGCACTGGCTTCAAACACTTCCTGATAGCTCAGAATGCCTTTTAAAGGTGTCAGATTTTCACCCATTTTTTAAACACTTCACCTTTTAAAATTAAGAATAGTACTGTGTGGTGGTCCCTGGACCATCCACAGAGGATAATTAACTCCCTTGGAGAGTGTGCAACCCCTAGGCTGCTTCAGTTTGCAGGGACTCTCCTTTGAGAGATTTCCTTGTGGTTCAAGGTGAGCAAAAAATGCTCCAACCCATGAGCCTTTGCAGTTCTATGTTAATATTTCATACCCCATTGGTTATTCCCATTGTGCCTGCTTTTTACCCCTCCTGACTGGTGCATTTTGGATCCTTCCCCTGATTGGCCCCTTTCCCAATTCCTTTCCCCATGGGCCAAGTTGTGAAAGCCCACCCCTGGCTACCCTATATAGTTCCTCTTCCCTGGGGCCATCTGGCTCTTCCCCCTCCAGACCTCCTGGAATAAAGAAGCTCTCCTGGAGACTGGAAAGACCCCGCCTCGCTGTTTTACTCCTGCATCACCTGGGGTGGCAAACACAGCTCTGCTGCTCAGGCAGCCTCACAAAGAGCAACTCTGCACTTGATAGTGCACCTAAAGGCCGATCACTCTGCACCAAAGGGTGCACAAAGAGCTGAATCACTCCGTGCCTGAGAGTGCCTGTGCCTCCATCGATCCGGGTGTCTTTCTAAAGACGCTTCTGACAAGGAAGGTCATGGCACCTTCACGACTGGACCAGACCATGACAATACTGGTAGGTACTTTTTTAACACCAACTAGAAATTTTTAAATCCGTGTATATATATACACACACATATATGCAGATGTATTTTGCATTTGCAGTTCAGGAATTCCTACCTGTCAAGGATCTTCTCTTTCTGCATTTTGAATGAAAGCGGTGTGGGTTTTTATTTTCTACTGTTTCTCCTTTTATGTAACTAAAAAACCCAAATTCACTGAGCTCCACCAATGCTCCTCAGCCCTCTTTCACACAAAGAAAATTCTATTTGGCAGTTCTCAAACTCCCAGTGGAAACAGAATTATATTTTCACGTTCTATTCTTCATATTTTACAGAAATCAGAATGCTCTGAATTATTGTCTGTTACAGTATTACATAAACTTTATTTAATTTGAAATCAAGATGACAATCAACAAGGACAACCTGTCCCTGTTGAGAAGCAGCCCAACTCCAACTGCTAAAGCTGCTGGAGGGGTGAGTTGGCTCAATGGGAAGCAGCAGTAGAGAAAAAATTCTGCTAATAGAAGGAAAAGTGAAAGAACAGAGAATAAAGCTCAGGAAGTTCTTACGGAATATTCATGAAGAAAGTAGATGAAATTAAGGAAGAAAAATACCTCATACCGCTTATTTAACTGCTGCAGCACAACATGCAGCATGTGGGACAAGCTGGTGCCTCAACTACAGAAAATTGGTAGCAGCCGTTCTTTAGCAGGGGTTAGAAGTAACTACTTCCTGACTTGCACATCTGTATAAAATGTCTCCCTACACAACTTGGCTTTATATGCTCTCCAACAGATAAAAGTCTATCAAGTCAAGGAGCCTGGAAGTGTTTATTTTCACTTATCACAAATGCATTAAAATCAAGCCACCATTGGTTATTCTTGTCAGTTCTTTATTGGTTTTCATCCTAAAGACTAGCACATTTACAGCATACATGGACTGGATGAACTAGAATATATAAAACAGTAGCCATATGTTTATGATATATTAATACTGCCCAAAACCAAATAAATAAAAATATTTCAATGCACAAAGCTTGGCAAATACAGTTGTGTTGGGACAAAACTGTGTCGTATTATACAATAATTTTACACGTATAAATGAAAAAAAGGCAACTGTGCTGTAGGTACTTTCACAGAACATACACAGAACATACTTGGCAACAGTTTTCTTCTTTTACCTTTGTATGTTTTATAATTTAAAAAATGTACTCAAAAAAGGAACATTAGACAGAACTTCATTTTACAGTAATCCTTAGATTTGCCTCTCCTGCGCAACAGAAAAGCTCCCTTCCCCCTTGTGAGGGTCCCGTGTGGATTTCACGTGTCACAGTTTTCTCTGGAGGAGCCGCTCGAGGCCGTGCTGTCGGTGCTGCCCTCGGGAGGAGCCCGAGCCGTGCCCGTCCCGTGTCCAGGGCGCGCCAGGGGACACCGCGCTCGCAGCTCCGTGCCCCAGGCACTACCACACCCCACCCGGGGCTGGCTGCAGTTCCACCACGTGCAGGCAAAACTCAGCAACTTTTTCAGATTACATTGCTATACAAAATAAATAAAGGATTGCTAAGCTCTACAGCAGGTCTAATGATTGTTGGCCACCATCTACGAGAGCGGCGCTGCTAACTGTTACAAAGACGTTTGTTATTTTCTTCTGAAGCTGAACGTTGGAAGATTTTTAGTGTAATAATACAGGACTTAAAATTACCATGTCTGGAATATACAAAATAAAATTATCAACTCATAAAAACTAAGGGATATAAAGAGCATAGTTTATACAAAAATAAAGTAGCATTTAATAATGGGCCAGGGACTGAAGGCTGAGCAGAACTAATGGTCTAAATAGATCCCATTGAAAAATGTTTCGTCATATATTTGTTTACTTATTAGCAAAAAATAAAACAAAATCAACATTTATTAATTGGCAAGCAGGGTTAACAACATTTCCAAGGGACTGTTCTACTGTAGCTCATTTGTTCAGACCTGGGGTAGGTACTACAATACATTGCTTTTGCACAGAATTCCATGTTTTGTTATCCTAAAGAGTCTGAAATAATGGTACCAGCCTAGTTCAGCAGAATTCTGACCTGGCTTTGTGACATGCTGCTCAGTGTTAAACTGCAAAAAGCAAAATGCAAAAACTGTTGGGCCTGTAACCCCCAAACCTATATGGGAGCAGAATGAACATGGCTGATTGATAGAGCAGTGACAGCACAGACAAACATCAGTGAGAGGGAGAAAGAAATCAGAAAACAGCCATATACTTACCTGGCTGTTGCTACTCCCACAAGAATAGATTTTTTCTATTCTAAAGCTTAGATCCTTAGAAATCAAGAAGAAAAGGACAGTGTGCTGAATGAAGCTAGCTAGAGATTACTGGATCCTGTTAAAATTTGGAAATTAACATCTAGCTGCTTTTTAAAATGCTATCTCAGCATTTAGCCATTAGCTTCGAAGGCATTCTTTGGGAGATTATTTCAGAGGAGATCTGTTGAACATTTTTTATCAAATGCTATCCAACTGACCACCTTTGTCATAAACTAGAACCCACCTGTGGTTCTCAGGCACAAGCAGTAGCACTGAGCAGTTCCTCTCTATCAACAGAGGGCATTGCTGCCTTCCTCAGAAATACCCTGACACCAGTCACGCTTCCCCCCACCAGGATTCTCAACAGGTGAAATGCAAAGGTAAACCGAAACCAATTTTGAGTTTGGAGCAAGGGGGTGCATTGGGCACTTCGAGCATTTTTGTAATGACATACAAAACCGATACAGAAAAATCGTACGCTGACCAAAATAATCTAACGCCCCGAGATTCTAATGCTTACAATCCAAAAGTGATATTAAAAAAACCATGGGTAAAAATGTGTTAATTAATGTACAACACCATGGAATATACTGAACATGTCATGTGCAACATCAGCAATTTGCTTGTTGCACTTGCCTTAGAGTGGGAAAGGGCACGGGGAGTTGTTTGCTGGCATTAATAGTTAAGTATCATGATGTTTCTGAAATACTTTTTAAAATCAGTTGTTTGCCCAAGGCCTTACCTGCCAAAGATGACAGAAATTTGTTTTATTTGAAAAGAATTACAAACCAGACCTCACATGTCTGGCCTTTTATATATTGTTAATTTCATACATTAAGATGGCATCCTATATACAGTAAAACAATTCTTTCTCCTGGCTCTTATTGTGCTGATTTTTTAAATTAAACCCCGTTTTATTGATTGTAACAATGCATTCTACAGTTACTAAACTGCCTAGGATCCTTTTTATTTACAACTTTTGAGTTTTACTCTCAGTTTTAAAAAATTTAGGAAAAGCTCAATCTCAAATCAACTCAGTATAAAAAGATGTTATGGAAACAGCTGCCTAAATACCGTTCCTAGAGTCCTTGCCCATCCAGGAGGTACCTAGCTATTTGCATACAGGTAATTATTAAATAGCACAATATCTGCTCATCTTACATACACTGAAGGCTATTGAAACGGGCAGAGAGTCATCACACTATTCTCAAGCTAAGGTGTCAGAATAATTGTTACTATAGATTCCAATTTGGTAACATGCTCTGTATGACCTAGCGAAACGTACAAAAAGGTTATTTATCTCTTCTGGATGACGAAATCATGTGTTAATCTAGAGTGTATCCACGTGTTTTAATGGAACCGCAATTAAAGGACATAGTATGCTTATGTTTCAACTTTTCCATAAGTTCCTTCTGGAGGCCTGTAATACTTTGGGAAAGCCTTCAGTTGCAGGGAATTAAATGCATACTTGCGACATCCAACATTCTTCATTGTATTTTCTCGGCGACAACCCTCACTGGGGAAAAAAAACAAGCACAAAAAATGACAGCAGTAAAAGGGAAAAAAAAAAAGAAAAAAGACTTAAACTAAGATGAAATGAACTGGTTATTTTATAGCATTAAAATAAAGTTGGTTATATTTAATGAGCGCTTAATTAATTTGCCACTGCAAATATTAAAAGAGATGACTCATCATACAATGCTGGTAAGAAGCACACAGAATGGACACAAGCTATGTCTGATTGCTAGTTTTGCATTTCTAGAAAGCAGCAGCACATCTACTGAAAAGGTTCTTTCACGCCGGTTTCATGTATTTTAAGGTACACTGTCGTGGAGTTCACATGCCATTCACTGCACAAGGGATCCCAAGGGATTGCTTAAAAGCAGTTCTGCTAATTTATTAACACATAAAGATGAAAACCAAAACCTGCTGACCTCTCTATAAGAGCTTTAAAGTAATTTTATTGTTCCCTGTATGTCAGTATTATAAGTACTTACTTAAAGATTAGAGCTGATACAAAAATAATATATGACTTTCCAGTTATGTCTGCATGCATAAATGGATGTGAAAACCAACACAATCTAAAAAAATCCTAATCATTAAATAGCAGTGCAAAAACGACTGGCTGCATTGACAGTCATCACCCCAAAGAAACAAAGCTGTGCAGAATTTAATTTTCACCCAATGTTTTGGTGCAACTGCCCCACATTACAAAGAGGTTCTGTGCTACAATAGAAAACTACTCCAGTTATAAGGCTTCTTTACACTTGTAAATCTAATTCAGAGTTCCTTTGATTATATCCAAAAAACAGACATACAAAGAGGAAGCACTATCTTTTAAATATATATTATAAATCAATTTAGGCTTGCAGGAGAATGTGTTTCCCTGATTGAGGACTGGAACCTAAACAATGAATAGTAGACCATCATGGCAAAGTGTACAGTACAGCATCTTATGGTGGAAATGTCACATTAGTCCTGCCTTGGAGATGTCTGCAGCATCTACCAGGTAAGCTGTGATCATCTGATTCAAAAGCAGGGTTTGGATTCTGGTTCAGTTTGAAAGCTCTCGTGCTCTTACAGACCTCACCGTTCTTCTAATTTTGGTTCATGAAACTGGCTGTAACTGTGTTCTGTATGTAACACCTTGTTTAACTTCATAAAATACCATCTTTTTTTTTTGCTTTAAGGAATAGTTTAACTAAGTTTGAAATTTGTCTCCAGAGCACATTCTGTGCTCGCCTTTTATAGAATGGATCATCTGTGGTGATACTGTTTTTCTGGCACTGGTTTGTGTTTCACAAAACTCCCCCGACACGGCTCTTGCAGCCAAATAGATACATCAAACATTTGCACAAATCATACTTAACAGTACTAATAAAAGCAGTCAGTTTAACTAGCAAATATGTGATGCTAGGTGAGCATTTTAACTGTATAGTGAATCATTGTCTTCATAACACATTTCATTGCATCTGGTTATTGCATGTGTCCCTCATGGTGCTGATACGGTGACAGGGATATATTTCCCACATTTCACATGCCATCTTCCTTCTCTCGGGAACACACAAGCAGGATGCACTACTGCATCTTAAATCTGAATGCCTTAAAAGCACAGACCAGGCTCCAAAAGGAAAAAAAACCCAAACTTGTCCCCATCGAAGCGTATGAAGAAAAAAAATCTACATGTTTTCAAAAAGCCTGGGCTTTCATTCCAAACAGTTTTAAGGTAGTCTTACTGCAACCCTAGTGGTAATCATGAGCAGCACCTTCATACTTTAAACAGATTAATAATCTCAGGCCGTTCAGTGAATATGCCTGCCACCAGAGTGTGGCTGGACACTGGAACAGGCTGCCCAGGGAAGGGTTTATGGCCCCAAGTCTGCCAGAGTGCAAGAAGTGTTTGGACAGCGCTCTCAGGCACATGGGGGGATGCCTGTGGCTGTCCTCTGCCCAGCCAGGAACTGGTCCTTGATTCTTGTGGATCCCTTCCAACTCAGGATATTCTGTAATTCTAAAGTTACTTTCACATCTGGTTAGACTGAACCCAGGACACTCCCCACATTGCAAGATTGAGGCCACAGTCTGAGCTGAAAACTGCTCATTTTGTAAAAAGTAAAAGACTGGGGCACCCACAGCAAACAAACCAGTGCTAACCATAAAGAACAGATGATTTCTATGGAGACACAGCAGCATCAGGAATCAGCAGAGCACAGGGATGTGTCCCAAACCACCATATCATGATAAACCTCAATAGCAGTAAGAATGTACCAAAACTCATTGCAACTAAAAATAAACAGGATACATGCTTTATATATAGATATATAAAGGTGTATGTCTTTGTGGTGTTTTGGGGTTTTTTTTGGTTTTTTTTTTCCTTTAAAAACAAAATTGGAAGAAGAGTGAGGAAAAATATTAAGAGATAGTGTACTGTACAGTCTGATTTCATGAAGACACAAATATAACCACACGCTTTTTTTTTTTTAGTTAGAATAATTAAATCCAAATTTAGGATTTAATTCTGATTTTTATTCTAACTGTGCTTTTTGGTTTTTTATTTCAGCATATTTCTCTCAGCAGCTCTCAATTCCATTAAAGTTTATAATAAAAGCTAAAGCTACCTATATTTTTTGAGCAAGTTAATAATAGTAGAAAATACAAATCACAGTACTAGTTCTCCTCAGAAGCCCAATGTCATTTCAGGCACCAAGCGAAGTAAAACCCTTTATGAATTTATCAAACTACATTAAATGAGGTTAGGTTTTTTATCAGCTATTGCTATTGACAAGCTCTGCCAGACCACAGCATCAAAAAAAATCTTTCAATTTAAATAGGCCTCCCCTAGTTCGATGTTATATATAAATGATGATCAAATTTCATCTGCAGTTACTCTGCATCACTAAACTAGGAAGCCACTTTAGTCTCACCACTTAAATGAATGTTAACTTACCATCACTCGCTTATCACTAAGTCACTATCAGCATCATAATTTATTAAAGCTGTGCAACGCTTAAAAATGGAAGTAACAGTAATATTTAGTCTAATGTAATTAAAATAAAGCCCAGTGGAAAACCTGAAACCCATCTATTAAAGGAGTTAACTGATACTTCCCTCTTCTTGCCTGAAAATTAAAGACCATTATCTTTAACTTCTAGGATGACCCTACTTCACAATAAGTTCTATAGCAGAGCACCTAAAATAGATAATGGATCATCAGCAGGCTAATGCCAGCCACATCCCCTTCCTAACCACAAGTCATTCCACTCATGTCTTTAATACATTGCAAAATGCAGATCTACAAATAGAATGGAAATAATTCTGCATGCAGCACACTGCAGTTTGTTTTCTGAGTGTTTTCTAGTCTACTAGAATATATTTAACCATGAGAAAGGAACAAGACTATGGTTCTACAAACTGTTCAGTAATGTAATTTGGATATTATGCTTTGAAATTAAGGTATAAATTTGTTGCTTTAAATAAATTTCTTACAATTTCTTATAAACCCCACCCATGTTTTTATTTTTCTCTTCATACCTCGTAAAAATGAAAGGCAAGATTAGCATACACCTTAAATATACAAAAAGATACAAATTCTTTTCAGACAGAGTTCCTTTCTCTGGAATACATGAAACAAGTAACACAAAACTGTATTTGGTAAGAGATCCTCAGGCCGGCTAAAGTAACGAGGTAACAGGCCAATGTCAGACTATGTTACAAGCACTGAAAGCAGAACAATAATTTAAAGTTTCAATACAATTCTTTTTGATAAAATAATTTGATGTATATTTACAGTTTAGTACAATAGAAACGTAAAATTGTAAGGCATAATAATAATTCTTGGCAGACAATGCTATGACACATTCCTTTGTCCAGCAGGTACCAAGTGGCAATACACATTCAAGCACTTTTTTGTTTTTGTGAGTTTTTGTTGGTTTTTTTTTCTTTTTTTTCTTTTTTGTTTTTGAACTCTATCTTCACTTGCAACGTAATCTGGCCACCAGGTATGCTATGCTCAGAAACAGCCACACAATCAGTAAATTGGGGCTGAGAGCTAGTAAAGGAATAGAGTAGAGGAGGCTGGGATCTAGTCTGAAATCTCGGATGGGCACCAAGCCACTCAAGTTCTTCTGGGTGACTATCTCCCGTGTTCCAATGCTGTGAAAAGGAAGAAGTTTGGGAAGAGGGAAAATAAAACAGAACGGAAGACGGACATGCAAATGAATGGATAAAAAGAGATGACAACACAAGGTGGTCAAGAAAATGAAAAAACATGGAAGAACGCACAACAAAACCAGAAGATAAAGTAAAGAAAGAGGGGAAAAACATCTCAAAAATATGTTTCAGTACAATTATAGAAATAAGGAGAGGGAAAGAGAATAAAAGAGAAAAATAAGAAAGAAGTACTGTAGTCTAGTGAAAATAAACACATGTAGGTTGAACATTAATGGTTTTCCATGTTCATTCTTTCAGATTACCAAGCAATAATACCCCATGCTGCTCTGCCATGCTTTGGCATGCTGCAAAGAAGTGGAGCTCTGAAAAGCAAGCTGAACATGAATAACCATTGTAGTATTTGACCCTTTCAAACATCTTTCCACGTGGGCTGCAGTGATTTAATTTAACCTCCTAACTACCTGTCTAACACATTAATTAAAAAAACAAAACCAAAGCCCACAACGAAAAACAAAACAAAAAAACACAAACCACCCACCTATTTTTCTGTTTGGACATGAATTCAAGAGTGTATCAACAGGCATTTTTCTGAAGACATGCTGCAAAGCTCATCTCATTGTGCACCCACTTCTCACATCGAGCACCAAAGGCTACAGTGAAGAACAACTCCTGAGGTAGCCTGGGAGACTTTGTAGTGTGGTCTTTAATTTTGGATCACTCTTATACCCCGAGCACTCCAACTCTATTTTTAGTTCACAAAGCAACAACTAAATGACCAAGATGAACAGAGGGATGGAGCGCCTTTCCTACAAGGAAAGGCTGAGAGAATTGGGTTTGTTCTGCCTGGAGAAGAGATGGCTTAGGGGGTGACTGAGTTGCAGCCTTCCAGCACCAGAAGGGAGCATACAAGAAAGAAGGAGAGAGACTATTTACAAGAGCATGTAGTGACAGGACAAGGGGGAATAAGTTCAAAGGGAAAGAGAACAGGTTTAGGTTAGATGCAAGGAAAAATTCTGAAGGTGGTGAGGCAGCCACGGATGCTCATCCCTGAAAGTACTAAAGGCCAGGCTGGATGGGACTTTGAGCAACCTGGTCTAATTGAATGTGGCCCTATCCATGGCAGGGGTGTTGGAACTAGATCATCTTCAAGGTCCCTTTCAACTCAAACAATTCTATGATTCAGTGATTCTAAATGCAATTTGGAAGCCTGATGCTGTTAGAGCTTGTGCACTTGCTCCATCCATAACAAACCATCCATAACCTTGATGGTTGTGTTAGCAGTGTTATGTAAGCATCAGACAGTGTCCTGCAAGAAATCAGACACACCCTGGAGGTGGTGAAAAAGAGCATTCAGATGCTGGTGACACGTCAAGTCAAATGGAATTAGGTGGGCAGGGAACTAAACCAACTGTATTTCTGATCTGGATTTGATCCAAATTGGTGATGAAGACGTTTTCACTCCTGGTGTCTACAGTGGACAAGGGCAGATTGAATGTGTGATGCCTACAAATCCCAATTATCTTTGTAGCAGTGGAGAGAGGGGTGTGTGTGTGTGATCAGGAGAATCACCCAGTGGAAACCTAGTGCTTACTGGAAAGTGGTGGATAAAGGCACAACGAAATAGCCTGGAGGAAATAAAGTGATTTAGACTATAGATAAAATGTAAAACAATGGGAGAGGGAAAGAAGGAAGGCTAAAAATGCTAAGTTGGCATTACGAACATCACATGCCACATTAAAAATTAGCATCATGCTACTCAATTTTACATGAAGATGTATACACAGACACATATGGTGGAAATGGAGGCAAGAGCTGGAAAGTGCTTTCCTTGTCACTGCTGGCCCATGTAGATGCCCCCCCCCCCACCCCACACCGAGGGGTGCAAAGTCACCTTTTGGAAATATCAAATATACCAAATTGTACAGCGTGCTAAATCAAAACATTCATCAGCAGACTACCCCTAGGAGAGGACTAGGGTTAGGGGACACAGCAATTTCCCTTCTAATTGAGCTGGCATACGGGAATTCTCTCTGTGAGGAGAGGCTAGGGCTGCCCCATGCTGGACACTGCTGGTTGCAGCCAGCTTCAGTGACCCACTGCAGGCACAGCTGAGCCCTCAGCCATGTTGGTGCCTCAGGGAAGGAGTGTGTGAGAAAAGGCAAAGCACTGCATGGCAGTGAAGAGTGATGGAAAAAGATCTGAGAAAGAGTCCTGTGAGCACCAAAGTCAGGGAAGGAGAGGAGAAAGAGCTGAAGCAGTTTCCCCTGCAGTCATGGAGAGGAATTATCCACACTGCAGCCCATGGGGGACCCCTAGTGCAGCAGATGAATATTTACTGAAGAAAACAGGAGACCATGGAGAGCCCATGCAGAAGCAGGTTCATCCTGAAGGACTGCAGCCCATGGGAAGGACCCACACTGGAGTGAAAGCAGAGTGCAAGGAGGAAGGAGCAGAGGAGACCTGGAGTTATGGACTGACTGCAAATCCTTGCTCCACATCCACTGTGCATTTCTCAGCAGGGATGGAATAGAGGAGCTGAGAAAGAGGCAGTGAAATACTTTGGCTGGGGCAAGAAGGGAGGTGGAGGGCAAGGTTCTTAGCTTTCGTCTTTATTTCTTAACATCCCAAATCCATTGGCGATAGAAAAAAAATTCTTGGAGTCTCTTTTGCCAGTTCTGTACCAGTAACTGGCAAGGGATCTCCCTGTCTTTATCTCAACCCATGAGCTTTTTCATATATTTTTTCCCCTGTCCGGCTGGGGGAAGGCAGTGAGCAGCTGGGTGGGCATCTGTCAAGTGGTTGAGCTCAATTCAATATGATTTTATTCTTAAAGCAGCTCAATCAGTGAAGAAATCCAACCAAGCTTTTTATCCTAGCTGTTTTATTGCAGTGAGTGGTCATACCCAAACATGACTACTAGGACTTTATTAGGTAATCCTTTTAGTCAGCACAATGGTGATTTTCCTCAGCACATTTCCAGCTGCTTTTCAAGAGCCCCCATCAGAGATGCCTCTTCTCTGTTGGCTAAATTGCTTGTGTCGCACCTTCCTAATTCCTTTAATGAAAGTGAGCTACCCAAAACATGTAAAGGATTTTGCTACCCAGGATGATCTTGACTGAAACTGCCTTAGTGCATATTCCCACAAACAGCTCCCTCCACTGGCATTTCTGACAGGACAGAAACCTGGTAGGAAGAGGGAGGGCAGGGAGTCAAAGATCCAGTGGGGAGCATGGGCTGCAGATGGAAGAGGCTCCTTGAATGAGCTGGACTTTGACTCTTGTTCTGCCTTTACTGGTCAGGTAGCCATGCCCTCTTATCTCGGACTTCCAGATATATCATCATGATTTTACTATTTATGAGCTGAGACTTACTGTGTGTTATTGTGTCTGTGATTGCATTTAAAAAAAAAACAGTGACCCAGTAAAAAACAGGAAAGAACAGGAAAAGCTGTAACTTATTTCCAGAAAATTAGTTTATTCTAATAGGGTTTGTTATAATAATTTGTTTCTAAGGTGAAAGCCACAAACTTGTATCTGTAAATTTCTACAAGAATCTAGAAGAACACTCCATGTTTCCTGCCTGATGTCCCTGCTCACTGAACACAATTATCACAGATACATATTTATCACAAAGCTAGGAAATAAGGGATGTCCCTGAGGATGAGGAAGTGGGAACTAACACCTCTTAAGACGAACACCACATGGAAGAGGATGATGCTTTCTTAATTTTTTTCAAGAACGGTATAAGCAAGGACCTTTCCTCCCTAGGAAGTCATCAGTAGAGAAGAGATGAAATACTTTGAGTCTCACAAATTACTAGTACTTCTTTCCTGTCCTTCCAAATGACTCACAAACTTCAAAAGTCTTTAAGTACCAAGCCTTCCTTTTCCAGTACAGCTAAATAAAAGATCCAAGTTAAAAGAACAAACCCCAAGTTTTCTGAATGCCCTGGAAGCAATTTGAGTACAATTTGCTACCCTTTCTTATCCTGTATCGTCATCTAGGTCAGTTCAAACTGTCCAGGCTGGAATGGGATTTGGTGGAGTTGGACTCCCACATATTTGTTCCATAATCCCCTCTCTCTCATTAAGCTTTGTTAATTCTGTGCCATTTTTCCTGAGTACAATTGACAAGTAATTTTAAAAACACAACCACCTATTCTGAAGAGCAATAAGATGTGAGGAAGAATGATGGGTTTGCAGAATGGTCTAATCTTGGTTTTCCTTCTGTACTAGTCAGTATTTGTCCTGCACAATCTCTCCTAGCCAAAGATTAAGAAGAAAAAGTCATGTCCTTCACCTGCCAGAGCAAGTTCCTGATGTTGGTAGAACACTCAAGCCAAAGGTTTTGATTAAATTGGCCCTCTTTCAATATCCCTGTGTAGGTCAACACAAAGCAGTATTTTTTTGGGGTCAATATTTTATTTGATCCTGTGTTATATTAAATTGGTAGACTGAAGGGCCAAAACAATGTTATTATTAACCTCTCTCTTTATTGTGTCTGTGATTGCATTTAAAAAAAAAAACAGTGACCCAGTAAAAAATTTGAAGAAAGTAACAAGATTCCCAGTATTTTTCCTAGTTGGTTTTATTCTTATTAAATATACAACTATGCAACTGTGTAAGTTTCAGATGTCTATGTCAACAAGTTGCGTAATTTAAATAAAGATGTTTGAAAACCACTTAGTCCATTTTAAGCTAGTAAATTCTCCCTGACAAAGGTGTTTCAAGTTTTGTGTCTAATATCAAGGTTTAAGTGTGTGTTCTTCTGAGTGCACTTTTCATGTAGTATTTCTGACTCTGTGACAATGTAGCAAAAAGTGTAGCAAAAAACTGAAACTAAGTAAGTCCAGTGCCACCCAATTAGATGTAGATATAAACCCCCAAATTACTAGTGTAAGAGGCTTCAAATGTTATTATATGAGTCATTCTTCCTCTAGGTAACTGAAGAGTAAGAAAGGGTCAAACAGCAAAAACATACAGAAAGGATAAGAGAATTGAACACTCTAGAGAATTTGGTGAAAAGACACACAGTACAGTACATTCGATAAGAGTGAATGTTGAAAAACAGGACTGAACAGCATTGTTGAACTACATTGATAAAGACTAAAGCTAGATTTCTTATCCTTTCTTTTGGTATGTGACTTACGGAGTTTTCCAGCAGTGCTTGAAACAAGGCATTGAACAACAGTAAACAGATTTTTTTTTTTAAGTACAGTACTTAATTCTGCAAACATCTCTGCTGCTTCAGAATACAGAACATCATTATATTGATATGACAACAGCACACTGACACATTGTGATGAAATTTGGTTGCTGTAGTGTGAAACACTCATACTGACATTTCATCCAGTGAGCAGTGTTTCACTGCTAAAGAATACACACGGCAAACCAGTGCAAACTGCAGGTGTCTGTGTTTCAAAGAACAAAAGACAGGCCATCCCTGAGTAATCTCCCTGATCTAGAACTAAGAAACCCAGTGCTATGACAGTTCAGGTAAAGTCATCATTAAACAACTTTCAAAGAAGCACCAGTTTCCTGTTCTGTATGCTCAGCATTAACAGAAAAAATATTTTCACATGCTTGTCTAAAAACTGATTTTCTACTAAAAACTCAAGCTCATCTGATATAAATCTGTTAAGAACCAGCTTTAGCATATGCAACTCACATGCACAGGAGGGATGAATTCTAGCAGTCAGTTCTACAGTTTCCTGACTTTAGTTTACCCTTTTTTTTCTTTTGATGGAAACAGAGACCACCACTCCTCTGCAGTTTGCATGGTTCCTTATCTAGGAATAAGTGAAGCAGTCAAACTCTTACCTCCTCATACACTCCAGAGCCTGAGTGAAGACCTGTGGAGCCATTCCATGCTCATGCTGTAGGATCAAACACTGCTCCAGGGTGATGGACATGGCAGTCCTATCCTTGGCACTTTTACAGCTCGTAAACCGAACACCGTTAAGTCTGCGGCATATCTAGAAATGGGACAGACAATCCATCATTCCTCCCACACACATAACTTTCTGTCAGAGGCAACTCCTGTATTTCCCCTTGGAGAGACACAAACGTTGTGCAGGACTTTGGTGTCAATGTTTGGCATGTTTGAGAGAGCAGAACTTCATTGTATGAGTTGAGGGGAGATTTCTGATACAGAAAATACATTTTATCTCCCCATGTCTCACTCTAGAGGAGGTCTAGCCTGGCAACATTTCCAAGCTACATGCAAACAAATGAAGAAATTAAAACACATCAGTAATAAAAAAGGGGCAAATACATATGCATACAGAAAACCAGCTGAACTGTCCAGAGATGCTTAGATGAATAGATACCTCAGCAGCTTGCCAAAGGATATCAACATTCTTGTTTTTCCTTGCATGTACATTTTGTCCCAGAAATCTTAACAGTTCAGGCAGGCACGTCTGACTACGAGATCGAGGTAGACCTACAAAAGAAACAAAACCAAGTCCACTTACTCATCTGTATTCAACAGATCTTTTATAAAGTATTTCCTGTTGCAAACACATTTGTGTTTTCTTGAAACTAGAACAATTATTCAAGTTCTGATTTACTTAGGACCATCAACAAAACAAATTCAAGCTTAATTAAACTCAGTTGGAAATAAAAATTCCAGTTATTTAAAACTTCAGGCACTCAGAATCTAACAGCAGGATAATAAGAGAACTAACAAAGGGAGCAAGATTGGTATAGTCTTTTGGTTTGTGTGTCACAGAGGTGACAGGAGAACATGCATGTCTTCAGAGAAACTCTGAAGGTATTTTATATTCTGCTGACATTTTCCATTTTAAATTTGCAAGCTGGTCAACTTTCAGTTACAAGAAATACCCACAGGACACCACATTGTCATGATCTGTTTATTAATATTTCGCTAAGTGAAAATAAATTGAAATAAGTTGAAATTTTTCAGAGTAACTTTCCCAGCAATTTTTCAGAGTAATCTTCTGAGTTAAAATTGTTGCACATCATCTCATACATATGTAGCAAGATATCCAATCAATTACAAGTATTCAACAAGTTGTCTTTTTTTTTTTAAGGAGTAACCATAGAGAACACCAACTAAAGTTGTGACTGAATAAATATGGAGATATGCACTGTAAGAGATGACATTGTGACAAAAAGAATCCTACCTGAGTTATCTATTTTAGGCCTACTTCTCAGCAAATAGTATGTTAGACTAACCTGATCTCCTCCTACAGGAAGGTGACCCGCTGAGTAGATGAGGGAAGGCTGTGGATGTTGTTTACCTGGACTTTAGCAAAGCCTTTAACGCTGCTTCCCACAGCATTCTCCTGGACTAACTGGCTGCCCATGGCTTGGTGGGACATACTGTTCACTGGGTAAAAATCCCAGCTGGATGGCCAGGCCCACAGAGTGCTGGTGAATGCTGCTACACCCAGCTGGTGCCTGGTCAGCAGTGTGGTTCCCCAGGGCTCAATTCTGCAGCCAGTCCTGTTTAAAATACTTATCAATGATCTGGAGGAGAGGATCAAGTGCACCCTCAGTCCGCAGCAGATGGCATCAAGCTAGGAAGGAGCGCTGATCTGCTGGAGGGCAGGAAAGCTCTACAGAGGGATCTGGACAGGCCAAGGCCACTTTTATTGGATTCAGCATGACCAAGTGACATGCCCTTGGGTCACGACAACCCCATGGTGCTACAGGCTGGGAAGAGTGGCTGGGAAGCTTCTAGTAGAAAAGAGTCTGGAGGTGCTGGTCAACAGCAGCTGAACATGAGCCAGTGTGTGCCCAGGTGTCCAAGAAGGCCAATGGCATCCTGGCCTGTATCAGCAATAGTGTGGCCAGCAGGACCAGGGCAGGGATTGTCCCCCTGTACTCAGCACTGGTGAGGCCTCACCTTGAGTCCTGTGTTCAGTTCTGGGCCCCTCACTGTAAGATGGACATTGAGGGGCTGAAACGTAAATGGTGTCCAGAGAAGGGCAATGGAGCTGGCGAAGAGTGTGGAGCAGAAGTCGTACGAGAAGCAGCTGAAGGAGCTGGGGCTGTTTAGCCTGCAGAAAAGGAGCTTCAGGGGGGACCTTACTGCTCTCTACAACCACCTGAAAGCCAGGGAGGTTCTTCTCCTAGGCTACCACAGTGGCAGAACAAGAGAAAATGGCCTCAAGCTGCACCAGGGGAGATTCAGATTGGATGTTGAGAAAAATTTCTTTACTGAAAGGGTTGTCAAGCACTGGAACAGGCTGCTTAGGGAACTGGTTAAGTCAGCATCCCTGGAGGTATTTAAAAAATGTGCAAATGTGGCACTTAGGGAGACAGTTTAGGGGTGGACCTGGCAGCGCTGGGGAAACAGTTGGACTTGATGATCTTGAAGATCTTTTCCAACCTAAACAATTCTACATTTCTATTCTATAATTAAAAATTCTGTGCCTGTCCTGGTCTGGTCTACTTGAACTCTACAGCCAGAAAGAAAGTAATATCTGTGAACAAAAAGAGGGCACAGGCCATCTCCCCTTTCTAAAGACAAGGAGAACTAACAGAACAAGGACAAGGAGCTAGTGAACCTAATAGAAATTCTGCAGAGTTTAGAATTAAGAACACAGGGACATGGACAGTAGCTAAGGAATCAATTTTCTTTGTGTACTGTTCCTGAAGGGAACATTTCCTGCAGTCTGCCAGCAGATACTTCACTCTGTCCCCTAGAATGATCTGTTTTTCCTTTTGCCTCTGCCTACCACAGAATACATAAGTGGGCATAATCACCTGGTTTGTGGTTAAATGTAAAATGCTATTCTCCCTTGATAAGGGTTCACAGGAAAGTACACTTCATTTTGTACATCCTCAATATCACCACAACTTTCAGGAGAAAAAAAAAGGCAAAAGCTAAAAGATCATTGGATCAAACATAAGAGGTTTGGAGAGGAGGGAAGAGACTGAAGTAAAAAATAAAAGGCAAGCAAAATGAAAGAGGAGAGGAAGGAGCTGAATGGAAATTATTATTATAAAACACTAGACAGACACGTGAACAAAATTCATTTTAAACTGATTAATTTTTGAATCATACAAGAAAATCTGATGCTAGACTCCTACACAGTAAAAACTCAAATTTTGCAGCTAACATTCAGGAGTATTTATTATGCAGCATTATGAATGCCTGGATGGAGGGAAGAAGGTTCTGCTCTCAGCGGTATAAAAAAAATTCAGGGTAAATGAATGTGCAATAACACACTTTAACAGATAGAATTCCTACTATCCTGTTGTATGCTGTTGCATTTGTATTTCTGGAATAAAATTGCAATTGTAGGCCACATTAAATAACCTTAGAAGAGGTTTGATCGTAATAATAATGAATTGATGATTTTTCACCATTTTTGTGGTCACATGTAAACAACACTCACGCCACTGCCTTCTCAAAAAAACCCCTAAACAGTAACAAGCAAGAAATTAACCAGTAAAAAAACCCCAATAAAATTTAAGCATGTAGTTTTTGTCTCTCTTCCAGGTTCTCTGTTTTTGGCTGCAGATGCAACCATTATAGGGAAGTGCTAAAGGAAAAGCAGAAGAAAGTGACTGATTTCCTAAAAACTGGTAATTACTCTCTTTTATCTCTTTTATAGTGCAGGTTTTATCATAAGTGCAGGGAGCATCACCAAAAACTGCACATAAAAGTGCTGCTGCTAGAACCTGCCACTTTTACACCTTTACCCTACAACAACCTCACTGCCTAACTGGATGATTATACAGTACATAGTGCCACTTAGAAAGAGATGTTAAAGTAATCTTAAAAATGAAAGTTAATCAGTCTGACCTTTAAACCTCTCGAATCCACTCTACTTATTACTTACAAAGTACTAAAACAGAGTTGTATCATTTCTTGGAGGTTACTAATGCTGGTGTATCATCGACATTTAAAAAACCAACATAGAACAAACAAATGAAAACATCAGCATGAATTGTGCTGTTCAAATGAATTTGTCATTACTTACAAAATACTTACAATCATCAGGCAAAACTTCCTTGAACTGCTCAAAATATGAATTCAACCGCACTAAGCTTTCCATGTTAATTATTTCTTGCAGTGAAGTGTCTCCAAACCTTTAATAGGAGAAGAAAGGAACATTTAAGCCCAAGATAAAATGTTTCTCTTTTTCTTTGAAACAGCAGCACTTGGCAATATGTCTCCCAAAAACCAGTTTAAAGATTCATCCCAGGATTTCTCTAACCATTCAAATGCTAGGTGAAGCATAACAGAGAACTGTTGTAACAATTCATTACAGAGAAAGAAAATATATGAGTATGAAGGGGAAAAAGGGAAGGAAGGTATGAGAAAAATCTTGTAGAAAATGGTATTTAAAATTCTTTGGCTTTCATGTCTCTCTTCGAATATTAAATTCCTATCTGGTAAATTGTTTTACCTAAATTTAAACTTTTAATAATGCATTTACTAGTTTAGTTCATAAACTAATAATAACAACCATAACATCAGTAGATAGGACTGAGAACACTGACTTCAAGTATGTAAATAAAAAATATGGATCTAGGAGTAATAAACCATGAATGTAATAAATATTATCAACAATGCCCTGATTCATCTCATCTAAATATATCTGCATACACAGATGTACATGCAGAGTGCTGACATCTGTAACTGTGCTAGTCATCTTGGGCTGCCTTTGTAGGCAACAGAGGACAACAGTAATTGCTGGAATGCTTTTGTTAGACTTTTTCTCATTGTCCAACACCACAGTGCACACTCCAGCCCGGTACTGAGACTGCTGTCACAACATGCATGTGCCTGGCTTCACTGGAGTGCTCTGTTGGAGCAGTGCTCTGTCAGTGTGCTCTTTACAGGATGTGGCCATAACAGAGGGAATCTGCTGGCTCTTCCAGAACTGAACAGTTTTCCTAGCAGATATAATTTCATCATTATATTTTTCACTTTTACAACAGCGGTGTTGCATTACATAAATACTGCAAGGGTATGCTAAAACAGAGGTGGAGCTTGCCCATTATCCTGAATTTTGGCAGTGACCGGGAGAGGGAGTCTCAGGGAGAGTGCAAAACCAAGACAGCAAATACACAGCAATACCCAGAACGATCTCAGCCTCTAGTGGTCTGTCATTTGCAGAGGTCCTAAGTCACACCTGTGTGCTAAATAGTCCATGATAGATCTCCCATGGTAAATTCACATCTGAACCACATAAACTTGCACTAATCTCAAACCCATGAGGTAAGGAGCTTCACAGCTACGTGGCACATAAAAGAAGGACCTCCTTTTGTTTGGCATTTGGCAGATTCATTTAGAACAGTGTTCCCATGTTCATGAATTGGAGAAGCTGAATCACTGTTAGTTCTACAAGAGTGCAATTCCACATCAATGTAGTTCCACTGCTGAACTGCCAATAAGGCCGAGCTTGCCTGACTGGATACCTACTTCTCTGCTAGGGTTTGCTGCTCATTGATCCCCACATTGAAAAGAACAGGCTGAACCCTCAGTAACATTCCACTTTGAATCTCGCGTGGCAACAAATCAAACAAGGCGCTTGGCAGAGGGATCCTCACGTTAAATCCATCACTGAAAAGAAATAAATGGCCATTAAACACAAGGATCAAAAAGGTACATTTCAAGAAGGTGTTATTTATCTAAGGAGGGAAAACATCTAGAACATAATATAACCATTAAAAGCAGCCATCAGTCAGGACTGACTCTAAGGAACTGCCACAACTTGCTTCTAGTCAGAAAATCTATTCTAGTCGAAAACCAAACCTGCAGCAACTTGTAATGTTGCATTTATATCCTCACAGACATTCAAATGAGATCTGCCAATTTCCTGACAATTTGCTCTGCTCATTAATACTGCAGTTCTTCTACAACTTGGGTAGAAAAAGCCAAATTTTGTCATGTTCCCACTGATCAAGAATAAAGTATCTTTGTTAGAACTGAGACTAATACATGGGAGTTGCAGTTTTGTGTTTGGACTTAGATGTTTATTAATTCTTATCGATGTTACAGTCTCACAAGCTGTGAGTTCTGTTATACTCTAACTAATAAGGGTGAAAAATGGATGCCTCTCTATCTCTACAAAGCCTTTTCAAGGACAAATTGTCCAATTGTGAACTAACACCTGAATTATTTACACTTTTAACCCAATAACCAAACACCAAAGGTCTGCAATGCGGACCTTTTCACCCAAAAAGAAAAAAACACCCAGAACCATGAAGAAGAAGAACTTAGACAATGCCTTAAATCCTCCATATTGCCCCATATATATTACTATATACTAAAACCTTGAAATCTAAGTTTCCAGGGTTTCAACATATATTTATTGGTTTTTACCGATTTCCAGTGATGACTGGCAGCATGTCAGTCGATGTATTTGATGTAGCCTGAGTTACTTTAAAGGTTACATTCCTCAAGTCCATGATTCCCAAACTCATGTCTTCCAGCATTGCCAGCTCCTCACCTAAATCCAAGAGGAAAAAGTGAATTGTAGTTACTTGTTTTGCACAACTTCCCTCTGTCAATTTGATGACAACAGTAGGCCATCCCTCCAGGAAGAAGTTCCACAAACAAAGCAGTGCTGCAGCCCAGGCCTCCCCCTTGACCTACAGACAATGTGATAGTTGATTTTTTGAGTTCAGCAAGTTTAGAAAACACAAGTTATCTAGAACAGTCCAGAGTTCTATTCTTTAAGTAGTTTATATGCTGATTTTCCAAATTAGATTATACTAATCAGCATTGTCAGAGCCATGATATCCTTTGCACTGGAGTAGCTACAAGGTATTCTGTATTTGTCTGGCAAAGAATTCCCTAACCAGCATCCAGACAGCTTTAGAGACACTGGAGTGAAACACTTCTGAGCAAAGTAGTTTCGCTTTTTATATTCTCTCTTCAGTCTCACATTGTGCTGCAAAGCTACAGAATTTTCAAGGAAAATTCAAAAAGTGTATTTTGGGCACAGTTTCTCCCAGCTTATCAGAACTTTCATCCAATTATTTTATGAAAAGCAACCCAAAGAACACTGTGATACATTTTAGTCTTTCTTAAACCTTTGACATTCCATTATAAAAGAAGCACACTTTATCTTTTAGAAGCAATTCAAGCAAGTGCGAAGAAATCCAGAGTTGTTAGATAATTAAGTACTTCAGCTATAATTCAGTTTTGCATTTTAGTTTTCAAAATCATTTTGTAGCTGAGCTGCAGATTGTCCCAAACACTCAGATCCTGCTGTAGCCAATTTAATGCAGAATTTGCTGACTCAACAGCTAATCCCACCCCTTGGCCCTGTGCCTTTACCATAAGTGCTCAGCAGGCTCTCAAACTGTGCCAGCAAGCCAATGGTGTAGAGTTGTCTTAGAAATCCATCATCATGCAGGCAGTTCCTCAGCTTGATAATGAAACCACAAATGAGAGCCGTCAGCTGTGAGAGAGGAAACAGACAAGAATGAAATGATTCAAAATGAAAAAGGTTCTTCAGCCCCAAACAAAAATGATAGCATGTATAAGAGGTGCAATAAAATCTGTCAAACAGATGCTCTTTTCCCTTAAACATCTTCTTTTCCTTGCAGCTGAAGACAACCAACCAATGAAAACCCAAAACACTCATAAAATCAGATTCAGGGCATGCTGCCTTTATCTCACACGCTGTCTCAAAACGGGGCTGGTGAAGATCTCACACCTTTTTGTTTTCTGAACACGATCACTTGTGGTAGGGTCTACAACTTATGAATTACAGAAGTTGCTCCTTAGAGAATTGTTTTAGTTTTAGACAAAAAAAAAAAATACAGCTAGTTCCAGGCCAAGAATTTTGATAGTATGAATAGATTACTGTTTTTCAAAAATGACATTTGAGAAAGCTTTAAAACGCAGTATGTTTGCATTATGCAGATTTAAAATCTCGTGTTACAAGATATTCAGAACAAGATCCTGAAGAGTACTAAGTACAAGATCCTAGTACTAAGGTCAGTACTATTATGTAAGAGTAATAGTAGTCTTGATTCACTGTCAACAAAGGAATTTCCCAGACAATGGTCATATACTGTGTACACAGCTGTATAACTTGGTTATAGAATTAAACAGAAGAGAATAAAGTTCTAATTATGATGGATAAACATATTCAAAGGATTGAGTTTAAAAATTATCTGCATTATGAGGCAGGTTTCATACAGGAAAATTCCCTGATTTTATCTCTGTGAGATCACAAAATCAAAGAATCATTAGGGCTGGAAAACACCTCCAAGATCACCAAGTACAATCAAGCACCACCACCATGTACACCACTAAACCATGTCCTCAGCTGCCATATCCACGCTTTTTGGAACACTTCAGGGATGGTGACTCCATCACTTTCCTGGGCAGCCCATTCCAGGTCTTAACAACTCCTTCTATTAAGAATTTTTTCCTAGAATCTAAAATAAATCTCCCCTGGCACAGCTTGAGGACATTTCCTCTCATCCTGTCACTTGTTTTACATTTTTGACATTTCATTATGGGACAAAAGCCCTGCCAGTGATGTCCAAGAAATAATTTCATTGTTTGAAATCAATGAACAAGATAGTGATTTCACAGGAAAGCAGACATGCTACAGAAGTGTAGTGGGTGGAAGAATTTTTTTTCTGTGGGCAGTGGAAATTTTTTTAGTGCAGGCACCTGCTAGTCAGTGTCTGACACAAGAGATGACAGCAGATCCAGAAATAGAACTTCTGGGAAAAACACCCAGAACTAATTTCTCTTCTCATAGCTGGACTTCTGCCCTTAGGTACCATACCACTGGGTTTCTCAATGTGGAAAACAACAAAAGGTAACTGAGGGAGTAAACCTGCTACTCACAGACCTTTTTGCCCCCCTCTTTCACATCTTACTTCTGATTTGGCTCAGTGGCATTGGAAGGCAAAGGATGTTTCTGAACACAGCAGTATATTTTTACTAGTTCTGGAATAATTTTTGTTTTCAATAGTGAATGAATGTATATCCAAGAAGAGACCTAATGTATGAATTGTCAAATGCATGTAAGTAACCAGTAAGGACAGGATAGCACAGCTTGTGAGGGGAAATCAGTGACAAACCTGGGAAGAGATCTGAAAAGTTCTCAAAAGAGTAATCTTTCATATTTCATAGAAACCCCACCAAATGTGGAAGTGAAATCAAATCATGCATATTTGCTTGCTTACAGTCTGGCAGAAGACAACATCCCTGCGATACTGAAGGCTCAGGCAGAGCCCTATTGTGGGGGCACTGTCCTGCATTAATAAAAAGACCATGGCTTTCTTTGCCTTGTCGCTCATCATGGCTACGCAGTCAGTGAGTGTGGTCAGCAAGGGATAAAGAGCTTCACTCCATTCACCTGGTTAAAAGAAAAAAAAATTAGGAGCAGTGGAAGCACTTTATTAGAAACAAACACAGATCAAGAAGAAACTTCCTGTGGCAAGTCACAGTTGTTGATAATTGACATTTAGAACTCATTTTATTTTGGCTGGATGGCTATTCCCTGCTCGGTAATAATTAACGAATCTTACAGTGTGGTTGTTGCATGAGGAAAATACGGAGAATTTTACTCTGTAAAGCTGTTATGAGTTTCCAGACCATGTAAACGTTACCAGAATGTGTGCCCACACAACAGGCTGTACAATAGCTGATTTGGAAATCATAACAGAAACATGAATAACTACATACAGAAGTGTACATAACTGCATGTTTGTGCTCAAACAAACCCTTTCACTGCACATACATGGACAGACAGTAAGGAGTCCATTGTATTACAGAAATAGGGACCATCTGCTTAGCCATTTCTGTCAATGAGATTCCTCCCAAATATAGCCTTTTGAATCTCTAGGCTCATAGATGTATCATTCAACTGCATCACCACCTTATTGATCCTTATTGCACCTCAGTGAGGCAAGATGATGCTCATCTCCTATTTGCAGCTAAGAATAATAAGGTGTGAGGTGAGAAATTAATGTAGGTACTCTTTTAAGTGTTTCCTGTCTCCTGAGCAGTTTAAAGGGCTTTAAGTTAGATAACAAGAAATACTAAACACAGTGATTTAGATAGGAGTTGCACAGATGGTTGGAAGTACTTTGGAGCTTTTCTTCCACTTCTTTTCATACACAAGAGATGACCCAGAGGGATTCTCTTCAAGGTCCTGCACAGGAAGCACAGAAGTGAAACTGAGTTGTCCAAGTCCTTCCCTTTTTAAAGGGTAGGACAATATGTTTTATTTTTTAAAAGCACCAGAGCTCACAAACAGCACACAGTTGGCTGTAGGAACAAGGCAACGTACAGACCATGAACCTGCACTTAAAGCCCCTGAAAGGAAATTGTTTGGGATTTTGACTCAAAGGCAGAACTAAGAGTCAGTAATAATAAATGTTCCTTTGATAACCAGCCAAAGAGGGGAACTCTGGAAGTTTTCTAACAGAAACATATCTGGCAAGATTAAACTATCGTTTTGGCTTTTGTTCTATGTGGCAGATAGATAACCTAACAAACGACAAAAGGGGAAGTTGTTTGACTCTGTTTCATTGCCTTAAAAAAAAGCAAGAAACATCAAAAGAACAGGCAAGGAATCACAGCTTGTCTTTTAAATGCTATTAAATATTTTATCTCAAAACTAGTCAGATGCCATAACGTGGCCTTGTGAACACTTAGAAAGCAAAATAACTGATGATGCTTACAGTATTTCTCTTACTGCATTTAAGAGCCTTTCTGTAAGCAAATGAGAATAACAAGAACTGAAAATATCTTCCAGCACATCATCGTTTCATTGACTGTATGTAGATACATGTTTATAGTTACTAACTCAGTGAAGATTTAAAACCGTAGTGTGTCTGACAGCACTTCATTTGAAAGATATGTTTATCTTTGGTAATCACAAAGTACCCTGGTGAAGATAATGCAATTTTTAGATGGAGGTTTTTTTTTCCCAACATTCACATACAATGCCGGGGCTCAGCCAGGGTAGTGAGCAAAAATCTTCTGTGCATGTATTCTCTTGGTTTAAAATTCTGGCCATGAAAAAACACACTCTTGCCAGTCTGCAAAGTTCTAAATTATTTTTGCTACCTACTTCACAGAGGTGTCCCCTCTGTTCTTTTACTTTTTAGTCAATGGCAGTTGTTATTAACAATAAACAGGAATAAAACAAATTGCACAAATTAGGTTGGAACAAGGTAGGGGTGTTGGGAAGGCCAATGAGGTCACATAGTGAACTTCTGCTGACTATTTCATTTAAAAACAATGTCTTACTAAGAGAACCAAATACATAAAGCTTGTAGGATGTAACGTCAGGTGGGAAAAGTTCTTGCTTTTCTTACCCTAAGGGTCTCTATTCTCCAGAGCAATAAAATGATTATTAAACAGCTGTCCTCCAAGGCCTTGAAAAGATATTTTAGTCTTTTCATATTAAGTACAGAGGGACAAGGACAGAAGAAAGAAGGTTAACACTGGGATGAGATTTCTAAATTCTGTATCCTGAAACATGAGACTTGCAATCCCCAATACTACTTGATGTGCACCCACAATGGAGATTTTCCATCAGCCTTGTTGACTCCTTCACGTTCTGCTTGACTTCTCGTTCAGAAAGACCAGCTCAACAGCCCGTGTGAAAGGGCATGTCTGAAATGTTAGACTCCCACAGATTTCAATGACATTTGGAACAGGCCTCAAACCACTGTCACCTACATCAATTTGCTAAAACACATCAACTAGAGAAACCAAAGAGGCCCTGAACAAGCGCTCTCCCATATCTGGACATGCAAAATGACCAGATACCCCCTGCACTCTTAGGAAATAATAACTTCTCAACAGTTTAGGTAACTCACGTGGTGATGTAAAGCATTACCATTTCAAAATGGTCCATCTTAAAGCAAGGCACTTGTTCAGTTAACTGTGAACAAACCCCTGCAGTTTTCAGAAGAAGCAGAAGCCATGAATGCACATACCTGGGGCAGATTCTTCCGGAGGAGGGCTGCAATCTGCACAGAAATGGAGGGGCAACATGCATGATTAAGGAGCAGCAACACAGTCTAAATACAAGCAACTCAAATGCTCAATGCCGGGGTTCTCAAGCATTTTCACAGAGTGAGGAGGAGCTCAGCAGAAATACTTTGTTGCTCACAGGCATTGAGGGCATGGGCTGTCTCCTCCACTCCATGGTTCTGATCAGAGGAACACCTGGATGGGGACTTGGAGGAAAGCCAGTACCTGCTAGCTCAGAGGTTCACTGTGGATTGCCAGCAAGTGCACTGTCAATCCCCAGGGCACAATTTGAGAACCACTGATTTACTGCAATTATAAATTAAGCTGGCAGTAAGGCTGCTAAACAGAAGAGCAAAAGACCAGCAGTAAGTTCAATGCACTGAACAGAAAATGACATTACGGCACCCACAATGCAAGAGTAAGAAAAAACCAGTACTTTGCTACCTTAGTCAAAATTCCATTACACAATTTCTGAGGTAATTAGCAGAAACATTAGAATGTGTATTAAGGGCTGAAACCCCACCAGTGAAGTCTGTGAGTGTTCCATACTCACTTCAGTGGGAGGATCAAGCTGTCGGATGACAATATACTACAGGTCAATGCTAACAGTAAAAAAACATAACATGCACCCTCCTATAGCAACTCCTGGATTAATGAGAGGTAGTTTACTAAGCTAACAGGATTTAAGCTCCTGTTGTTTATATCCAGGTTCACTGGTCAATGAATTATAAATCTGAACATAAAACCAGAAAATATAAAATACAATAGTGCGCATCAGGACAATCATCTCAGCTAGCTAATCAGAAAAAACCTCTCAGTAAATTAAAATTCATCACGTTCACTAAAGAAACTATATGTCCCCATGCGATTTTAGTAATGAATATCCAAGCCAATAACCTAAGAACCTTTAAAAATATTAAGTTTCCCTTTTACTATTACAGGCAATATTTTCTTTCACAAACACTTATTTCTAGAGAGATCTTCTAAAGTCCTTCAATAAAATTGTATTGTCTCCCTCTTACCAATTGTGGAACTATCTTGCTTGGCTGGTTTTTACATTGCTTTCAAAATAATTTGTCTCTGGTCTCTGCTCCTTTATTCAAAATGCAGAATTACTAACAAGAAAAACATTAATTCTTTGAATACACAACAAAAATGTTGTGATTCTGAACTTTGAGAAAGGACCGTCCTTGTGTTTCAGCTCTGCCCCAGGTTCTGTTGGTTAAATAGAAAGATTTTTTTTTCCTATTTTGAAGGGACAGCAGGGAAAAGTTACAGAAATTCTTTGCACTAACAAAATCTTTGGTAGATCCATGCAGGCAATTCCACTTTTATATGGTGTAAGGGTCAAGATCCAGAGTAGAATTAAAAGATCCATTGAATATGGTAGAAAAATATTGTTCAATTTGATATTTTCAGCATCAAATTGTCTTGGGAAAAGCTTCTGATATCACTCATCACAGATTTTTCCTGTGAATTTTTAATATTAAAAATCCACAAGATTTAATCATTTATGTGAATGTGCATTGAGGATTACTGATTAAACTTACATGTAAATACATATAAAACTTCATGTAAACTAGCTAGCAAACAAAACCATTTATAGGTATCAAACCAGCAGAAGAAATTTAGACAAAGATTAATGAAACAAGAACCTACCTTCCTACTTTTTAATAATATACAAAAATGTCAGTCTAATCTAGAAAAACATGGTTGTCTAAGATACTAAATAAACTACAGGTAACATGCAAAGCTACACAAAAATATATTAACATTTATTTTCACTTCTTTTTTGCCTTTTTTTTTTCTTAAGGCACTGCCTTCCACTGCAACACTAACGATGTGATGGACATGAAGTCACAGACACATAAGGGACAAAGGGCCACCAAATGATAAGACAGAACAGGACAAAGGAAATGAGAACACAGATCAGTCTTTTTAGAGCTTCACTTCGCCCACCTGAGCTATTAAGTGGCCAAATCAGAGTGACCACATGTAAAAAATGTGAGAATAAGTCATGTAAGTACATAAGTAAATATAAAAATTCTGAAATTTAATGCACAGCTGCCAAACTGTCAGTTTAAACTGATAAGGATATATTTCATTCACAGGCTCACAGCTTTACACTGGGTTCAATACAGAACCCATGTGAGCTTAAATTTTGAATGGATTGTTCAACTAAGAGCTTGCAATGCCAATTCCTACATTCCAGCTACAAGAAGTCAAAATAATTGGGTGCCTCAGCACCACAATTTGGGTTAAAATTTGCTTTGAACTCTGTAAGGTTCATCTACACTCAGCTCAATCTAATGGGACTACTTGGGATCCTCTCTCATGCTTTAGCAGTCCAGCTGGGACTATCAGTTTTTCATTAGTGTCTGCACTTCTCTCATGTTTTATTTACCTGAAGTAAGCTTTGATTGTTGCAAAGAAGCTGAAGCCAACAGGAAAGCTACCAGAGGTGGTGTCTGTCATGGGATTACCCATACAACTGTTTTACCAGCTTAAGACACAGAGTGAAAACCAAGTGCTACTGCTGTCAATGGATTTGGCAATGATTTCAGTGGAACCAGGATTTCAAAATAAGTAAAGGGCTTAGCAGCTCCCAGTCTTTCTGCCTGACATCACTGCTTAACACCACCACTGAGCTAAAAACACATGGAGGGCTGTAAGGGAGGCTTTGGAATGATGCCAGCACACAGGAAGAGAGCAGCAGTGGGATGCAGCGTCTGGCATACGCACTTGTCTGGAGAGAATGGCATGCACAGGATGGTGTGGATGAAGATGGTGGTGAGGATGATGAAGATGGTGAGGATGATGAGGCCTCATTTAAATCTTCTGGATTTATCCAGTAGGCACGACTGTCCCGATTACCTTTCTTACTAGTACTGCTGACATCGCACTGGAACACGTCCTCACAGCTGTCACTTTGCAGGCGCTCCTTCTGGAGGAGCTTGTCCACTCTCTGTATGATACACTCCAGACTTTTGTCCACATTCAACCAAACTTTCTCCTTAAAAGAAAACATTTCTTTCTCAGTTTAAAACCAATAGACATGTTGGGTAACAAATCCCTTGGCAATATATTTCCTCCTGTGATTCTAGCCACAATTCCTCTGGGCTATTGTGGTTGCATGTGCACACACACAAATTATGGATATATAAGTAACATATACCAGGATGTCAACAATATGTAGTGACATGATTTGTGTGGTAAATTGCAAAGCTATTTTCTGTGTAAGTTTGCCAAACAATTTTGAGTTCCTCTTCCTGCACTATTCTTCCAATTTCTAGCTGGCACTCTTGTTTACTCTTGAAATTCATGTTTGACATAATAATTGTATACAATCACACATCTTTTTTTCTCTGTAACTCAGTGAATAACAGATAAAATGACTGTATTATAGTAGTGTCTAAATACTGAACTGGCTTTATTTGTATCTTATTACTGTGACTTTGACTGTTAGTCAAAGTATGCCAAAATAATTACAACTAGCAAGGATCCATTTCCAAAATGAATTGAATCACTTTTAAAAATTGGTACTTCACAATATTAATAATTGCTTTAATTAATCTTGACTATTTGTGAGATTTAGTTAACTTCTTTTTATTTAACACAATGACAGAATTTGCACAGTTCAATTCCCATTTTGATTGGCAGTGTGTTAGGGAAAAAACATTTAATAAATACTTTGTGCAAACAGTTTTAAAATGCTGTTCATAAACAAAACAGTGATTGACTGCAAATTCGAACTGGTTACAGGTGAATTTTTGTAAGAGGAAGGCTAAATTGCATAGCTAGCACCTACAAACTTCACTTTATTTGGGAGAATGTAAAAGCCCATTGTAGTATGGTCAGTTTTTTCACTTTAAAAGCTATTTACTTTCCCTTGGACCTCACCTTAAAATTGTCATGCACTTCCTGTAACAATTTCCATTGTTTAGATGACCCAGAAATATTTATTAAAGTCTGTTTGTATTCCCATGCCAAGGGGTAACCTCCTGCAGGATAGAGACAACATCTTTGCTAGCTGACCAAAACCTCCTACATACTCATCCCATGCATATCTGGTGAGCAGCTACAGAGCTTATCAAAAAAGACAGTAAAAAGAACAAAGGATTCATCACTCCAGTGTGCAAACATACCCATTCTTCTTCATGCCAGTCCACCTGCAGGGAAGATCGGCTGTTTCTTCCTGTCCATCTGGCCACAAGTGTATCTTGATCATTCCTTAGCATCACTTGTTCCCCTTCTGCAGAGGTTGGAGATGCTTTTGAAGCTATATAGTCTGGCCTTGCAGCATTCAGTCCATGTATTGAATTTGCCAACAGCTTGCAGTCACAGACTGTGACAAGTTGCCGGGTCTAAAAAGCAATAAACCCCAACATTTTGAAAACTTTTCATTATTCCATGCACAATCTATACTGTATTTTTTTTTTTTAAGAAGGAAGAAAAGAAGGTAGTATTCTGTAAAAGAAACTATGGCTTTAAGGTGCCTTCTGTCACCTTTACAGAATGACCTTAAAAATAGTATAGAATCCCAAAACACAAATGATACATTTCCAAAGTCTGTACTGCTATATTAGACTTGCAATTGTTGAAAATGTCACTAAGGAATGTGCAATTCATCTTTATTTGCACTTCAGCTTAGAACAAGGTGCAGACATATGTGCAATGTTTAAGCACTGGAACCTCCAGGCAGCTCCCCAGGGAAGTGGTCACAGCACCAAGCCTGACAGAGTTCAAGAAGTGTTTGGACAATGCTCTCAGGGACATGGTGTGAGTCTGGGAGTGCAGGACCAAGATGATCCTAATTAGTCCCTTCCAACTCACTATATTCTATATTAAATGATTTTTATACTCCACACAACAGTTGCCACACCAGAAGGATCAGGGTTCCATCCCAAACCTCCTGTCTGAAATCCTAACAAGACTTAAGAGGAGGGCTGAAGGTCTAACCTACTAATCAATGCAAATTGTTCCCTGTCTTATTTAGCCGTGTTATATTAAAGGATTTCTGTAAGCCATATGAATATGAAAACCATGTGGCCTGTGTGTCTACTAAAAAAACAACAAACAAGACATTATTATGTTACATATATACATAATCCTGTTGTAGAAAATCCCACAGATCAGTTATACACTGTACTAATTTAGAATGAGTAATATAATAAATAACACATTTACATGAGGTCCCATTATACAAAGTTATATGCATATCCCTTCCACTGGGACAACTTATGGCAAGCTGATTGGCCATTACTGCTGTTTAGAACTTTCAGATCTCCTTCAAGGACAGAAGAGGTCAGTAAAACTGTATTTGGGTTTTTATTCCCTGTAAGATTGTGTTCAGCTGTGGGTCCAGTCTGGTTTTTGTTAGCACACATCGAGAAATAGCTGGTTTACATCACTATAATTCAAGCAAATGCTGTGTCACCATTATTCCTTATTTCACCAGTGGAAAAATACAGAATTGTTTCATTAACTTTCACACAGTTGCTGCTGCTTGACAGATGACTCAGAACATTAAAAAATCCCAGGTGGTTATGGAGAAAAGGATATAAAAGAAAGTGAAGAATGCACATTATTGCAATGTGATGAATGAATAGAGGGAATCAGAGGACATTGCTCTCCACTGTACTTTCAAGAGGAGGTGAAGCAAGTGTGTCAAAAGTAGGATACAACATAAATAAAAACAGGAACTTTTAAAGGCTGATATATTTTTTTTTTAGGTCTGTGCATGTTACAACACACTACTGAAAAAGGTAAACCAGACATTTCAAGAAAACCTACTAAAGGTACAGGCAGGACAAACAATATACTAGGCTTCGGCAGGAATAGAATTATTCTCCTACCTTATCTGCTAGGATGGCAAGTGTTCTTTCAAGGCCATTAGCTGATCTATCCTTGGCAGCTCTTGAGAGCCTTTCTGCATAGTAACTGACTTGCGTTTTCAGGGTGTTGATTTGTGCAATAATTTCCTTTGCTCTAACGATGTCCTGTGGGATGTATATTATCGACTGGGAACTTGTTGACGTGCTGAAAAAGAAAGACTGATTTTAGGGGGGGAAATTGACCTAGAGGTACACACGTTACAGTGGCATGCTGGGGAATTAATGGCAGACAACAAAAATTGACCTAAACTAGTGATCAACAGTGAAAGTCCAGTGAGCAATTGCACAGCAGGAACATGATCCTAGAGGCTTCTCTGCCTTTGCTAAAAGCATTCAGATGCAAATTTACTAATCCCTAATACCAAGGGACTGTGGGCAGAGTTTGTACACCAGAGAGAGTTTTGCTGAGGAGAATATGGGTGACAGATTTTGCCATCAGATACAGAACCACTGTTTACAGAGACCTCTTGCTCCATTCTCCCTCTTCTTACAACACAGATACTTCACTCAGGCCTTGTTTACAAACATGTTTTATCACAATCTACTAACATCATGAAAAGAAAATTTGTGCTCCTTCTAACACAGAAATGCCACCCAGATCCATAATGGTATTAACTGTGGTATTAACAAAAAAGTCCTTCTGCTAGTATAGAATTTCCTCTATTGCAGACCAGAATCAAGTTACACCAGTAAAAGCAATTTTATGATATATGAAAAATCAACATGCATCTTCAGGCTAATCCAAGGACACTGTTCTTTGTATAGTTTCTGTTACTGTTCTTTGTGTAGTTTCTGTTAGCACATCCTTAATACACTAAACTAGGGACAAACATATCTTTATATGGGGATAATGCAGCTACACTAAGACAGCTTATTTGACAGTGGAGAACAGTTTATGCCTTTTTAAGTTTAGATGTCTACAGAAGTTGCTTATCCAATCCAACACAGATGCTCTACAACTGCTGGAGAAAGAATAGCACTTCCAAAGGGTAATTTCATCCCACCTGAAAGAGACATTCACAAAAGCTGCCTTTTAACTTAGAAAATTACTCAAAGCTGAAGCTGTGCTCTTAGTTAATTATTTGGAACCAACTGACCACTACTCTCTTTGTCAAGCACAATGCTGGGTTCTTCCTTCCCAGTAGGAAAGGTACCCAAAGACCAGGCCTTTACATCATCTCCAGCTGTGTCAAGTGTGATGTCCATTCATGACATGGCATCAAGCATGAGGGGACACCAATTGTGTATTATCTTATTTCATGAATGGCTTCAGCATAGTAACAGCGCAGAAGAAGCTACTGTTTGCACCAATCTCAGCACTGTTAAATGGAGACAGCCATGCTGAGAGGTTACACGGAGAGGAGTTTCTTTTTCAGGCATGGTTACCACAGATCATGACCTCCAAGGAGTGTGAACTCCTCTGCTACCCTTAGAGCAATGCTGATAATTTCTGCAGTGTATCTGTGACGCAGGACATGAGGGTTGCATGGGGCACACTTCAAAATCATGCCACAGTTTCAATTCTTGTCCCTTAATGGATATCAAGGCAAGGGAGAAGCCTAATGCCAGTGTCTGCCTGAGTTCCATTACAAAAGAAATTTGGGGATTTGTTTTCAAAGGATGTAACTCAGAAGTGATTCTTGAAAGAGTTTCCTTGTTTGTGCTCTGATCACTCACCCCAGTGGAGCAGAGAACAACCACTCTCCAGTACTGCTGTGCCATATAGCAAATTAATCTCAGCTTTTAGGGCTTTCCTTATACTTGACTTGTGCTTTCTAGTGACCGGTGATCTTAGTGACAATTCCTCTGAGCAATTTCTTTCCACGACAGTGTGGTTAACATGCATAAAGACAAAGTTGGCAGAAAAGGCCATGCAGCATACTGAGACTGGATTTAGAATTATTATATTTTTAATCATAAATATTTGGTAGGATGACTGGGGGAAAATTATGGTGTAAAGTTCACATATACTTACTTTCCAACCTGCAATTGCTTTTTCAAATGAACAGCTCTCACTGTATTATACCAGCAAACTGTAACACAGACTTAAACACTCAGTGAATTTGGGGTTCAACCTTAGTAAGAGTTAGAGCAGAACTTCTGCATTTTTGAACCATCCAGTAATGTCTGCTTTTGATAGCACTGAACACCACAAAATGAGGAAAAATATTATGCAGAAGTGTTTAAATAAAGACATGGATTACAAAAATATACACCATGCCAAATCTGTCACTATTAAGGTTTTTAAATACATAAAATTATCTTAATTATCTTTCATCACTGGCAGAAAAGTTTCTCATTGCATATAGTTTTCATTGCACATAACAAAGGAAAAAATATAAAATCCTTGTGTTCTGATTTTCAGTTTTTCAACTTCTTATGATCAGAGAGAGCCAGGAAGCTAGCTGTTCATTGCAAACAAACATTGCAGATGAAATGAAGTTTATTCACACACCATGTTCTACAAAGCAGCTACAATTACTTAGAACACAATTGGGGATGCCATGACATTAAAAAGCCCTGCACACTTTAAAACACACTAGATCTTTGCCAAAGAAAAGGAAAATAAAACAACCCAGAGAACAGAAACCCTCTATAGAACTCTCAGAAACAGAAAACTCACCAACACTCCTCATAACTGCTACAAAAACAAAAAACCAAAATAAAATTAGCAGATTGTTAGCAAATACCAAAAGCAGAAACAAAACAAAGTATGACTGGGGAAATAACTGATTTGAGTCATTTTTTCAATAAGATGGGTACATGAACTTGTAAGCAAAAAAACACAGATTGCCAGATGACCATGAGTTGATCTGGGGAAATGCTGTGAATGCACCAAGCACAGTTATGCCAATGAAAGAAGGAACTGAATGTAACAATGAAACTGAGGAGATGGATCTCAGTTCTACTATACTGGGGTTTTTTTGATAACATAGATGTACTTAAAAATGAAAGCTTTTCATCAAATGTTGAACCTGCAGTTTTCATGGACCCAGAAGAACAGTTCTGAAAAGCTTAGAGGAAAAGTACTGGATAGAAATTAAACTCTCCAATCGACTTAATTATTAGGTGAGGGGAAAAAGAACAAATCCACATGGGAAATTAGTTATTGCAGGAGTAAGAACCACTTCAGTGGCTAGGCTGTCAGAAGGGGGTTATTTCAAAAAGCAGTAGTGGTATCAAAAGAACAGAAAGGGTGAGCCTGGCATACCAGTGTTCCCAAGTTTACAGTTTTCTCTACTCCTATCCTAGTGCATTCTGTCAGCTTGAATAATTAATAACACTAGGTATTTTTGCACCAATCTTTTTATCAATACATATCTGACTGACGTTCACAAGATGCTGCTATTCATTTCTCTACTGGCAAAACTAATTCTGCAGTTGATTCCCACGTCATTCCCATCTCCTATCAGCTCCAAATCCTACTAATCCTTTCTTTGGAAGGGCATTATCAAGGTCTCCTTTTCCCTGACTACAACAACTCCTTGTCCTGCTGCTCTTACGTCTTAAATGCTCCATTCAGTAGCAGAAGTAATGCAGACCCTGCAGCACTCTCCCCTCTCTGGGAGCTGGAGTGGGTGGCACATTAGCAGATGTGACCTTCCCAGCTTCTGCACCTTCTTCCAGTTCATATGTCCATACTTCTACAGAGGTCACTTGGCAGACAGGACCATGGGGGTCAAGTATCCTGCCTGTAGGGCAGAGGCCAAATTCACAAGCCCAATCTGTGTATAAACCTTCAGGCAATGCAGGAAGGCCTCCAGCAATAGTTTCAGAACTAAACCCACTCTGTCAACAAGGATTTTACCAATCAGGCACAGCAGGTTCTTACTAAAGAGAGCTCAGCAATAGGACCTTGAAGGTATGAGAGGGGTGAAAGTTTCCTAAAAATAATGGGTTGAAGCATGATGCAGTGCATGTGAGGAGGTTCAGCAGACACTTGTTCTGACCCACAATTAGGCAGAACCCAAACCCAACACGTAAAATAGCTAAATTAAACAAATCAATAAGTATTCAGAAAAATTAAAGTTTTCATAAAAAGACTCTTAGAAAGAGCCCATCAGTAAAGAAATAAATATAGTAATATAAGGAAGAAACTGTTTTCCCTCTCCTTCTTTGGAAAAAAAGCCCACAGAAAAATCTTCAATAGAAAATATTGTATAGTAGTACTATTGAATGAAATAAAACCAGAATGGAATGGTTTTCCAAATAACTGAGCATGGATCAGGAGAAAAAAGGCACAACAATAGCTGACACAATAATATTCCTACTTACTGTTTCTTTGCCTCTTCAAATTTATGCAGCTTTTTCCGCAAGCCACCTGATTTAAATCCTTGACAATGAGCTGCTGGTGCTCCTATGGTGACTATGTCGTAGTTCTGATCTGGGATGGACAAAAAGGACTTACAAATGAAAACTTGTCATCTTTAACACAGACAAACAATTGTGTAAGTTCAAAAACTTTTCTGAAAGTAATTTCTGGAAAACTTTGCTATGGTTTGAAAGACAGGGAAAACTGAGTTGTTCTAGAGGCCCTGGGAATCCATCAAACACTTTTTCAGGTGAAAGATCCATACGTGAATGCAGGTCCTCTGTTTCTTAATCTAGAAGATTGACAGTGAAAAAGAAGTCTTGAACACTGGTCTGTATACAAAGTTTGCAATTACTGGAATCCCTCACATGGACACGTGAGACAAGTGCGTGTCCTTGGTCACAGGGAATTACTGTTAAAAGAAGGGAAACCCCAGGTTATTTATGATGAAACAACCTTGATGTGAAAAAAACGTGATTTTGCATAACCATACATGTTGGTTCTGGAGAAAAAGAAAACAAGCTTAACAAGAAACAACAGTCAGAACCTTTTTTATTCTACTGCAATTCAAAATGTCTGGAAGGGACGCAGCAGCTTAACCCAACCCTAGTACAAAGGCTCACTTGTGCCACCTACAGTGCAGTTAACTCCAGAACCTCGTTTTGCCACCTGCAGAACAGCAATAATTATACTTATATCTTTTCTTTTGCAAAGGGATTTGGAATCTGAGAATACAGAAATGTCAAGTAGCACTACTACAGTAGTTTGTAGAAACTTTGCTGTAAGGTTGAGGATGGAAATAAAAAAAGTGGAGAGAAAAATAACAGGCTAAGTGAAGAAAGAGAAACTAATACCTGATCCTCCATCATCCTGGACTCTCATCCTCTGTATATGTAGATTTGTAGGAACGAATTCCAATTTTTTATCAGCTTTCAAGCTACTGGCTTTAAATGAAGGACCTGAGAAATGCAAGACAAAAGTAAGCATAAAAGCCTTCTCCTTCTGCCTATGCCAAAACATTCAAGAAGCTTCATTTATCATTTGCTATGTGCTGAAAGTAAAGCAAAGAAAATTAAAAAGAAAAAACAAAACAAAATCTTTCTGTTACTGTTCACACTTGTCCTCTGCTTTCAGAGTAAGATAAGAGAATGAATAGTACAGACAAATATTCCCAGGTAATTAGCAAACTCACAATAAATATTAATAAAGAAATATAACAGCATTGTTTACTCATCATAAAACATTCTGGTTTCCCAATTTCTGAGGAGCACTAACAATCCTGGTAGAGAATAATCATGTTTTTATATTTAAAAAAATCACCTTTATACTGGTGCAGGTCAGTTAGATTTTCCTGGTAAGTTAAAATAATTGTTTGGTACTGTGTAACTATTTGTCGACGAAGGCTTTCCCAACAAGGAGACAGTTCTCCCAATTCTTCTAGTTCACAAACCCTGGGGAAACAAAAGAAAATGGAGTGAGAGGGAGGGAAAAAGAGGTGTTTATGTCCATAGTCCACTTGACCAAGAATGAGTTTCACATCGTATCAACGGAGCACTACCCTCAGCTGACACGCTCTCCATTTACCGTGTCTGAGCTACTCACCAGACTGGAAAAGCTTCCAAACACACATCCCAAAGAACATCTCAGAGCATAGGTTAAGCACTACTCTCAGGAAAATTGCTTCCTCACAAGCAGAATACACTGTACGCCCCCCAGGAGCCTCAGGTGTTGGTCATAAGCAGATCTTCCCACCTTTCTTCAGGAACTCTCAAACTATATGAGGATTGGTAAATGATGGGAACTGTCATCATGTCAGATGACTTGGGACAATGAGGACCTTTTAAGGACACTTTACTGAACTGTGGTGGCTCTTTAATTAAGAACTGTGATGGAGGTTAGGTGGGATATTAGTACCTATCTGATGTTAGGTACAAGTAAGGCATGTACACAACAGTTTGCAAGGCAAGGGAAAGCCTATGAATTGTAAGCATTAAGGGTTTGGAGAGACTGAAGATGAGCCAACAGAACCTTCATCTGAGAGCTAGGATTTTGGGCACTCAGGGTAGAATAAAGGAGGACTGGACATCCCCAGATATGAACAGGAAAACTCCTGGCTTTTCCCTTGTACCCTGACTGCCAGGTTTCCAGTCAACACATGGCATTCTTGTGTTCCATACTGTTCCCCAGCAGTGCTGCTGAGAAAATACTCAGTGTATTTCATGTCATGCTTGTATTTGTCTTCTTGGATTACTGAATTATTTGCAATAAAGGAAGAAGGGGAAAAAGTAAACAAGTCAACACCAGACACAATTCAGCAGCACATTACCCCAGAAAAGGCAGAGCAATCATCTGTCAAAAAGATCCAGCAGCTCTTTCTGCAGTTCCTTCAATATCCCTAATTCCATAGTTTTAACCAATTGTCTGTGTATAATTTAACACAGCATTTCACAGAGCAATTCCCACTCCACAGTACCTAGGATATTATCAAAAAGAGCTAAATTTCCAAGATAAACATCAGATTGATTTTCCAACAGGCAACAAGGTAAAGTATATTTATCAATGACCTAAAGACACTTTCAGTTTCATCTTAAATCTTGCTTTCTGCGTAAGATGTTACTACAATTACCTCATCAAACTCCCTGCTCAAAACCAGCCATGCATCTGAGCCCTGCTCCTCCTGAAGTAAATTCACAGCTTAATACTTCAAGTTTAATTGTTTGTCTCATAGAGCCAAGACAGCAAGGAAGATATATGCCATAAATAATGAGGCAGTCAAAATATCACACCTCCCAGTGAGATGTTTCCTTTCAAAGGGTTCTGGCCCAGAAGAGTTCTATCTAAGAGACAGCAGGATGTCCAAGGACATTTTAAAAGTCACCAGGATGTGACAGAAACAGCTGTGCTTGTGTAGCTGTCTGTCATTCCTCTGGGCTGCAGCACTGAGAATGGCGAACAGAGTGCTTGGTCAAATCTGAGTGACTCTATGAATACAAAGTGTGATTGTGCATGTTATTGAGGGTCACCTCAACTGAACAGAGACAGGGGAGCCTTTCTCAGTAATTACACAAAGGCCCATTTACCTTTGAGCCACACTACCCAGTGTACATATACAAGGTCATATTAACCATCGCCTGGCCTGTAATTAACCTGTACCTGTTTACAACAGGCATCCACTGATCTCTGCATGATTTTAGCAAGAGTCTCTGAACAGTCACATTTCATGGCCAAGGCATCAAACTTCACTGTCTACAGTCTTGCAGGAAGGCACATCTTTTTGCTCATTCACCCTAAATTCTCCTTATCTTCAAGTCCTTAACCTACATCCATCACGCATGGCACCTTATGGATAAGCTTGCCAACCCTTTATTATTGTGGTTGTACCTCATAATGAATAGGTGCTTTTAAACCTACTGTGAGGAAATATGTAGAGAAGCAAAGACAGAAAATAAAAAACAAATAACCCATGACTAAATGTGTAATGGCATACCCCTAACCTGCTCCATCAAGATTCTAGCAGGACAGCTGAGCAAGATACAGCATGCAATTTCTAGAATCTAAGTGCACATCACTAAAAACATCTGAAAAAAGAATCAATGTAAAGTTCAGAAATTCAATTAGTTTTCCCATGCATTACAAAAATTCTCTGCCATCTTCCTGTGAGAGTTTATAATTTTCACAAAATATGAAAATACCTACAATGAATGGATTTAGCCAGAATTTTATTTCACAATATCCCAAAGGAACTAAAATGTCCTATTATACAGTAATGAGAGCACTAGTTAGTTTTAATTAAGTCAGACTTAGTTAAAGTCTATAGGATTGAATTCAAAGAGTCAAAATAAAAGCCCAATACTCAAAAACACAGCTAAAATTCTTTAACACTCCAATCTTGGCCTTTATAAAGAATACATAAACCATTAGATTTGCAAACCACAGCCTACAAACATAGGGAAGAAACATTCATAAAGGATTATGTTGCCTGGAAGAGAGCTAATTGCTTCAAATAGAAGCAAATTCAGAACAAACCTACAAAATGCTTAACAGATTTCCTTCTCCCTCCCACCTCCTAAAATGAGGCAATGTCATTACTGTACTACAGTGTTTCATTTTACTTGCTTTTATTCTGTTTTGTTTTCCATTCAAAACTACTCTTCTGACTCTCAAAGCCATTTCTTATCTTACTGAGGAGTCAGTGCATTAACACAAATATATTTCTGCCTTTGTAACTTAATTACAATTACATCACTGCTGTATTGCTGCACGTGTAAACCATCCCAAAACTCACCTTGCTGCATCTTCTTCTAGAAGCAGCTTCACAAATTGTCTAGGGATGTGCAGTGACAGGATGCTCTCTGCCATCTGCTCCAAGATTCTCAAGTGGTTTCCATCAGTGGTTGGGAAACGATACATTCGGCAAATGGCACCACCAAACACTAAAGAATTAAACCCATATTATTTAAGCCTAGGGTTTGACTTAAAAGTGTACAAAGTCTTTTCTTTCTTAAAGCAAATGGCTTCACTTCACTAACATGCTGAAACACCTGCTGTAAAGATCTGGTTTAACCAGGCATCAGTCTGCCTTTTGCAAGCATGGTCATCCTCCCATCACCATTCTTCAAGTGTTTGCAGGAAAAGCCTTCACTACAAATTACTTACTACACTGTTAAGGAAATTAAACGAAATACATATTCACCTTTTAAAATGCCTTTTTTTTTTCTTTTTTTTTTTTTTTTNTGTACTGTACATTTTACTCTCATGCAATCATTTGCTGGAAAACTAACCTTTCTGCAAGATTCTTTTTTTAAAGCAACTTGCTTTCCTTGGTCCCTCTCCTCACCCTGCAACACTTGCTTAGGAACAGACTATGAAATTTTATGGAAAATGTTACATTACAGTCAACTTAATGGCAAAAGTTTGCTTCTGCTGTTTTTACAATACAGACTAGTGTATATGATAAAATGATTTATTTTGGTATGACCCTCAAAGGACTGCTCAATCAGCAGCCTGTTCCTATTCAAATGAAACATCTGCTGAAATGCCCAGGGGCCACAGGCACGCAGGGAGAGATTAGCTTTTATTGATACCTAAAGCTTACTTGCTACAGCCCTTACCAGATTTCAGTAGTGCATCCTTCCGCAATGAAGCATATTTGGATCTGATTCCTAAGGATTCTGTTAAACTTTCATCAACTGGCAACACAGTCTGAACAAAAACAAAAACAAGAGAAACCAGAAATAGTAAAGAATGAAACCTCAGTGCCCAAGTAATACGCAGTGATGACCTAACAGGGAGACTTCAAAGAAATATTCAACTCCACACATGTTTTAAATAAATATTTCAAATATTTTCACTATGGACAAAAATTATTGCAGGCTAGAATAATAAACCCTAAGCATTCCTATTTACTTCTACTGCACAGTTCAAAATGCCACAAAAATTTTCATCCAGCCTTTCAACTACTTATGCTAACACAGGTCCAGATTCCTTACAGAAGATACTGCATCAATAGGCATGAACAGATCTGGAGGATAAAAAGGGATTCTAATGCACACTGTGAATATAATACACATATAAGAGTTCAATGATCACCAAGATACTCAAAACACAAGCTTTACAGAATTAAATATATATATATTATATATATATATATATATATATATATATATATNGGCTGAGAAAGTGCAGCAAACATCTGCCCTCAAACAATTATTTGGAGATCAGGAAAAAAAAAATCCAGTAGTCCAGTAACCTCTTCAGTTTTACTATAATTCTGGGAATTCCCTAGCATCCTCATTACAGTTCTGCTTAATGGTACCTTCCAATTCACAATGTGAAATGAAATATCACATGCCTTTGAAACTGGTTATCCACGCACCAAGTGCACCAATGAACAGCACCAGGCGCCTCTTCCAATGAAGAACACGAGTACTTGATACTAAAGCTTAATCATTTCAAATTAAAATTTTCTCCCAAGACTTTTATCTCCTGCGAGTGCTCCCACACAGGAACAGCAAGAGCTCTGCAAAACTCAAAATGGCTTCATCACCATTAGGCTGCTCCTTACAGTATTTTGAAAATGTAAAGTACCACTAAAAATCAAGACGGAAAGGAAAGTTGATGGCAGATATCAACCTAGCTTATTTCAATGCTGGCAATAAATCTGCGTTCTTCTGAATTTGGTGCAATGCTCATACTCACCCTTCCATTAATTGTATCAGGTGACCTTGTCACTGGAGGCCTTTGGTCAGATTTTTCCTCCATCTGCCATCCAATAACTGTGATGTTACCAACACGGTCACTTTCAGCCGACCTGCAACAAATACTCTGCGTTGAGATTTTTTTGGAGGAGGACCTGTTCATCAACAAGGAAACACTTATAAAAGGCTATTAATCTTCAAATTTAAAAAACATTTTAAATAGGAAGCTTTTCAACTTCATTTGAAATAATTTTAAAATGCGTTATTGCAACAGGAGAACATGCCCCTTATCCCATAAGGATGCTGTACAGAATTGAAGGCAGCCTAGGTAGTGCTCTGAGCTCAGCTTGTACATTCGAGGGTAACATGACAATGAGAAGAAATGCTTGTATTCACATATTTTGATAATCAGAATATACTTGATAACAAAACAAGGGAGTTTATTGAAGTCCATTTTCAACTTAGGTATGAAATAAGAGGTTTTCATCACATCTTAAGCAAGTTTTGAAGAATTAACACTTAAAAGAAGGAAAATATTACAAACCTTAGTGTTATGTGCAACCTGTGGTACTTCTCCTGAAGAAGATCCTTTACAATGAATGTCCCAGAACCCAACAAATACATCTGAAAGAAGATGAGTTCCAGAATTGTATTTACCTTTATAGTGAGCAAAGGCTTTGACCACAGCACTGAAGTGCAAAATACAATTATTATGCATAACAGTCCAAGAGCAAAACCACAACTAAATATTCCATATTTAACAAATTAAAATCTCTTAAAATTTAATATATTTGATAACTTATAAAAATTTTTTCTTCTAATGGAGAACAATATGCATTTTTGTTTCTCTAAGATACACGTGGAGGCACCTCAGTATAATAAGCTTAGGCCAAGCAATATAGCAACACTGAAAGCAATCACTGAACAGGGTTGAGGCTGCATCCTTGACCCAAAATTGCCTCCTCCCGAAGAACTTACTTCCTCTGGAGGTATTCATTTTTCCCTAGAACTTCCCCATGAAGCACTCAACAGAGAAGGACAGCTCTGCTGCCCCTGAGGAAGCCATGGAAAAGCAGACACATGGGGCCTGAAACAGTATTGTGGACAACAGAATAAATGGCCCACAGATCCAAGTAGCAACATGGGAGCACTGACACCTAAAGTTTTTCCAGTAAAGAAACAAACCTTACCCCTGAACAAAATCTAACGTATCAGAGCAGGTTGATTCCCAGAACTTTGGTGCTCTGTTCCAAAGAACAGTTTCATTATGGCATTTTGGCACAGGCTAGAAGCCTTGGTGAGGAATGTTGGATCCTGTTCATTATCTAGTTCTCTAAAGATGTCCACAATGTAAGAGCACAAGTGACAGGACCTTTTTAATTTAAATCCGTGGTTTTCAAACTTACTGCAGACAAGACTTGAGAAAACTGGAGATGCTTCTCACTCTGCCAAGCCAATCTCATTTGTCCCTCCTCTCCCCACCCATCTTGTTTTCTGTATGATCAATGCTGCTATCCCTTTGTTTTCTTCTCCAGAAGTTACTAATTTTATTTCTTTGCCTCTCATTATCCTTGCTCCACACTGACTAGGCAGGCAACAGAATAAAGCAAACTTACTGTTCCCTGAGATCTATCTTTGACGTCATACACGGAGAGTTTGATTTGTGTCATTTGATTGATAAGAGAGTCTTGGAAAAAGGCAATGCTGCTTAGAAAGATAGGATTGCTTGTTCCCTGTAATCATAAACAAAAAGCCAAAAGTTAATGTAAGGTGATATTTGTTAGGGAAGAAGTGATTCCTGCGTTTAGCTTCATTTTTAAATCTGATCTAGAAGTACCTCAGTACTTACCTCAATAATTTCTGTCTGTGCATGCTTTGTCCAGAATGCCTGGGGAGGTGTAGTTACACTCACTGCTACAAAACTATTTGGTTTTCGATCTAGCGACGGGGTTAGCAGCTCACTGCAAGCTTTAGGTATGCAACAGATAAATAAATTTAGATTCAGGATCTTTTTCATATTGCTGTAAGACTCTACATTTTTATAAACCCGCATTATATACCCTGAGCAATCAAACCACTAAGAGCTTAATACTCATTCTATCACCACACTATAAAAGCAGACATCACTCACCTTTGTGCATGCAAACAGTAAACATGTAATTAGCTCAGTCTGGCACCAAGCTCTAGAGCTGCAATTTAAACTTGTTCTCTTCTAATACGTGCCTATCCACCCTCTGGCAAGCTTATTCTAACAGCCCACATGCATAGGTTTTCCCCTGGGAATCTCAGAGCATGGCTGCATTTGATTCAAAGTCACGCTCCATTAAGCCCATTATCAAATGGCATTTGCCCAGCGAGAACCAAAGGAAGCACCTGGACATCGACCAAGCAGCACTACTGAGGAAAACCAGCTTGTAATTGTAAGATGACAGCAATTTATTTCCTCTAAAATGTTACTGTGAGTTTAAGTGCTGGGAAAGGACTATGGTGAGTAGGAAACAACTTCCAAAAATTTCAGTGAGCAAGTCTACACAATTACATTAAACTTCAGAGCCAAATTTTATCTAGCTAGATACAGATAACTACATTATGGTCCAACTGCTTCAGCAACATGCAGGAAGTAAATTCTGAAATTTAGCTACCCAACTTTGTAATTCTAGATATTTTTAATTTATCTGAAAACAATTGAAGTACCTTATTCATCTCTGCTTAAGATTATTATTCATAACACAATTGCACACAACTGAGAAAATTTTCCAATTTTTCATTAGCACACTGTTAAGAGTATAACCTTCCAAATACTAGTCCACTATCAAGCCAAGAAAATCTCCTGCAGTTGAAACTGTGGACTGAATTTTCACGAAGAAAATATTTTTCACTTATTCTTCATGCAAGGTGAGTCAACACACAAGCTTCTTGTCCAAATTCAACCATCTCAGAATTCAGGTCACTTCTGCATCTTGCATTATCACTTGACAGCAAAGACCCCAGGAAAGAAGTTATGTATAATTCGCAATTCTTAGAAAACATTCTGCCCTAAAATGGTGTTTCCAGCAAATCTTCAGTTTACTTGAAGACTGGAACTGCTGATTTATTGAGAGTGAAGGCAGTTTCACTTCATCTTCACATAAACAAAGTAAACATTTAATAACATTAGTAGTATTTAAAAAGCAAACATTTAAAATTTTATAAGACTGATGTTTCAGTTACAGACTTTTAGAAACTTCACAAAATGAAACTGCTGACTGCTTATCAAAAGATACTGTACAAGCAGCACAAAAACTGTACCACATCTCCATAAAAATCGGAGCAAAGTTGCAAACTTTACTATATGAAATGCACTTCAACGTTTACAAAACCCCACATATAAATTATCAAATGTATTCAACAGCATGCATTATCAAAACTAGCATAAAAATTACTAAGCCTACCTAAACTGAACTCTAAAATCGGCTCATCTGGATCCTGAATGTTTCCTGTAAATGAGAAAAATTAACACAAGATTAGTCAATTCACATCACTGCCATGTGAATTCTTTCCTGAAGTTGCAATCACGCAGAGAAAAAAATTACATTTTATACTAAAAATATTTTTCTTAAATTCAGTGAGCCATGACTATTTTCAAAAAACATTTATCTGGTAATCCTTGGTATCTAATAATTATTTGGAGACCCTTTTTTTTGGGATGGTCTCAGTTTATAAAACATATTAATATATGTAAATCTGTATGAGATTATATGCAATATGGGAATATTAAATGCTTAATCTCAATAAAAAACAACAGGATTAAAGCCTGAGCCACTATTAACGCCAAATTATTAAATCTGTGGTAGTTAATAGGACAAAATTTAAAAGTACCTGTCTCTCTCACTAATGAAAGAAAGCCTCTGAGGGTTAGAATCCTAATTTAATAACCAGGAAAGATAAAGGAGACAAGCCTCAACTCCCTGAACTCTCTTGAAAATTTTATACAATGTCAAATAAGGGGGCTGCCAAGACTCTTCCTAGACTATGACATTATTTTGTTATTTTCTCCCCCATTGCTTATTTTTGAGTGATAAACATAACCGCACAAAATCTAACTTAATTTTTAATCCCTCTCTGATTTTAATGTTTTGTCTATTTTAAAAGTAGCAAATTCAAGATTTTTAGAATTTTTTAGCATAATTCCTTTCTCTCATTACCTACAGATAACCAGACAGATCTAAATCTTCGAGCAATTAAAAGAAAATAAATCAGCATTAGTACAAGGCAGATTCTGAAAGGAGCAGCAACAGAGCAACAGCTGTCAGGAAGGTACAAACCTGTAAGAGAAAGGCCAACCATATCTGAGGTGACATCGATGGTGGAGGCCCTCTGCACAGTGCGGGATTTGGCACCATGGCGGGGGCTATGTTCTCTTGCTGTCATTTTCTCATGAAGAGCCCTTCTCTTCTTGCTGCTTGGCTTTACTGATGTTTGTCTCACGGAGTAGCAGAGTGCAGCAGGTTGTCTCCAACTGCTATTCCTCTAACATTACCATGCTAAGCAACAGAGAAAGCAAAAACACACCCCAAAATTTTAGGCCACTGTCAGCTACTGGTCTCCTCAACAGCAGGAAACCTACTGCCATAAAATCATCTCAGATCATTAAAATAAAATAGTCAAGGTAAATCCAATGCACAGTAACTCTATTTGCAGGAACTGTACATCTATAGCATTTTACAGCAAATTGTTGAAAACTGGACCACGTGCAAGAAAGCTTTTCTGTCAGAGAATGGGGCTCGAGAGAGACACATTAACAGAGCAGCTGCTCTTCTCTTTTGTCTAAGTTATTAAGCCATCCTTAATGAAGTTTCCTGGTTTCTAATCCCTAGGGAGCACAAGTAAATTTGTCAGATGGGGCCTCTGCCTGCAGAGGAAGCACCAGGGATAAGGATAAAGGGACAACAGGTTGGTGGAGCACAAAACAAAAGGGCAGGAAATGTTGTCAGTGTCAGCACACTGTGTTGTTCTAGGCTCTACTGCCATGAGCAAGGGATAATGAAAACTATAAATAAAGCCTACTGGGCCAGAGAGAGGTTGAAATTCTGGGATGGTGGTGGAAAGAAAAAGCAAAAATGGATGCCTGCTGATGTGGCAGATGGCAGCATCTGTGCTTTTCCTCCAACCTACACTTCTTTGGACTACAGACATCGATGACAGTTCTTCCCCTAACAATGCCTATGAAGTGTAAAATTACAGTAGGAAAGAAAGCTTACAGAAAATTTGGTTATGATTTTAAATGTGAATGTTCCTTCAATCAACTGTGGTAGCACTGCAGTTATGGAACTTTCGTATTTGTTTCATACTCTGGTGACAAATGCCATTAATTTAGCAAGTGAGGTGTAAAATCTGTTAAACCTGAAAAGTACTAATAGAGTAACTAACACCTTCCCAGCAGCCTCTTGTTCATTCTACAAAACAACTGAACCACACTGCAAAATGGGAGAATATTTATTTTCCTTTTACGTTGATGGACCTAACAATGAGCAAAATGTATTCTAATTAAATAAAACACCTAGCTTATATTTTGTTCTAAAATGCCACTTTAAATCTGTCTGAAGACCTCCAAAGGAACATTCAACCTGCTTAACATAAGTCTCTGAATTTAATTAGTCAGTATCTCCCTCTGGAGGATTTCAAAAGAATCTTCCTCTCTCCACAGGGTACTCAAGCTTCTTCTTAACTATCACTGCTTCACTGGACACCAAAAATTCAAATGCAAGTTAAGCATGTAAAACAAATGAACTGAACACAGTCCTGGCCATCCACATCAGCATAGGAATTAGATTTTAAATGAGGAGCTCATTCTAGGTAGGAAGGAATTTGGGTTGTGTCTGCAAGATAGACCAGACTGTTGTCACTCAGAACTAAGAATTTGATTCAAGTCAGGCTTAAATAATATGTCATAAGTCAATTCCAAATAGGAAAAAAAAATTCTTGAATGGAAGAAGCAGAAACTGAGATCGCTAAACATCCCATCCCCAAAGCTCTGAAATTCAGTGAAGCATACAAAACAACACTCTGCCTATAGATATAATTTCTGGCAGGCAAAAAATTAAAGCAGGCAGTTTTCCAATTCATATTGAATAGTTGAGATTGGATAAATTCTGGATTTTATCTAATCCAACTCCCTTGCTCAAAAGAAGCTTCTCAGGACTGTGTCCAGTTGATTTTGGACAAGAATGTACCTCTCTAGCCAACCTGGTTGTTCCAAGGTTTGATGACACATGTAAAAAACTTCATTGTATTTATTGATGTTTCAGTGGCTAGTGAATAACCAGCCTTTCTCAAATTGTACTGAATGTCCTAGTATTTATTCAAATAAATGCCATCAAAATTCTTTGACAGTTTCCAAGGTTTTTCATTCTCCTATTTTTTCCCTTCTTTCAGCAATAGGCTTTCCTTCGTTTGTTCTTTACCTAATGTGATGTTTAACAGTCTGTAAGTCTATTAAACCTAACTGCCTGATGAAAAGACCTACAAAATGTACTTGTAGAGATTTAGACAGGATGCCACAGTCCCTTCCTCCAAAATCTACAAATAACATATTAGAGAATAACTAACATGTTCACCAAAGAACAGGTCAGACAGCAGGCAGGTTCAAGAGTCTGGCTGCTTTTCAGCTAAAATCTCTGCAATTCCTGGCATCCTTAAAGAGGGTCAATCCTTGATAAGTTAAAAGAGGGCCAGGTATCTAATTTGTTTTGAAGCTATTTCTATTTAAATATTACTGAATGTAGTAATTTTCCAAAGCTCTCTAAGACCTCACCTATTCATTTAAATTGCATTATTAATTTTTCATCTAATGATACATCTTTACATTACTTACAAGGATCATACTTACAGAGGGCTCTTTTCCTCATGTGGGGAGAGATTTTGCGTATCATAATATCAGTTAAATCCACATCTAAAAAAATTAACAAAATAATCATCATAAATTCACAAAAAAATACAATTTTTTTATACTGCATAAATCACAACCAGTGGGCAGGTATCATTCTCAGATTAAGTGTAGATTTAACCTGTGATTACCAGTGCTCACAATAAAGTTTACTGAAAATAGAAAAACTGTATGATCTTCTGCTGGACCTCACCCAGCACTAGTCACGGCAATACCCAGCCAGAGTGGGAGCACAAAGAAATAAGCTTATTCTGAAAAGGATTGACTTCAGGTCAGCATTTGGTGAGTGGGTAGAACAGCTGTAAGAAACATACACTAACATTTGGTTTACCAAAAGGCTTGGTGCTATTAAGAAAAAGGAATGTATATATTATGTTGAGTATAAGACAGCATTTGTTACTACGCTTGCTTTTCTACAACTAAACTTTCAAAACATTGTTGTTTGGAAGAGTTATAACTGCAACTGTCATGAGAAAAGATCCTGTGTCAAAACACAGAAGTTCAAAAGATCAGGATGTAGGTCTCTTACGACATTAGGTAAAAATACTATGCGAGGGAGGCTTCTACATACAGCTAGCAATGAGCATATAGTAAAAGCAAATTATTTTTAAGTTTACTACAGGCTAAATGAAGGTTTATATTTGATAATGCTGCCATCTCATTCAAGTACATTTACATTAAAAGGCTATGTCTTTTAAGACCTCCCATTTATCCCACATTACAGTAAAAGAAATTGGGAATTCCAGTCTCAGTTTCTTGATTTAATCACCAGCGCTACCAATTACCCAAGACTGCTTAAGAATTTAACATGAGCTCTTAACACTTCCAGAAAGATTTTATCTCACCTAAAGAACATAGGAGGCAGGTGTCTGATCTCAACTCACCACTCAGGTTCTCTGTACAGTCAGTGATGAGACACAGGCGCTTCCAGAGAACAAGTCACTATTTTCCAAGGTAGGTGGGATGAGTCACCCCTTGGAGATACCTCTCTCTAATTATAAAAATTATTAAAATGATTCGCTCAGTCCTGATGCTGCAGCCAGGCAAACTGGATCTATCCTATAGTTGTGTTAGCTTGGCCAGGGGTGAGTTCCCTTTACTCAAAGCATAGCCAAACAGGTGCTCTGATCCCTCTCCTGAATGACAATTGTTTCAACAATTACAACCTTATGATCATGTTTTTGATAGAAACCAATGGAGGTAACATTCTTACCAAATTAAAGGTAGTATTAAGAGATCACATAGTTTCCTTAGATGGGACCTATTCTTAAATGGATAGTTTCCAAAGACTGGTCCCACTCAAGCAGACGGCAATGCCAAAGGCTGATGTAGTTCACGTTGAGGCAACCTCTCCTGAAGACGGCTTGATTTATCTACACATTGCCTTTGGCTTTGCCCTTACCAAGATGGCAGACAGTGGATTTTGGCAAGTTGTGCAGCTTTGCACTTCATGAAGCTTTGCTGCAAGCCCAGTTTTCAACAGAAACATGAGAAGATGACCTCCAGTATTGGTAAAGGCCACATCCACAGTTCACAAAAGGCTTCTGAACAAGCCTCCCTTCTGTTATATGAATATTTATTTGGTATTCTATTAGCACAAAAGCATATGACCTGAAGAAAAGGTCTTTATTTGATGCCACTTCTGCCCTGCTACCCTCAGTCCTGTCAGTTAGTTGTAGAAAGCAAATGCCATCATGCTCAGCTATGTGACCTTGTGTCTTCTGGGAATGAAACTTCGGGACGTTTGATCTCACTCTGCTTGCAAGATCTCAAGCAAAAATAATGATCATCTCAGCCCCAGAATAAACCCCTGATGATTAGTTTGTACAACAACAAGCTAATATTCTCCTCATCTCAACAATTGTTTTGGTGAAGTGCTTTGGCCTGTTCCCTTCTTGAAAAAAAAATCTCCTACTAAACTATTCCTTAAATAAATATGTGAGGTGAGATTAAACCTTATTTCAATCTAACATCTACTTTTTTGACACTTTTTACTCCACTGTGGGAAACAGAATTTTTCCAATTCACATATCAATAAGCAGGAGAAGGATGATACTCCAATTACTGACTGAATCAAAGTCTACTTTTAGACTGTAGTTTTCTACAGCCATAGTGCTCTAGGCTTACGGCGTTTGATCAGGTAAAGAGGCATACCAAAGCAAAAAAGGCAACAGCAGTGGAAGGCTAAATGTTACTGATATACCTACATGAAGAGAATAATAGACAAAAAGGGAGAGTGTGACAGTTTCCATAATGCTTTAAAAAAATAAATCCGTGGATGTAATCCTACTGAAAGTTTACCATCGTCTCCAGGAGACTGTGAAAAAGTAGCTGTGGGTTACTTACTGAATTGCAATTAGTTTTAGAGTCTCAAGGCTCTCTAGACTGTAAGGACTATTCCCTGTACCTTAGTAATTAGGATTCTTGTTCCTGAATAATCCAGTTTGAAACATCAAGCGGGCTCCTTCAGCCAACAGCATTCTTCAATTAACATCTTCATAAATAGTTTCTCTGATTGAAAATGTTTTAACAAGACACAAAATCATGAAAGTCAATATTGCCTGAAAGAGTATTTTGGATCTGCAGCATGGTCTGGTTTCCAACTAACACTCTATTAACCATATCAATATGGACAAAATAATGGAAAGGAAGAAATGCCTGATTACGCTAGGTTATGAATATATTGCCTTTTGTGTAAGAGCACCATCTTTAGTAAAACTGGTGTGCAGGGAGTGTTCTATTGTTTGTTTGTTTGTTTGTTTGTTTGTTTATTACCTCCAACAATAGAAAACCTTGGTAGTGAAACAAGATTTGACACATTGGCTCAAATCCAACCTTTCAGCAATTCCAGCAACCCACCTCCAACAGCTGTTTCAAAGGTGATGCAAGGAACTTTACTAACCACAAAAGGATCTGAGGTGTAGGTCCACATCAACCCTATCCCTTATGGCTGCAGAGGCAGCCCAACAGCAGAGCATCAGCTCAAAGGACAGCAGCTGCCAGCTAAACCCAGCTCAGACCTGCAATTAAGAGATATTTTCTTTACAGTTTGACATGTACTTCACTCTTCTGTCTCATTTAATGAGAGACTGAATGTCCTGAAACACACACAGGTCAAAACAGGAAAAGTCAAAGCCATGACTTAGACACCTTGAGTCAGATCCTTCCAGCCAAACTCACGGAGGCACCAACACAGAGTATGTCTACTGCAGATCCGCAGGTTGACAACAGTTTCAGTCCATTCATTCCATGATCTAGGCCTCGGGAAGGCAAAAGAACGCAAGTGATGCCAGCATCCAATATGAACCTTTGCCTCCCACTGACATTACTTCCCCACAAAGACACACTCGGCAGGTGACAATTTGTCAGCTCCACAAAGAGGCTGTATCTCCCCCTCTCTGTTCCCCTCATAATCTGGTAAAATGTCCCCTTCTCCCACACACCAGAACTTTGATTAACAAAGACAAAAATATTAAATTTTGGCCTGAAGAATCTTCTTGTCACTCTCTGAAGCTCCCCTGAGGATTCTGAGTAAGTGAGTAACTGCAGCAAGAACAGGAGAAAAGTCTCCACAAGAAAATTAAATTAACTAAGTCAAGATATAACAAATGTATTTGTGCAATGTGGAAATCTCCAAATGCAACCTTTTAATGATATTAAGATAAAAGGGTATTTCAGCACCAGGAAGTGGCCTGCTTTCTTTTTGCTTTCCTGTCCGCAGATCCCACTTAGTTGCAGATAAGTTTGTAAGTCACAAAACTTCTCAATGCTTCCCCACTATGAACTTCAGCAAACTCAAATAATCTCAAAACCCAATTTTACCTCTTTAATATATTTGAGTACTTTTAACAGGAAAGTGCATTTTAGGCCACTTAGTTCTCTGTGCAAATTAAAACTATTTCTCAACGTTCACAAGGGAAATACAATTAGCATTCTTCTTAATGACATATTGCTTTAATTTCACTTGTCATTGTAGGATTTTTATTCCTTTAGTGTTTCTAGGAGCACAAAAATACGCACATCCAGAGGTGGAAGTGAGGATTTGTAACACACATCTGTTAGCTAAAAACGACAAAGCACAGCTCTGTTTCACTTTGCAGAACAGCTTTTATCAAGTTGAGCACAGCCCATTGCCATGGAAAATGGTGAGTTTTGCTACAGGGAAGTTTGAAGTCCAACTCTCTCAGCCTCCTCTGCCACTCTACCAGCAGAAACTGAAACAGCTTACAACTGGTCTTTACCCCAAATTAACCTTTACCCTCTTCACAAGAGATGTGCTGGGCACTTTGTGGTGAAGTTTCCTGTGCATGGGATGACTTCTCTCCTCATGACCTGGGGTTCTCACACTGCCTACACAGACATGGAGAAGCCCATGAGAACAGGGGGGATATTTTTTGTTGAGGAGTTTGGACTGGAAACACTTCTCTGAATTTGATGGTCCTTTCAACACCCTTCCAATACCTGCCACTCCTAGAGCAGTCTTTCATCATAACCATGAAGTTAACAATGCAGAAACACACTGCTCTAGCTGGAAAAAACAAAGAGCTTACTTAACTCCCTCTCTGAGCTCCTCCTGCTGCAATAAAAAGTGAAGCAGGAGAACAAAGGCAGGGAAAAAACCCAATGAAACAAAACAAACAAACAAACCCACAAAAAACCCCAAACACCCCCCTAAAACACACAAAAAAAGAAAGAAAACCCCCCAAACCAATCAACCCCCAAAACACAAACAAACAAACAAAAAACGCCAAAAAACTCCAACAAAACAAAAACACAAACAAATCCAAACCCCAACACTTTATGACCTGAAATGGAGATGAACCAGACACACATAAGATTTACTAAAGATTTCATACTGCTGTTGATTACAGATCAATGGTGTTAACATATTCTCCCTCATACAGGCAATGAGAGGGGGACCACAGTCAAGACAGAGGGATAAAAGCACTGAAACGAGATCTGTATTCAGATGTTTTGGTCAAGTTTGGATTACAACAAAACATCCAGGGAACTATCTGATCTACCTGCCTATAATATTTATCCACTCCACAGACTAATGCAGCACTAATTAAAGTTAGTGTATACTGGTCAAAACAGGCCAAGAATCACAGTGTACTGATAGCACTGTCCTCTATGTGTGTGATGGGATCAGACAACTTGCTCTGAAATCACTGAGCTTCACCTGGGCAACAGGACTGCACCTCAGTGTTACAGTGGAAACTTTATTTTCTTGACACTACATTTTCCCACATGGAAGGAATGACCCATTAGGCCACAGGCACACCAAAAAATCTCTCAAGCACTCTTTGTTTCCACATGGCATTGTTCTGACCCACTGTGATTCTTATACTTACTATTTTAAATGTTTATATAAATGAAAAATACACAAGAGCACCTTAAGACAAACCAGCAATGCATTAATTCTTCCTCAAACATATGTGTTTTCAATAAGATATAACTAATTCACTCATGATTTGAAACGGTGTCAAGTATTTGGAAAATTAAAAATAAATGTTAGTGTAGGAGTAATATTCCACAAAGGCTATTACTAAGATTTAGGCAGCATAGCAAAACTGGAGTCTTAAGTTACTAATGCAAATCTGCTGCTGCATATTTCTCCATCAACACTTGTTTTGTACTTCTGAACTGTATTTTATTCATGTATTTCTGATCATGTAACTTTTTTTCTTACAGAGTACATGCCTACGCTATGCTTAATGACTACAATACTAGATATCTTTTCAAATACTTTTTTTTCTGTTGTTCCAGTATCTGATTCCTTTGTCCTGCAGTCATTTCTTCCTAGAAAAAAAAATTGTTTGCTTACACTGTCCTTTCTAAATCAATGGGACAAAGCGTTGCTGTTGGCCATGATCCTGACTGCATGGCTCTTCCCTGCACTTGTTTCTGGATTCCTGTGAACAAGTGGTGGGATGCTGGCAGTTTGGAAGCATAAGCATCTAGCTCCTCAGAGACCAACAACAGTCTATGCTTCCCACCACTGTTCCCGTTTCAACGCCTCGGTGGAACAGCTGTCCCAGTGAAAGGGATCCTTTCTAGTGCCAGTACCACCCTGTGGGTAAACAGTAAGATCACCCTGTAACATACAATGGAGGGGGTGTGCTGCTTTGGTTTCCTGCCAATTTCTCAAAATAGTTTCCTTGACAAGTTACAGGAGGCCTGTCACTAGTGCTGTCCCCCAAGGTTCAGTTCTGGGCCCACTACTGTGTAACTCGCTCATCAAGGACTTGGATGAAGGGGCAGATGCTTCCTCAGTAAGTTCTTGTGACACAAAGCTGGCAGAAGCGGCTGATACCACAGAGTGCTGTGCAGCCCTTTGAAAAGACCTCAACAGGTTGGAGGGATGGGCAGAGAAGAACCACTGGAATTCCACAAAAGCAAATGCAGTCTTGCAGCTCGTAAGGAACGAACCTGGACATTAACACAGGCTGGAGGCTGACCTGCAGGAAAACAGCTCTGCAGAGAATGACCAGGGGGTCCTGGTGGATAACAAGTTGTCCGTGAGAAAGCACTATGCCTTTGGGGCCAATAAGGTCAATGGTGTCCTTGGGACCATTAGGAAGAGCATTGGCAGCAGGTCAAGGGAGGTGATCCTGCCTCTCTGCTCAGCCCTGGAAGGTCACATCTGGAGTGCTGTGCACAGTTCTGGGCTCCTCAGTGCCAGAGAGGCTCCTGAAGCAAGCCCAGGGAGGGCAATAAAGGTGATTAAGGGACTGGAGCATCTCTCTTATGAGGCATGGCTGAGAAGGCTGGGCCCGTTCAGCCTTGAGACTGGGAGGGGACCTCATCAATGTATACAAGTATCTGAAGTGAAGGTGTGAAGAGAACGGAGCCAGGCCCTTCTCACTGGTGTCAAGCAATACAAGGCACAACAGGCAGAAACTGATATCCAGGAAGTTCAACCTGAATATGAGGCAAAACTTCTTTACCATGCAGGTAACCGAGCATTGGAACAGATTGTGCAGAAAGGGTGTGGAGTGTCCCTCTCTGGGGATATTCAAGAACTGTCTGGACACTATCCTGCGTCATGTGCTCCGGGATGACCCTGCTTGAGCAGGAGATTGGACCAGATGTCCAACTGTGATCCCTTCCAACCTGGCCTGAGCAATTGAAACCCAACCATGTATGAATTGCCATATGAATCGATGATCATCAATCACTTTAAAACATACTGGAATAATATTTGAAATATATTGAAACTGGCTCTATTTGGCTGCTAAGTTAAAAAAGCCCACATCAGTAGCACAAAACTGGATTAAATAAAGAACGCAAGGTACAAAGAAAATAAATAAGTGGCTTGACTGTCTTTTAAGTGTCATAAGAGGAAATCACACCAAATGTCACTGACATACTTCCAAGAATTTCATTGCAAATCAATATCTAAATCAATAGCTTTCTACTGGAACACCATATTTCAACAATTGCTCCATACTTGTAAAAATTCCTGTGAGTTTCCCCGGCTTTGACTATCAGCCTTACCAAAATACTATATTCTTTCTTGAAGTGTGATTGAGCAACAGGGCTATTAGATAAAATAAATGTCTTGTAGTAGATATTATGATGTTGGCTCTGAGACAGAAACAATAAAAAGTAAAGTTTGGTAAGAGTAACAGAAGGTATTTCAACTGCTCTGACAGTTTTCATGTGTAAGATGAGCAAACATATGAACACCTGAGGATAAATAAAAAAGGTTGCAGGTACTTATTTCAAAGGTTCATGTCTCCTCACACCAACATATTACAGGTTAAAATGCTCCACTCAGACAGAAGGTAACAAGCATTTGTGTAGCTGCAGCATGTGTTGTGCACATACTTTATTCTGCAATAACACTCTTTTCTTTCACCCTCAGCCACTAACAGACTAACAGATGTAATAAACAATTCAGTCCAAAATCCCAAGAATTCAAAGAATATTAGAACTCCTACAGGGTATGGTCATGGATTCCTGGAGTACAGGACTTTTAGGAACAATTTTCAAGTAACCACAATCTACTGGTTTGTTTTCAGCGGCTAGTACTGATCAATCTTTAGAACTGAAGAAGTATAGTGGCCTTCAAAAATTTATTTTAAAAAATAATAACTGCTGCAGGGATGATAGCAACAATCACAAAAAAAGATATAAATGGTATGCAAAGACAAAAGGTGTATATTAATGCTGAGCTCCTTGCAGCACCCAGTGCTCAAAAATAGGAATTTAAATGTCAGAGTTTTGTCAATTCTCAAAGCATTTATGTGACTTCTAAAACCGGTTTGTTACTACAGGCCAAGTTTACCTGAATTTCACTTTTTAAAGGCAAATTTTGCATGAATATAAAAAAGCCTGAGAATGTGAATGATGTATCCCAAATTACTTTCTTTTCTTAAGTTCATGACTAACTCACCCTCATGACTGATATATTTGACTCCCTACTTTTGCATATTAAGGCAAGCCACAGTGACGCCGACTTTTGCTAACTTCTGTTGCCTCCCACCACACTTTATCAGAAATTCATAAGCATGCTGCCTACCTCAGCAGTCAAATCTCCAAGGTTTGCAAGGCAGCAGAAAACATCATTTTGCCCACAGCTATCTGTCTTGCTCTTCAGGCCCAGATGAGAACAGGTAGCTACACTTCAGCCACAGTGCATTTACAGTTCATCACCTCATCAAAGTCACTTTCAGCAACAAGTTAAACTAAGCATCACAGTGTGGGCACATGTTCCTACATCCACTGTTTCTGCTGGATAGGCAGTACCTTCTGGCCAAAGGGTGTGACCAAAAGCTGGATATAAAGACTGGGTCAGAACAAAAGGTTAATCAAGCCTGGAGTCTTCTCTGAGAGCAGGCAATGCTAGAGACTGAGAAAACCAGTATGATGAGCCACACTGGTATTCTGTGCAGCATCTCCATGTTTGCACTCCCATATCCAGCTGACAAGCATCCTGAGAACTTCTGAGCTGGGCACCACACCCAGACGTCCACATTAAGGTCTGGAGACAATATGACAATGTGTTACCAGTGTCCCTTTCTGGCCCTTGCAGCTCTGTTACCCTGTAGATACCACACTGTCATCACCAGTGACTGGCCAGAAGCCTTGCAGCAGGGCTTGCAAATGCTGAGCATTTAGGTTGTTCAGGCTTGCTTTGTTTGAACTTCTGTTGACCTGCCTGCAACTTTGTTTTAGCCTGCAATTAAACTTGGTTCAGCTGTGAAAACAATTTTTTCCAGTTGCACAGATGTCTGTGGCTGATTTGTTTTTATTTTTGTTTGTATCTGCATGATACCATCATCATTATACAACTTGACACAGTGATTCAGTGTAGAAAAATAAAGGCCTGGAATGATAGCAGTCCTTCAGACTTGGAGACATAGGATGGAATAGAAGCATGGGATAAAAAGAGAGAGGGTACAGAGCTGGCACCTGGAGGGACTGTGGCTATAGCTCACCCACGGTCACTTTAAGAACTGTAGACTTAGGGCTGGGCAAAATTGGTTCTAGAGTGATCAGTTGTATGTATGGTATCACATGCAGTAAATCTGGACATAACTTGGAGCTGCAGACCCATGAGAAAAGAGGCAAGTTTAAAAGCTTGTCAGCAGCTATAAAAATGACTCTAAGTGGATCCTAGAGTGGAGAAGAAGAAACGACCAACATGAACATCACATTTCTCAGATATTCAGATCCTTCACTGTCTGAAGTCTTTGGATATTGATAACAGCTGAAATGCCTCCACATATCCACCACTAGAATGAAACCACCCTACAGTCCAGAGGGGGAGGAAAAAGGTGAGCATTACAGCATGATAGAAGTAGATGCTTTATGTGTTCAATTAATTTAACTGTATAGTTACTTATTTAGACTTTCCCCTATAAAAAAAGCATTATTTCTTTTCCAGTAATTATTGGATCCAGCCAAGTAATGATTCCTGGATCGGGCTGTAATGACTTTTAATTATAATAACAGCAACTACTGGTCTTTAGATATAACATGGGTTTCATCTTTGCACTTCTATATAAAAAGATTCCGAGTGTAACAACATATATGTGGAATTTTGTGCCATTCTTCACTGTTTACATGTACCAGCAGATGTACTGCAGTCCCGTGCTTTATGAGGTAATTTCTTCAACAGTTAGGAGCACTGATTTTACTGTCTCCAGCCTTTTTAGGTCCTGCAGATCTCTTCTCTACTCTACAGCTTAATTTACAGAGTTTTTATAGACTAAAGATGCAAGAACAAGAGCTAGCCATAAGCAGCTAGTCAGGACAGTTTGTGATCATTTTGATAATTTCCACATTACAAGCACAATATATCTGCTTTCATTGAAAACCTAATATGATTTTCTGCCCGCAGAGATCTCACTGTGAATCACAGACATCACTGTAATACATCTTTGTCAAAATTTTTTTTAAAACAGCAAATGTCACAAAACTCAACTTTTTAACTTTTAGAAGTGAAATAAGCTAGAACTGCTTGACAAAACTAAATGGGACATTATTAAACTCAGTTATCAATAGCTTTCAATCTTTCCTGATTCGAAAACGCCCTGAAAATGTTCCAGTGTAAGAACAAGCTAATTTAAAGCTACTGATCGTGGGTTGTATTCCTAAGTCACTTCCCACTAACTTTATTTGCATAGTTCATGGACAATTTAAAACCATCAATTTAAACATTCTAAGAACTAAACAGTTGTTTCCATCTGCTCAGAACTACACAAAATATTCACCTAACATTCTAATTTTTTCCATGTTCGGTCCCAATTTAGAAGCAAATTTGTATTTGGAAAGCATGAGCAAATGTCTTTCTGGGTATTTTCCAGTTCCACAAAGGCAAAGTCTATTAATAACTTTCTCTATTCAAGTAAGAAAGAAAAAAGAGAAAGCAATCTTTTTTCAAGAATGCAATCTTTTTTCAACAAAGAAAAGCATAACTGAAACCCTACAGGGCAAATAGTTCTTCATAAAGTATACAGTTACAAACAATTAGCACATTTGCTAATCCAAAACAAAGTGAGTTAGAAAAAAAAAAAGTCAGTCTGGCATTACCTATGTGGAAGAAGTCAGGAACCACTGGTTGAAATCAAAGAGAGTAGCCTTTACCTTTTAATACTGAAGCAACAAGTGTGTCAAAGCCCTGTGAAAACCCAGCTACTAAAGGATTATACAGAAAAAATGGTATTAGTGTGCATCCAACAAACACTTCGTTAATTCTTTCATTCTGAATATCTCTGTGGCTAAAAACCTTAGGAGGGACAGCTCTGGGGTAATACAGACAAGACCTTTAAGGAGTACTCTATAGGCAATGAGCTACTAAACGGCATCCTTACTTTGGCTAAGAAATTATCTGAGTGCTAGAGAATGTCAGGTATGGAGCCTCAGTTCACAATAAAGACTTTAAGACTCACAAAAATACTGGCCTCTATCCTTCATTTACACTCTAGAAGTTATTATATGACTTAAGCCCCATAAATTGTTCAGCTAATTTAAATGATTGCTACCGTAAATTACAATCTTGCAAATGGATGAGTATTTTCAGAGACCCAGAGGGGGTGAAAAGGTATGGAAGTTTGACTATACAGTCAGGTAGAAGATGCAAAAGTTAACATATTTACTAACATTTGCATGAAAGCATATGTCACGAAACTGTAGCTGTACCTCCCTTTTACAACTGCAGATAAAATTAGATTGCCTGGGAGTGGACAACAACAGCATCCAAATAATTAGAGTTCAAATATATTCAATTTTTCTCCCCAGTGACAGTCCCCAGGCCCATCTTGCATTAAGTAAGAATAGAATTTGCAAACACTTATCCAAATGGATTTTCCTAATGCGTCCTGCCATGTTATACAAGGATTCCTTAATGTGCCAAGATTACAACTCACAATGCAGGATTCAATGGGGCAAAATATACTGTGAATTTCTCCTCAGTTCTAAGAAACCAGTGACTATGGGGTAATTGCCTTGTCTGTTTTCCAGGCATTTTTACAAACCAAAATCCTTTCAATTCTCATGTTCAGATTTTCCTTTTTAATCACTATTATGGAAACTGACCTCAGGACAAGAGATATCTTACTCCTTTTGTGCTAAATTACTTCAAAGCCAAAACATTAAGTTACAATATGCCAGTGCCATCATCCCTGTAGTGCTGGATGCAGCTGGACATAGAAGAGATCTTCCCTATTCTGTGAGGCTCCTATTTAGCAAACTGATTTAGTCTAGTCTAATGAAAGATGTTTTGTAATGGATGTCAAGTAATTATTGATACTTACTGGTGCTCCTGGGGAAGGGGAAGAAGTACAGTTTTTAGACAGGACCCACAAGAGTGGCACCAGATGGCTGGAGCTTTGCTGGGACAGTCACAAGCTGCTTTAAGACTTGAAGAAAAATCATGAGACATTTTTTGTCTGCACTTGCCTCTTCCCTTCACAGCATAGCAAGATATCCAAACTCTCAATTACAGACAAGCTGGAGTACAACCAAGTGCATTTCTCCAGCTCCTAAAGTTGAACAAATATCAACAAACACATAGTAAAACACAAGCAACTGAAACCACTCATTCCCAGTGCTCTGAGCATCTGTTTTGCGCTTTGTATCCATAACCACGGCCCTTCAGCTTGACTTTTGCTCCCAGAAGAGCTCCCTTAAAAAAACAGTCCTCAAAGCCTCTTTCCTTCAATTTTTTTCTCCTTCCATATCAAATACTATCTGAAAGCATTTCTCTCCCAGTCTTCCTTCTCAAAGAAATAGAAGACTGTGTGTGGCAGGGTTGACTTCATAACTATTACTTAACCCATCAAAGCAAATGGGTAAACACATATAACCCATTGTTTGAGGATAAAATGCACCAACAGGCACCACACTAAACAATGCTGATTTGTCATACTTTGAATCCAAAATAGAAAAAGCTTTTCTTCTAGTAGTATATGTTTTTCAAAGCTGATCCATGGAGAAATATCAGGAAATTATTAAAGTTTTTTATTATTATTAAAGTAAGTAAAGTTCAGAAACTAAATGCTACTTGTCAAACTGTTGATAAGTGCCACATGTCTTAAATATTCACAAAAGACTTTTTTTCAGAATTTATCTTCAACAGCCATTTAAGTACACAGTTAAAGAACTCACCCTCAAACTAGCAAGGATGAGCAAAGAGCTCATGTTTGATAGTGCATCGTTGACTTCGAAAATTTTGTATTATCCCCCACCTTATTGTTAAAAATATGTAAAATGCCCTTAAACTCTGATTTCTATTTTTATCTAGTTCATACTTCTACGGCCTATGAACTACAAAACAATAACAAAATAAAGCAGTGATGGCTTTCTTTTTCAACAATAACAGAAACATTAAAATCACTATGTTGATAAATAGTTTTAATTCTATGCCAAGTTTAAACCTTGTTAGACTGGCATGTGAAGATACTCAGAAATCTTCTACTAAAATATTCAAAAAATACAATAAAAGAAATTCAGAGCAGCAAACTAAACTATTTATATATTTATATAAACAATTAGAAAGTAAGACTTACTTTTTTCCCCAATAACAGTGGATGGTGGATTTTGTTTTTCCCAACAACAGTAGATGGTGGATTGCACAGAACAGACTGCAGTCTGATTGTTTACCATCTTTTCTGTACTTCCACTACCAACAGATTAGTACCATGACATTTCAATCACCAATTTGACATCTTTCAACTTGTTTTTTACATCTTCTTTTCTAAAGCGGTTACTTTAATTCTGTAGGGAAGCTGTTAACTTTTTTTCCTTTCTTAAAGTTTATTAAATCTCCTTCATAGTAGAATTATAGAGCTCCTGTATTAACCAGGGCTCATGCATTAAGGAAAAAACAAAACAGAATACATGGAGACTCCCAGCTACTTAAGAAATAAAACAGTAGAAAAATATTTTAAAGGAGTGTTTTCCTTTCATTTCTGTGACAGTTTAGCTAGGGAGAAAGCTTCCCTTCTCTCTATACTGAAGAGAAAGTCTTTACTCTCTATCTCAAACCAAAATGAAAGTCTTAAAAAAAGGAAAATCAAAGCTAGCTCACACTCATTGCTTTGCCTCCCACCACCCATAAAAATCATAGTTGGTGCCTTATGGGTTCAGTTTAACAAGTCAGGTTTTGTTCATCTAGTACTAACAGTCTTCACTGAAGACTAAGGGACCTGTCACATTTATTAGGTAGAGTCTGGATCATCTTACAGGATGGGATTAACAAAAATTAAGAGTGCCAGCTAAATAATAAGAAAAATACCTCAAGGCGGAGATCTACAAGTTTCTGAAAAATCACAGAATCATTGCAATAGGTTGGAAAAGACTACTAAGATCCAGCCCAACTACTAAGCCAGTAGTGCCAAGTCCACCACTAAATCATGCCCCCCAAGTGCCACATCTACAAGTCTTTTAAATACCTCCAGGGATGGTGACTCAACCAGTTCCCCGGGCTGTTTGTTCCAGTGCTTGATAACCCTTCTAATTAAGAAATTTCTCCTAATATCCAATCTAAACCTCCCCTGGCACCACTTGAGGCTGTTTCCTCTTGTCTTGTCACTTATCATTTTGGAGGAGAGGGCGACCCCCACCTGGCTACAACTTCTTTTCAGGAGGTTGTAGAGAGTGGTAAGGAGTCCCCTGAGCCTCCTTTTCTCCAGGCTAAACAGCCCCAGCTCCCTCAGCTGCACCTCACAGGACTTGTGCTCCAGACTCTTCATCAGCTCCACTGCCCTTCTCTGGATGTGTTCCAGTCCCTCAGTGTTCCTCCTGAATTGAGGGGCCCAGAACTGAACACAGGATTTGAGGTGCAGCCTCACCCGTGCTGAGTCCAGGGGGACAATCCCTGCCCTGGTCCTGCTGGCCACACTATTGCTGATACAGGCCAGGTCACCACTGGCCTTCTTGGCCACCTCGGCACACACTGTTCATGTTCAGCTGCTGTTGAGCAGCACTCCCAGGTCCCTTTCCACTGGGCAGTTTCCCAGCCACTCTGCTCCCAGCCTGTAGCACCATGGGGTTGTTGTGACCCAAGGGCAGGACCTGACACTTCACCTTGTTGAACCTCAGACTTTTGGCCTTAATCCCACTATACCAAGATGCTTCCAGGACACTATACCAAACCTATATATGTACACAACTGGCGTTTCCACCACACAACTGTTTTTCTCTACACCTCCACTTTGAACGTTTGACAGTATTTGCAAACTGCCTGGGACAGCTCCAAAAACCATCTTGTCTCAGATCACAGCAGATTTGACTGAGGGAAAGCCTCCAAAGTGAACACGCACAACCACAAGTGAAAATGCCTCCCCTTAGAAACACCAGATCAATGTTCAAAAGTCCCAGTAAAAATAGCTCAGTGTTAATAGCCAAGCAGCACTTTTCAAACCCTTTCTTTGCTTATGTTAAAATGGAGAAAAGGCAAAAGTTTCATTTCAGACCGCTTATTATTAAAATGTTTTCAAAGACAGTATGCTCCTACAAGGGTCTGCACTATAATACATCTTTCAGATTATCTTATCTTCCCATTCTAGACATTTCTGGGGTTAAAATTTGGCAGGAACTGCATTAATTGCAGGGGTTTTCTACCACGGAAATTACATAACAATTTTGAACATAAATATTCCACAAGGTATATATTCTTGTTTCAAAACAAAATCAACATAAACACATTTCAAGAATAAATTATCATGCTTGACTACAAACCCCCAAAATACCTTGGCAAAATTTATTTTTAGTTTTTATAGCATATATTCTATCCTAACAGCAAGCATACTAATAAAAATATCATGACAGAATACACAAACAATTTGGAACAACCTTCTCTCTTGTACTGTGCACAGAGTTCACTAGTTCACATAGTTTTGTTGTAGAAAAATATTTAGGTTTTTATTACTCTTTAAGAATCTGTGTGAACAAAGCGTAAGGAGAGTGTTTACCTTGATTAAACGCTATGCAATGGAAAGGTTAAGCAAGGGGTACAGTCTTTGGATGGGTTTCACTTCATTGAACTGTATTGAAGTTAAGCAAAATAGGCAACTAGAGAGAACTGAGTAGGGAAGGATAAGAATCTTCAAAAGGTCATTTTTTCTAACTTTCAAACAGCTATCTTAAGAGACTATGAAACAAGATTAAATTTGCATTCTAGCATCTCATGTTTAGTAATGATCTACAACAGTAGATGGTGCTTATTTGATCCACTACCATCCCCCGCAACCCCCATTCCCACACAAAAAGAATCTGGGTTTGCTGGAAATTCTGCTGTTTCTTCTTCTTCCTCAATATGACTGTGAGATATTTTTTTCCTGAAACTTAGAGGTGAGTTCCCTCAAACCTTATAATCTTTTCTTTTCCAGAAACAACTTCAAGTGATGTTCTTCCAGTTTTTCTGGGCATCTTTTTAAGTGACAGCCATACAGGCCAAGTGTCGTCTCTCAGGAAGACAGATTTTCAAAATAAACCCCCAGTTTACTAGCCAGAAAAACATGACTTGGAGGTAAATAAAATCTAGAATACAGGGAAAAAAAAGCCATATATAAATTTGGAGAGAATCTAAATCTAAGGTAGTTGACCATGACTCTAATAAAAAATAAACCTGAAAGAGTTTATAAATAAACCTGAAATAAACCTGACACATTTTCACACTTATCTTCTCAATTCTCCCCTTCTTGTCATCCCTCCTCTTGGATTGTCATTCAAAGCACTCTGTCTCTAACAGAACAACCCCCTTCCAAACTACTGATAATTCAGTGCATAAACAGAGTTCTTCACTGTGGCAACTTCCCAAGTAAGGACTGTGAGATCGTCATACAATTGTTTTTACCACAGAACAATAACAACTTACTACCACTATACAAAAATTAATTACAAAGCAGAAGGGGAAAAAAAAGAGAAGCCATACTACTCTCTCCTGATATTCTTCTCGGCACTTAAAAACCTCAGAATCCCAAGCTGAGCCCTTATTAATGAACAAATAACTAGAGAACTAAACATATTGCCGCCAGAAGCACATTAAAAATATGTTTCTTGCTGTGGTATTTTCCTCCTGCTATTTTATGAAGATTTCTGGTAAAGAGCAACCTGAACAATATCTTAATAGCTGACAAAGCCAATTAGAGCAACTCAGGATTTGCAACAGAGCAGAAAGCACATTACTCACCCTTGCTCAACGTATTTAATTCCTTTTTGAAACCAGTGTTGGGACAAACCACTATCCAGGGAAAGGGCAGCTCTTCACTAACATACAGTTTTAATTTTCAGTGTTTGTCAAACTAAGGAGGTATCCAGGGCAAGGGCTGTCACTGAGTGTAAGTGCTGCACCCATCACTTGTCACTGCACGCACATCAGGGATCTACAGCCACAGTTTTCACTTCAGAGCAAGCTTTTCTCTCAGTGGTCATGAGTTTGCTATCCAGCAGTCAGCTTCTAACTGTATCTTTGTCACAGACTAAGCTCAACATGCCTTTGTCCAGCCCTACAAATTCACTCAAAGCCTGATCTATCACACAGCTTTCCCTGTGCCATGCAGGGGAACTGCAGGGCAATACAACAAATAGTTAGCATCATGTTCTGTAGGAGTTATCAAAAAGCACAAGCTGCCAAACAGCCTAAATCCAAAGAATCCAAGCCATCATTGACCTTCATAAATCTTTAAGCTTGTCCCTAGCTGTACTTAAAGCATTCTCCTACTGACTACTGTCATATATTATGCAATTATCACTATGCATTCTATGTTGGTTAAATATTTTATCCACGTGCTAGGTGAATGCACAGACTCAATCAGTAAGACATGCCATATATTCAGTTCACATCAACTCTAAATCACACAGGTAGACACTTCTGTTTTGGTATCATAATCTTCCTACAATACTATAATGTTGCACATAGTTCTGTATTAGTCCTCTGACAGTCTGCAGACATCCTGCTTGCTGGTTATCACCTAGCTGATATCGGCCACATTTCAAAGCTCCCTGGAACTCCAGCAGCAGAGCTGTGGCAATTACATCTCCCATTTTACCAGTCTTCCTGACATGTCCACCACAGCTGTCTCAGACTCCTCTTCTAACAGAAGTACTTGGATCATCCCTGCAGTTTTTCACTGAATGGTTTGGATTGGAACAGACCTTAAAGACCAACTAAACCTGCCATGGGCAGGGACACTTTGCACTAGACCAGGTTGTTCAGAGCCCCATCCAACCTGGCTTTGAACACTCCCAGAGATGCGGCATCACCAGCTTCTTTGGGCAACCTGCTCCAGTGTCTCACCACTCACACCATAAAAAATTACTTCCTTATCTCTAATCTAAACCTGCCCTCTTTCAGTTTTCTCTGCCTCTATTACATACTGAGGTCATGTTTCCCAGATACTGCAAGAAGTTTGCCCACTCATTCTATATCAGGTCCCAGCCCAGATGCTCCCAGCTGAGTTGCCCTCAACTGGAAATACCTCTTTTTGCCTGTACCCCATACATCATTTTCATGATGGTATCAAACTGACAGACTAAAGACAAACTTGAACCCACTTACCCTCATATAGGCCTTTCTCCTTCAAAATCTTCCATTGCTGAACTCCCTCTTCATTGGAAATGTTGTTGCATTACTTCCTAAGCTGAGGCTGCAGCACCATCCAGTTTCAGGCATTCAGCACTGATGCCAGAGTCAGGTGCCCAGGCTCTGTTAACAGTCAAGACAAAAAGCAGGAGTTGGGTGCCTAATTAAAAATCTGTCTCTTTCCACTGATTACATAAGAGCTCAGACTGTCATACTGCTAATTTTGACACCAAGGTTAAACTGGGTAAGAGAATTCATGACAATGTGTGGCCTGACACTTTGCTGGGTTGAATTCCATCCCTTTAGTATTATCTAACTGTCCAATTAATTGTATAGTCACTCCAACTAAAACTGTGCTCTAGAAACTAACGTCCTCCTCCCATCCACAGGTTTCAACAGCCTGCTTTCAATACAGCATGCCAACAACATCAACTCCAGGAAAAAAACAAACCAAAACAAAGAAAAAAGCCTCAAGAAAACCAAACAAGTCAACATCACATATACCTACCTCCATCTCTCTATCCTGTGTCAGTTCTTTGGGTGCATTTACAGTTCTTACTCTAACCTAATCTTCCTCCACCTTGAAGAGTATTTTTGATGCAGCATCATGTAAAATGGCTCAGTAGAATCCAGAGAGACCAGATCTAGCCCATTTATTTTTCTAGAAAACCTACTTTCTTATTAAAAAAAGATACTAGGGCAGTTTGGCATGACCTATCTTAGAAAAATAGATTGTGTTTCGCCCTCCCTCCACTCAACTCACATGTTTTTAATTATTTATTCCTTAAAAAAATTTCTGAGGTTATTAGGGTCAAATTAACAAGCCTGAAGTTGCCTAGATCACACTTTCCATATATATAAAATTCAATAGTATGAATTGAATTTAAAATTCTAAAAAAATCTTAGTAATGGATCTATATTTCACACATAAAAGGTACCTTAAAAAAATTCCCAAATTGGAAACTCCCAATGGAGCAACTTAAAAGCCATTCTGACAGCCAGAAAGTCTGATTGATTTTAAAATAGGAGAGATGCAAAAACTGGATGCTTCTTCTCAGAAATGTAAAATCATGAGTAAAACACTGAAGACTTCCTGAAACCTCCTGAGACCATAAAAACACAGGATATAGCTAAAGCCCTTGTATAACTTTGTATGTGTTGGACTCAATGATCTTGGGGGTCTTTTCCAGTCTTAATGGTTCTATGGGAAATCCCAGTGCAAATGTGAAATGTTTGTCAGATTCTGTTACACAAGCCTCCAAGAGTTGCACAGTACTTTAAATTCTCATTATTCACTACAATTTCTTTTATTCACAAACTGTTGAATATGTTCACGTAGGCTTTTTGATTACTTGGTTCACTCAAGCATGCAACATCTGGAAAAGTTTCTGTTATAAGGCATGATGATTTTCTTGATAATATCCAAAGGCTTTTTAAAAGAATAAATACACCATTAATTTCAAGAAAAATGTTAACATTCTGTAAAAAAGGTTTTTTGGCTTTTCTTCTCCTACTTGATGTTTTAGCATTTTGGTATCTCTATCTACTTAACAAAAAAAATGGGGGGGGGGGGGGGNAAAAAAAAAAAGCCCTTAAAAGCACAGAACATTTCCTTAGTCTGCAATTTTAATCTCTTCTTCTGACCCACATTTGCATTTCTCTGCATTGAGCTAAAAGCAATCATCTTGTTAAAAGGTAATATTTGTATATGTTGCCTCCTTCAGACAAATCTGGCCTGGATTTTAATATACTTACTTACTGATTCATTCTTCAAGCAGCAAAAGTGTGAGTTGTGCATCTTGGTGCGTTAGAAGTAGGTTTGTAGCTGCCTGCACATGTCACACAATAGTTAAAATAGGCAAGCAGTTAAGATTTCTTCTGAATATCATAGCTAAAAATGTCTAACTGGGCTAAATTAATAGCTATGGGGCATCCAATAGCAGGGGTAGAAGTGGGAGGGCAAGCACCAATCTCTCAATCTCTTCTCTTTGGTGACCAGTGACAGAATTCCAAGGGAATGACCTGAAGCTGTATTGGTAAGGTTAGGTTAGATATTAGGAAAAGGCTTTTCACCCAGAGGCTGGTTGGGCACTGAAACAGGCTCCCCAGGACAGTGGTCATAGCACCAGCCTGATAGAGTTCAAGAAGCATTTGGACAACACCCTCAGGTACATGGTGGGATTCTTGGGGCTATCCTGTGAAGGATCAAGAGTTGGACTTGATAATTCTAGTGGGTTCCCTCCAACTCAGGAGATTCCATGATCAAATGAATTCTGGTTCAGCAAGGTGACTCAGCTAAGGGGTAGCATATGAGCAGACACAACTATAAGCTTCAGTTCCACTGAAGCAAGCAAAACAGTTAAGATTTCTCCTGGTGTAGATTTTAAGACTGACTTGACTTTTTGGGAGACCTCACAACACTGACAATTGCTCCTGACAACTGTCAAGCTTGGTAAAGCTCCTGACTTTAGCAAGGACTGCAGGTCCTCAGTGTCTACAAAGGACTTTTACTGAGATGTCTGACTTCAGATTAGAGATAAGAATTTGAAAATTTTCCCTGACCTCCCCAAAGTTATGAAAAATCTTGCACTAAATTTAAAAACAACTATGAGCCTATTCTGCTATTTATTTTTCAGAGAGTAGCATGCTAACCATGCCTCACTCAGCCTGAAGCAAACTGCAGATTTTTTGTCTTTTATTGCAGTGCTTCAAGCTATTGCAGTCCATATGTATGGAGACCACACAGACTCTTTACAAGTGTTTGCACTGCACAGTCCAGACCGTTGATGTGGGGAAGTCTGTATATGAGGACCTACACAGTCATTTTCTATCTTTTCTTACTAGCTAAAAGGAAAATACTAATGGAAGTAGGAAATCATCCATATGCAGATTCCCCAAGAATGAAAGTAGCATGGTAGACAGCTGATTTTGAAGGTTGGTTTAGATGGTTCAGGTTAAGTGTTAATTTTCTCAGTATGTTTTAGAGAAACAATTATTACCGAAACCCTCATCATTATTCTCTGGTAGTTCATCCAAGTATCTCCCAAGGACAATACTGAGATTATTAACAATCAGGTACTGGATATTTTGTAATTTAAACATTGTAACAGCTTTATAATTAAAATGCAAACACAGGAGTAAAATAATTGTTATTGAATTGAATGCAAGCTTGGAAAGGATAAAGTTTCGACACTTTAAAGGGCTTGATATAAGAGAAGCATTTAATTCCAGACAAAGCTTGATTTTTGTACTTGCATAGAATAAAATATAGACAAAATATTTGTAAAAAGAGACAGAAGTCATAAGAAAGAACCAAAATTATAGCTCACAAGATCACTGTCATTTCCAGATACTAAAAACATTTGAAATCCTCCCTCTGCCTTCTTGCTATGTGCCCTCTTCAGCTGTTCTCATTAGCTATGTGACATCATGTCCTCTTACTCTTCTTTCTTTCCCTCTCCCTGCATTCAGGCTCTATTCAATACCATTACGCCTTCGTGTAACATTTATTCAAACTCAGTTCTTCATCCCTCTGTTCCCTGCTAAAAGCCACGGTTAGCTCTGTGTACTAAGGCCAGTCAGAAAACCCTCTAATGGAATACAGAAAGGCCAAGTGTCACACATTATGCAATGACTGCACTTGTAGTTATTGCAATTATACATGCCATGTTGGAATGGGGCATGAATGGATCTAGCATCAGCAAAAGGATGATGAACATTAAGCTCTAAGAAACAAGATCACTGCATGTTTAACACAGCCACGCAGTCACACATGGCCTGCTCTGCACTTATACTTCACAAGCTGGCAAGAAAGAAAAAGGAACAAACAAGCAAATGCTGGTGGTTTTTGCTAAAAAACCCCCAAACTGTAAAAGCAGATAGTAAACTTGCAGTAAAAGCTGACAATAATCGTAAAGCAGCCTGCTGTGCTTATATTAATGATCTCCTCTCCTTAGTCAGTCACCCGTGCTGTTTGTCCATTCATCATCTACACCACTATATACTTCAGCAGGGCACTTTTTCTAGAGGTGTCACTCAGAGAACTGCCTGAAGAGAAAGCTGTGACTGTTATTTAAAGAGGGTGACATAATCTGTCTTATACACAATTAAAGAGCCTTAATCAAAAAAATTACGTGGAATTTTACATATGCAACATGGAGTTTGACTCCTAATAAAGAAGCCACTAAATCCACATGAGTGGAAAGAAAGCATACACCAAAATACCAAGCAAGCAGGCAAAACAGAAGTGGTGGTATTCTCTTTTTCTTCTCTCCTATTTTTTCTCCAGACCTACTCTAAGACAAAGCTTCAAGCAGGTAGTGCAATCTGACAAAATATGGAGTGAGTTGCACAGCCAGGGTTGTATTTGAAAAACACTTAATTAGGATGATATGCTGTCCCTGTAGGGGAGCCCCAAATGTTGGCTTTTAGCTCTATTATTCTGAATTTCTTTGCAAGTGTGGAGAGACCCCACAGGGGAGAAGTCATAGCTGTCTTGGGGTAGAATGACAATTCTTTTTTAATTTCTTCAGCAAGAAACAGCACTGCATTGGATGGAGATGAAGGATTGCCTCAGGCATTTATTTTCCAATGCAGACAATGATTAATAAAAGAAAGAAAGATGGAATGAATGACTAGTATTACTGCAATTACTTTTAAGTCACAATATAGCTACAGGGTCTGGCTGGAAATGCTAATTTGCTGCTGGCAACTTTATCCTGGCCTTCTTGGGATGGAGAAAGATCTGTAAGTGCATGCCTGATTCCCAAGTTGTTCTTCACTGAGCAGTTCAACATGGTGAAAGAAAAAATTATACATAAACCCCTAGAGCATCCTGTTGTGCACTCTATTCCATTCTGTCCCAATGAAAGAACTGAGTCCATGGTATCGACCATTTGCTTTAATTTCAGATGTAGGCACAGCCATGGCAGCACACCTCTCTAGACTTTTCAGTAATTGATTCTCAGTCTGCATTAAGTCACCCTTTAACACAAGAAAAGCAATACTGCAGGAGAAAGTGCATCTGCTGACTTTGTCTGCTTGATCTTACAAACAAATTTGATCTCCCTTAGCAGGAGCAGGGGAATAACATCTCTGAGAAGTCAATACTGCTCACCATTGACTGTACTCCACCATTCATTATTTGCTGAACTCTACAAAAGGGCACTGAGGGCACTACATCAGGGACAAGGACACTGAGGTCCACCCTCAATTTCTGCATGCAACCATAAGCATCATATTTGACCAAGAGCATCCTGCTTCATCTCTCACTGCCTCCTATTTCCACACCAGCAAAACTTCCTGCCTCTACCAGAAGACTCATTTTATTACTCTGCTTCATACTGCCTTGCAGTTCAGGCCACATTCCCCATCTCATCAGCATATGTGGCCCAACTTCTCTTACTCTCTGGAATACCAGAGGCAGCTGCTCAGCTCAAAACACAGCTGCTCTGCACACAGGAAGCAAGAGGAGTCCTATGACTGAACTTTGCTTGGAAATGAGTGGCCAAGAGTCTTCTCACTTCTGCTAACAGAAGCCCCATGAGGACAGAGATTTTTCTCTCAGAGCCTAGCAATGTGACCATCAGCCTCTATACCCTGCCACACCACAGGACAAAAAGTAGCACTTTCACTGTGGAGAAGCAAATACTTGACAAATGTTTGTGATGTGTCCACCAGGGTTCAGTTCCCATCCTGAAGGATACTGCTCTATGCTACAGCAATGCTCAATGAAAGGCAGACCTGCCTTCTTCCATCTCTGGATGTTTAAGGAGAAAAACTAAAGAAAGACTGGTTTGTTCCTGTGGCAGAAACAGGCAACAAATATTGGCCTTTCAGCACAGGCTGCACTTTAAATCTCACAGACTCCCAGAAAGACATAATTTGTCCAAATACAAACATATCATACTGTCACTAGCTATTGAACTTCCTCACCTTCCTTAAGCAAGGCACCCAAATAAGAACAGAACTCCTGTGGCCAATATAACGAACTACCCATAATACAAGATATATAATACAGGATAAAAGCATGGCACTGGTGCCAGAACATCAGATCTTGTCAACACTTCATTTTTTCCAAGGCTGAAGTTCCTTTAGATTTCTCTGCCTCTAGTTTATGATGAATCTTTGAACCCTTGCCTTCAGTGTCAACAGATCAACACATTACAGCAGGAATCACTAAAATTATCTTACCTTACTCCACCTTTCACAAATGAAATTCAGCATGTGTATCCAGTTCTTTTTTTAATGAAGTCTGAAAGACACAAAAAAGACAAATTATTTCTGACTGAATCTATCCAAATAACAGGCCAGTAGTATAGGATATCTTTTCTTTTTTGGTGGGGGGAGGCAGTAAGTATTAAATATAGGACCAAAACCCCACTAAAAACCCGTGAAAAAATGCTGTGCTAACATTTTATAACATGGCTTCCCTATCATTTGAAACAAAATTGTTCATTCAGTTTCACATCTTCACCTCTTTATTTACATTCAGAGAACAAGGTCTGTATAACTGGGAGGTAGCAAATAGCTATTTTTTTATCTTAAGGTCAAAGCATGAACTTTTCAAATAGTATGCTTTCCAGTATAATTTCTAACCTGAAATATCAACCATTTTGCTTCAACAGAGCATGTTAGAAATCTTTGACTGTGGCAAGTCACCAAGTTCCTATGTGAAGAAAGTGCTTCTCTATTAAAAGATACAGATGGGGCAACCATATAAATAAATACAGTAAGATTAAGAAAGGTAAATCCTTAAATCACAGAAAAATGCAGTCATAAGCAAATAACTCCTCAAAACATTAAATTCAGGAAAAATTCATATATAAAGCAGTGTTCAAATGTGTGATGCAGTAATCGAGATAAAATTCATCAGTCCACAGCAAAACTAACAAAGGGGAACCAGGACTGAAGTAAAAGAAAGAAGTTAAAAAGTACTAAGATAAAACAGTACACTACAGACTAACATGAACTTCTGCTACCAATTGGGAGCTTATCAGCTGAAAAAATGAAACAAAAAGGCGGCTTTGGAGTCAGATAACACAGCCACAAAAAGGGAGACGCTTCACTAGGGTGGACCAGCCAGTGTGCTCCTGTTGCTACAGGAAGCAGCAAAGAAACCAAGTCAGGAACACTTGCTACAACAAGCTGAATACCATCCAGCTTAGTATGCAACACACAGAGAAAGGCTTGCCCAGACAAGGAAGAGCCACCTTCTGCAAAGACACTGTTAAACTCAGCAAAGTGGAAGCTGAGATGAGTTACAATGTGCTCTTTAGTGATACATGACTAGGGCCTTCACTACAGAGGTGAAAAAAAATGTTAATATAAACAGGATGTTAACAAAGTAACAAACCTAAGCTGAAAATAGCAATGAAGACAGTTTAGCCAAGGTAACCTTGTTTTCCATAAAATAGGAGTGTTACGCCAATAGTAAAACTAGACTTAAGTCAGGAAACTGCATCCAGCCCTATGCTTTCACAGACTCATCAGCAAAGCATCTAAAATGTCTTACAAAATTATACCTCTTCATAGAAATGGCCTGCAAAGCGGCTTAGATTTTGTTCCTTTCATTGTCCAAGGTGAAGGTAGAACAAACTCGAGGTTCACATCTATGACTATCAGTTGAAATGAGAAGTTACAAAGCATTTCATTAACTCTTGCTTTTTGTCCTCCATGAGGACAGAGACATCTAACATTATATGGAGCTCTTTTCCAGGTGTGATATGCAAGTTATCAGAAAAAAAAAATATACTATTTAAAAATCTTTTTTATATTGGCAAATTCAGTTGCAAAGTTCCAATTTAATATCCTTTATAACTTCAACTGTATTTATTTAGGTTTTTTTTTTTTTCTCTTCTTCCACTCTAAAAGCTCCTAGATACCATGAAGGCTACTCCCAGGGCAAATCATTGCCAGCACAGTCACAAGATAAAGGGCTGATACTGTGCACCTACTACATTAAAATCCTGTAATAAACTCTACCACTACTCACCTTCAGGACATCTAATATAAATACTTAAACTTGGTCAGTTATTATTTATGTAATTTAAAGGAAGAAATTAAAATGGCAGAGATGATAAGGGAATCTAAAAATTCTGTTTACAACACTGTGACAAAAAGATTAGTTCTGTGGAGACAGGCAAATACTTTTCAACTTTGTGGCTCAGCTCACCTATCTGTAAAATAGAGACAATGTGACTTAGTAACTACATCGAGCTTCTTCGCTGACAAGTCACACTGCTGCAAAGCAACACTGAGATTAGTGATGTGTTTTAAAATCAGCCCATCAGTGAGATTTTTTAAAAAATATTTCAACTTCTGCAGAGAAGGCAAGACCTACCTACCAATCTCTCTGCAAGTTCTGACCTCCTGCAGATGCCCTGCTGCTCTACACTCTCTTCTGAAAGCAACTTTGGGTTTCCAATTACATTTCTAGAGACCATCTGGAAGTTCTCCTCTTTGACACAACCACAGTTTTTAATTGCATTCCAGTTCTGTTGCACTTTGGTACTTGACCAAGAACCGCCCAGGTGCAGCTTTAGCTATAACAACTAAACTGAAGACCAGCAGCACATGTCCAGGTATTACACTGCCAGAGATGCCAAGGGCACTTGCACATGAATGATTCTAACTGAGCACCAATTCAATTCACCTTCTTCACCCTACATTATAAAGTTTTTAAATTATATTGCCTTGTAATAGCAGTAAAACCACAGCAGAGTGTGGTAATGTACTACTGTAGACTGCACCAAAGGACTGTCTTCTTGACATGTTCTGCCTTCTGTCTCTGGCCATTTGCATTAAGACATCTTCAATACAGAAAAAAAAAAGATTCCATTAAAGACTACAGCATAGTTTTGCTTAATTAAAGCCATACAGAAATTGTTTTGCAATCAACTGATGATGGCAGTTCAACCCTTAGAGCTTGCTGCCACATTTTAAAAGCCATTCAGATCCTTCACTGTAAGAAATTTATATATAGTGAAGCTTTTTCTCTCCCCAATCACTTATACTTGCATCCAGGGTTACCACACAAATTAAGGAGAACATCAGTTCTCAATTAAATCTGCCACACCATTATTCTAAAGTACTGCAGAAAGTAAAGCGCATAACACTGTTTTCTGTAGAAAAACATCAGTGTGACAGAAACCAAACATAAAAATAACAGGGAGTATTCATGCTCCCACTGGAAATCCCTCACTTTCTTCTCCATGTTCTCTTCTTCCTCCTTTCTGACTCACTGGATAGCAGCTAAATCATTCCAGGAAGGAACGCACAACTAACTCTTTTCCTTTGCAATTAAATGTGGTGTCAACACCTCTAAATGGTACCTGCAACCCATGACACCAGGTGTGATTTTGTCTATTAGGTAATCAGGGAAAAACAGAGCTACTTTGACTGGAGGTTAGCCTTGATAGCTTTTGTCCAGCTTCAGTCCAACAGCTGTGCTATTCCCCCAAGAGCTGTGCCAATCTAAACTACTGTCTCCCATTGCTTGTCCTCACTTTTCCCTCCTTCTGTCAGCAAAATGGCACATGTTGGTATAAGCTAAATGTCTTAAAAAAAAAAAAATCCAAGCACACCACATGAAAAGCAAACAAACAAACAAAAAAAAAAGACCCCACCACCCCACCACACTTCTCCCCTGAATACTTGGACAGAAAAATAAAAGAGCAAGACACAACACTTTGCAGAAGGTACAATGCAAAACCAAAGCCCTCTAACAGGCTCGGGATGGGGAAGGACTGTTTGCCGATAATACTGGCAAATTTAAAGAGCAAGAACCTCTGCAGTGGACAAGAAACTGAGGATGAACCACATGACAGCAGAGCTGCAAACTAATGCTCATTCAAAGCAAGCTGTTAGATCTGGTGTAGCTCAGAAGATATTTCCTGTAAATACATTTTAAAGGCTCAAGTTTCCAATAATCAGCCTACAAACACAGGCAGCATGTTCTTTTTCTGGAAGACAGAAGGCAGAAAATACTGTGTGTCCTCCTGTGCTCTGTCTGATCTCCTTTGCTTTGGGGCAAATAAAATACTGCACGGTCTAAACTCTCTTGCAACTATATATGATTTCCTGGACCCTTTCTTCATTCCCCCTTTTGAAATAACAGTTTACAGGAAACATAAGAACATAAAAAAGAAGATAAACTCGCTTCACTCTGAGCAAATCATTATTCTGATCAATATGGCACCTCTTTTTGCAGTACTTATACAAGACACCATCACCATTACACCAAAATATCCCTCCAGAAAAAGAGTAAACTTGCCTTGTCTTCATCTCACTTCCCCAGAATTATTTCAGATCCACTTGCATTATGTATGCAACATGTATCATGCACATTAAGTACACAACATTAAAATTTTATCAAATCTTATCTCCTGGTTGTGAAGAAATAAAACACGTCTGCAACTCTACCAATCACTTGGTCGCAGCAGTGCTTTAGCATGCCTAATGCTAGGCAGTGTTCCTGTGGAATCACAACTTCTTGTTGGGCAGAAACATAGGTACAATTTACCTTGCTCTGCACCTGATTTTTATGAAAATCACAGAACACAGCAATGCCTCCCCAGGTTGAACACACAGAGTCAGAACCCAGAGCATGACCCAACCATTCCTCAACACTGACAAACACACACCTCCACAAAGTCAGTCTAGATAAAGAGTGCAGTTCTGCAAAATGGGAAGCCAGGAAGAGAAGATTACAAAAGACAATCTCAAGGTCAAAGTGGTTTGCACAAGTAGATCCTGTATTTCATACTCTATTTTAAATACTAAAGAGAAGACATGGTTTGATTTCACAAGCATTACTGATCCAACCATCTGCTATGTGTTTATGCAAAAAAAGATGAGCTGACACCCTGGACCGTGGTGCACTAACAGTGAACAGTTTTGTAATTGTGTTGACAGCAAATGAATGGTGTCCAGTATCTAAAATTCTTACCCTCCTCTTTCATTTATTCTATCATTGTCACAGTAAGACACGTTTTACTTAGCTACCAAATGCACACAATGCCTCTCCCTTTTTTTATCATGGGAGGCAATGTTTTCAACCTAGATAATATTTCACTGTAAAACTAAACATCCAAGGAAAATGGCTGGGAATTATCTTCATGCAGTGTAACCAACTGATAATTTTCTGAGGATGTTCAGTTTCACACAAATTCCCAAGATGTTGAGACATTATGATGGGTTATCCTTACTGCACTGACCTTGTAATGTTCATTTTATGAGCCCCCAAATGCAGCTTGAGAGCTCATGTAAATGGGAACATTGGGTACTCCAGCCATGAAACATACAGTACAATATGGAGAAATCTAGGCTGCATTATTAACTTTTCATATAAACAGCCATGTTTGCTGTGAAGGCTGTTTTCTCAGAAATGTGTATCACAAAGGAGTAGGGGGAAAATGCAAGTTCTAGGGAAATTGGGAAAGATGTCATACTTTCAAAAAATAAATGCTGCACACTAACATTCTTCCTTCATCATCTACCACAGCCCTCCCAATGCCTATCTGACACATACCTTCTAAGCAATCTTTTAGATGTCTCCAAATGTTGCTAGTGACAATAAAGCACTCTGCTAGAAAGAAAAAGCTCTTCCCATTTATCCTGGATGCCTTCCTCATGACTGGAAGGGGGATCAAATCTTCACACAAATTGAGTCAAATTACTAGAGTTCTTGTCTCCTACTTATCACAAATATAACACCAGCTAGGCAGATCTTCACTGTTAAGTGTTCTGTCCTCCATTTGTCTTTCTGCTAAATTTTGCACAAAATTGCTATTTAAAGACACCCCTGGTTTTTAAAGAGACAATTCCTACCTGTGCCAGATTTTTTCTAGCCCACAATAAAATCTTACTGGTGGCCCCTTGTGACATTTTGATTTTCCATGAAATTAAGGAATATGGCGATGTTTGGATATCTAAACAAAATCTAAAATATAAATCCCACTAACAAGCACAGGAAAGAACGTGCAGTCGTTCTTGAGGTATTAGGAAATATTTGCAACCCCTCCCAAAAAGGCAAAGCATTTATAAGGAAGTCAGAATCAAGACAACATGGGTGTTGAAGGCATACCCCTCCCTTCCTCAGATCACACACACACATAGACACTGGCAGCCTTCCCTCACTTCCACTCACAAAAGGAGCTGGTTTTCCCTCACTCTCACTGTGTAAATGGAAGTTTATTCTTCCACGTGCCCAAACAGGCTCCCCCGCTCACTGGTCTCTGTACCCTGAAGGTGCTCATCTCTTTCCACTACACCCATGCACTCTGCCTCTCTTACTACATGCCAGCAAAATCTGCCTTTCTTACTATGTACCAGCAAAAGAGTAGTCACTTTGCCATGCAACTTTCCCGTGTAAAGTCAGTTTTCTGTTGAAGTGTCAGCATTATAATATCACATTCTCATCAGAATCCACAAAGCTATGGGACAATGATGAGAAATCTTTCTTATGCAGGCAAAACCACAAAGGCCACATTTTTCCTATTACTCACTACCTCCTGTTTATGAAAACACAATTGAAAGTCATCTATTTCTCTCAGGAACAGAGAATAATTTGAGTAACTTTTCCCAGATACCCACGTTTGAGAAAGAGTTTATGACATAAAGAGCTCACTCTAGCCAGCTCAGTTGCACGCATTTTTATGTCATGTATTTAGAGCCACGATGCTAATATTTAGTGATAGCATTACTTGCGACACAATCCTTTTCATACAAATCCACCATACCACCAAAAGAGCTCAAAAAAGCTCCTCTTCCAAGTTTTCCTGAAACACAGGACACTGTCAACATGGCATTATTTATTTCATGTCCTTTTACGCGCATTATACAAATCAACATTTTGCCATTTTCCTCCATACGTCCTCAGGAGAAGCTCTTCCAACTGCTTGACAGAAATAACACTGAAGCCTGGAAAAAAATAAATCTTAGGCTGTAAAGCCAGACCACTTGTGTCTATTTTTTAAATGAGACAGAAGAAATCTTTTATAGCAGTCTGTATTTGAGGAACCTGGGACTTATAATACTTTCACCTATCAGACACAGGAAACATGATGAAGTTACTGACATTCAGTGCAATCCAGAATACTGCAGTGATGTCTTTTTTTCTTTTTTTTTTTCCCAAGAGCAGACTTGCTGCCCAAATAACCTGAATACTGTTATTCACCTCTGCCTGTAGCTGCTTTGCCATCTGGCACTATCAAGTATTTATCTAAAAAGTAAATTTGAATTAAGGATCATGAACCCACTCCCTTTAAATTGTGTTCCACCTGAACAGAGAAGGTCAATTCACAGTTATATGAGACATCAAACTCACCAATTAGGTGCTGTTTATTTAAGATGAGTCAGAGGTACTCTCCTGCTTTAAAGGCAAACCATCAATTTGAAATGAAAACTGAGCTAATCCCAGATTTCTGCCTCCCTATAAAATACAAGGACAATTCTGCACAGAAATAACATGCCATCATAATCCAGGCCATAACCTCATTTAACCAGAGCAGAATGAACTATCCTCATCCTTACACTGGCTCTGACTCTGGGGCAGGACAGGGGACTATAGTCATGAAGTCAAGTGAAAACCCCGACCCTGAAGGCAAATGAAAGGACCATCATTGCTACACTCAGGGTATAGACTGTACCCTTCGTTCTTTATTTAAACTAGCACAAGCTTCAAAATACACAAAGGTTTAAACACACAAACAATGAGACCGTGACTTTTTCTGCCCGATGCAAAAGCTTGTGCAACACAATGAGGTGGGAGCCCCTCTAACAGTTCTGGCCCACAGGGCAAACAGGAACGTGTTCGACACCTCCCTCTGTGCCTCCCTGCTTGAACTGCTCCACGATTAAGTGAAGAGCTTTTCAGGACACACTATAAACAAAGATTTAACAACTCTTTCCCCCTCCTCTTTAAAACCAAGTAACAAATATAATCCCTACAAAAAGACTTCTCCAGGAAACAGGAAAAGGGGCCAAGGAGATGCCCTCTAGACACTTGCACCTATACAAGACCCCAAAAATAACTCATGTAAAAACTGTCATCTCTAAAAATTACACAAATAAAAAGAGGAATTCTCCAACAAGAGAACTCTCAAGCAAGATGGTCCAGTACTGCAAATGGAGCTATTCATACTGCTCACATGCAAGGATTTTATTCCAATATAACTCCAGTTTACATGGGCTTATTTCAAACATGCAAAAAAAGAAACAAAAATTTGTAAAAAAAACCCCAACTCATACGATTTTTTCCCTCTCTCCATTCAAATTCCTATTTGAAAACAGAAATGCTGAGCTGTTCTCTGACAAGGATGTATTACACAAACACCAAGATGCTGCTTTTTCATATACTGCAGAGTCCTTTCTCAGGATGTCTAATGTCAAACAGCATATCACCATAGAAAATACGGCAACCATTTTTTCTGGGGAAAAAATATAAATCCTTATTGAGTGCATGAGCCATCTTTTACTCTGTGAAAAACTCAGCTTCTGATACAGTAATGTGACATGGGTTGATCATTAGCTAAAACTATAATACAATAAAAAATATCCCTCATATTAAAGATGACTCACGTAAATTTAATGAATGGCAATGACAGGATTGGATTTCCCCTAAGTTCTTCACCAGGCAAGGCTAGTTATAAATCATTGCTAATGCAGCTTTTGTGTAAAACAGGAGAGTAAGTGCTTCCTCCCACTAAGGAATTTTGGAGAAATGCTTTATTTTCTCTAGGGTCCTCATTTCTCCAACTACTACCCGCAGCAACAGCTCTGTTTGCTGGAGCCATTTCCCGCTGTCATGGCAGGGAGAGGTGAAACAACATGCCCAAGGATGATGCCACTGTCTGTCTTGAAACTTCTGCTCAGCCACTGAGAGGGAACTGAAGAGATCAGAGTTAATCCAGCAGCTCCCTGACTGCCAGGATGGCTGACAAAGGGCTCAGAGTAGCACAGCGAGGCCACAAAAGAAGCCACCAAAAAAAAAGCAGGAGATTCTTCAAAGGGAGAAACAAATGAAGGACAGCCTGAACACCCCACCTGTTGCTTGGAACACAAGCAGCACAAGGAGCAAAAGGGAAATGCTGAATGACATGAGCTTTGTGGCATTCAAGGCCTCCCTAGGTGGAAAACCTACCAAGGGGAGAGAATCCACACCTCAGCAGCTGGAGTGAGAATCAAAAAGGGTGCTTAAATTTCAGCAGAAAGGTCACAAAAGCTTTAGAGAAGGCAAAATTAACAAAGCATGGCTCTGAAGTAATGCAGAGACAAGAAAAACAGCTGTGATATCCTGCAGGTTAGAAACAGGAGGGGACAAAAGGGAGCTGGGATCTTCTGTTTGGTTTACAGAAAAGAAAAGTCAAGGAGATCATGAACTCTCACAATTCAAGTCCTGCCAAAAGTACCAGTGAAATAATCCAAATAGCTTCTGCCACTTGTTACTTTTGCAGCCTAAGACAAAGTCATCTTAAGGTAACCCCAGCTTTGAGGGTGCCTAGAGAGCAGGCTTTAACGAGCCCTGTTATACTTACTGCAAAATCCCTCCATAGAAGGATCCACTGCAGCTGGTTACTTTGCACTTAACACAGATATGTATGAACATACCTTCCCTGCACAAATCTCTCCTACCTTGGATATTTATGTTTTCAGTTGTAACTTGCTAATATATCTCAAAGAAAGCACATAATTATTGACATGGTATCACAACAATTACAGCTAGAATTACATTAGTTCTTCACAGAAGCTCTCCAACTCACACAGAGCAAACTGTCTAGCTATCTTGCAAGACTGGACTTTTTGTTCTTTTTTCAGCTGACATTCTTCTTCCCCTTAGTGGCATTCCAGCAGCAGAGGGATGACATGAATCAGAGGGAGTCCTCTCTGGTGGTCAGCTCTTACACAAAGAGTCTATGGACAAATAGATGGAGAGGATGTCTTCAAGTTTGTGTTGATTTAGGGCCTGTCATCCTAGTTTTCAGATGTTTCAGGGGCTGTCATCCTATTTTCTAGATGTTAAGCATGTTCTTGAAATGTCTTTTGAAAACATTAACATTAATTATTTAACTGTGTCCACAATGTGTAACAACAAAGAAATTATGTAAACTAAACTGAAGATAATTGAGTTTTATTATAATAAGTTTTTTGTTCTGACATAATACAGAATTCATACCTAAATGCATACTTAAAGGCAATTGTTAAGGCACAGTTCTGACACAATCTTAAATAACAGTAATTAAGATACAGATCAGTGGGAAAATTAGGACTGTAAAGAATGTTTTACTTGTACTTGCTAGGATGTGGGAGAAGGAGTCTGTCACGTGCTAGAACTTTGTTAGTTAACAGTCCCAAAACCAACCCTAACACTGTTTAAACTAGTTTGCATTTATAATGCTGTAACACGAGAAATATTTTATTTCAGAAACATAAGTCATCAAAATTAGTCAACAAAATTTTTCCTCTGGGAGTTGGCCATCCATGACAGACATTGCTTTAAAAGCTCCTCTCACACTGTAGTTTTCCAAGTTGGATGTCACCAGAAGTATAAAGATACTACAAATGCACTAACAGACCTCACTTTCCATTTTATGGAGAAAACTGATGTATTTTAAAAGCTAAAGTAACACCAAATATGGTTAATTCATAGCAATGAGAAGACTGTACATCAGCAAATGCTATAAAGTAGCAAACAGAAGAAGAACCTAAAATATGCTGTCATTTTAAATGCTATTACTACGGCATTGTATTTCTTCCAGAGAAGCTGACAGTCTTCCCTTTTATGTAAATTCTACATGGAAATGAGTGGTAATTTCAAGTACCTGAAAGTAACCTAGTAAATGATCAGGTTTTGAAAATACCCTCATTCTCTCATTCTGAAAACAAACACAAGTGATCTGGCTCCCTTATTACTGAAAGCAGCTGCCAACCTCACTGTATGATACACTTTAAAAGGATACTGCTTTGCAAATCCAAAATAAATGGGGAAAAAGAAAAGAGGCGAAAAGAAAAAATAAATTAAGATAAATTCATTACTGCAGTTCAAAATCAGAATCCCTAGTTTATAAAATCTCTTGTGGGGAATACGGCAAATGCTCAGACTCAATGGATTTTACATGAGCATAATATGCGATACCAGTCTAACCTACATTAAAATTATAGCACTAAAGTGAGTAAAATAGCAGTAAAGCCACTACAAACAAATGTTATACCTACTCTGCATATGTCAACACTAACTAGAATACGTCTCATTTTTTGTATATTACTAATTTTCAGAAGATGACATACGTGTTTTTAGTGGCACAAGATGAAAATCACTCCAATATCTGGAAGTACCATTCATTTACAATATTTGAAGAAACTGTTTACATCAAGGCACTGCACAGATCACATGCACAGTCCTAGCCTGAATGCTGAAGGCAAAACAACACAGTGACTCTAAAGGTAAACAATTATTCTGCTAATTCTAATGCAACTGCATTTTTAGTTCCATTGACACAGAAATTCAGTAAGCAAGAATTAGAGAATTGCAGCACTCTCCAAAGAACAGAGATCTACTTAAAAACTACTTGTTTCCCTTGCCCAACCATCTAGCAGCACTGTTTCTTCAAAAGAGGTCTTCTGTCCTTAACATGGCTGCCATGCCTTACATAACATCAATAAATGAGAAAGTAGTTATTTTGTTTCCTAGGATGCACACTGCCCATTAGCCATATGATTCTCCATATGGCACAGCAAACAGTCCAGACAAAGCTTTGCAGTAACGCAGCTCCAAAGATCAGCATCCTCTGAGAATAACAGCAACAGTAATTCCGACTTCACAAGCTCCAAATCCCTTTACATATTTAAATAAACAGGCATTCTTACCTTAAGAAAGCAATACTACTAATAATAGCAGTGCTCAGTAGAGCCTCCTCTGTTTCATCTGTAAAAAAAAATCTTGGTGCAACTGTCTGCTGCAGCAGGTAATCAATAATATGACTTGCTTCTTCTGTTGCCAGAGCTGCTCCATCTGAACGCTAGCTAACGTGAGCACTGTCAGTGTGAGTCATACCAGTGACTCAGAGCAGATGCAGAGCTGCAGGAGGAGTTTAACTTTCAAGCCTTCCTCTCGCTCTGGCTCCCTGTCACACAGGCACTCACTGCCTGCCTGTGTCTCTGTGTGCCTGCAGACTGCCCCAGCTTGCTCTCCCAGCAGAAGTTGGATTTTATCCTCTGCATAATCTTGGAGAGTTGAACGGGTTGGGGTTTTTTCTGTTTGTTTTGGGGTTTGGGTTTCCCCCCACCCCAGAACAGCAATTCTGTTTCTTCACTGCAATTATTTATCGGGAATGCAAAAGCTTGCTCTGCAGACCAAGTTAATACCACGGTATGTTGGGTGATGCACTACTACAAGATACCTGTGGGCTCACGAACCTCATCAAGAATAGAGGCAGAACTCAAAAAACACCCAGAAGAGACTATAAAATGAAAGCATTGAGTCTGGGCAATATCCATTTATTCATGACAACTTCATAGAAAAGTGTCTGATTTCATTAAGTACTTTGGGCATGGCAAATTTGGTCTTAAATGCAATGAGATGAAAGAACTGTAGGAAGGGATGCACATGAGCAGAAATGCTAAATGCCTGACACCAGTTTAGCAGGGAAAAGAGCTTATAGGAAAAGAGAATAGCTGCATTATAAACAGGAACAGTGCTTTCAGGTTTAGGGTTGAGTTCTGTCAGCTTCCCCCACAGCTATCCATCTCACCAGGCACTGATAACCTAGTCAAAGAAGTATTCTGAACATGTACTTATTTACCAGGCCTGCCAGACTCCCCACCACAAACAACCAAGAACAGGCATCATGAAGCCAAAGTTAGGCACTTAATGTTGGACACTGCTGATATCCATTGCTGTACTGATTCCACTTATTTCTGAAAGGCACATCATACTAAGCAGTTGCAGTATTTAATAGATTCAGCCTTCAACAGAGGCAGGTGAAGCCATCCTGTACTGAGCCATCAGGTTAAATACATGGAAACAAATTACGGTGGGATGAACCAAGCAGGTATTGTCAAAAGAAGATGCTGTCTGAAGGAACAATGCCTCTAAAATACGTAAATCTGCTTAACAGACACTCATATAAACATCCCAGATAGTTTGGGGAAAAAGCACTTGGTTTATGTCAAAGCATTTACAGATGAACATTTTTGCTCACACTCAGTGAATGTCCAGTTGGCTATCACACAACTAAACAGATTTGTGTTAAGATTTCTCATGGAAGGGCTAATATCAAAGCATGACTTTCATGGGTCTGTCTGTTTTGTTATTTTAAAGAATTCCTTATTTTTCAAAGCCCAGTAAAATGAAAGGTACCTCTGCCCATTCAATCCAAGTATGTGTGCAGCACTCTTCAGGACTGGATCTGGCTGTAAAAACTGCTGAACAAACTTTGTACTACTGATGGTGAATGTTTACTCCATGTATCCCAAAGCATCCAAGAACACTGCCTTGGCAAGGATCAAGAGATGAGAAGAAATCAAGCTGAGCAAAACAATCCTTGAAGCATGGTCATGGAGACAGCATAAACAAGGGGAATATAGAATAGCTGGTATCAAGGAAGATACACTGAATTAAATTCTTTCCCCTAAAACCATTAGTATTCTACCACTTGGAAAATCTTCTGTTGAATCCCATCCTTTCCCACAATTTACTAATGACAGTGAATATTTGCTCCTGTCAAGCCTCCAAGGCTTGATTTTCATGTTTTAGATGCTTGAATAGGCAACAGAATGGTAAGAACCACAGCATGTCAGGGAAAAATAACAAAACACAAAAAACAGAGCAGCAGCAACAAAAAACCAAACCAAGACCCCTGAAATTTTAACCAGGAAAACTAACATGGCCCAAATAGCATCTGTGACAAAGGCAGAGAAGACAGAAAAACTGGATGATACTTCACATGTCTGGGGGTTTGGAGGATGGCAGTTTGTTTTCTCTTGGAAGGTGGGGAGTTCTGGTTTTTGCCTCCTTTAAAATATATGGCATGTAATTGTGTATCTACATTCCATTTTGTGTTGCTGTCCAGCAAAGAGTAGAGGTTTGGATCAAAGCTGACTCAAAGAAAAGAGCTGTAAAAGGCCTCAAAGAGATAAAGCACACCAAGAGTGGGCACCCACTGTGTAATATGCATATATTTGCCTCAGCTGCAAATGACCTCATCTACAAATCAGATGTGATTTAGCTGCTGTAGGCAGCAACTTCCTGTTGTTTAATTGATGAGTCTTTTTTGCTGGACCTTCTGCAGTAGAAAGGGGTTGGGTCAGGGGTTGAAAAGTGGGAAAACCCAGCAAAAGTAAACATACACAGATGTGGATGAAATCTTGACTAGAAATTTAGTACAGTCTACTGAACTAAACACTGCTGCAAGAGATTCTGCATTAAGAGGCAATGCAGACTATTATACACTCTTTAAGGTCTACAGATAATGTTTTTTCCTTCTTCATCTTTAGGTAACAAGCAAGCAAAGGCTTTTCTATAGTACCTATTTGACATGATACTAGGCTCAAGAATCTTGTTCCTTGTCATCACCTTCCTGTATCCAGGAATTCATTTGTTTGGAATTTTTTTTTAAAGTCATCATTAAGCCAGTGATGGTGGAAATTATTTCCCACAGCCTATTCCAGATTGCCAGATTTCTTATTAACCTGTTTTCTCATGAAAGCTCAGATTGTCCTTCCTGAGAACATGAACCTCTAATCCTGTTCCTGAGCCTTATTCTTCTTAGGTTATATTGTCTGGGGGTGGGGAGGAAAAAAAAAACCCCAAGAAAACACCAACATTCATTTTCTTCAAGGACAGAGCTGGCTCCTGATGCAGTAGGGCAACAGAAGCAGATTGAGGACCACTGCCAATATCCACAGTGCCTACTTCCACCCTCACCCTCCCAGCTTTCCAGTCATCTTTCCAACAGCTACACTCTCTGCTGTGTCCTAATGTTTTGTAATCTTGTTTTTCTGAGCCCTATGTAAAGGTAAGAGTTCAGAAATAGTAATTTTTCAGGAGCACTGACACACATTCTCAGGAGGAAAAGCAGAGCTAATTTCCTGAACAGGCTCATACTCCCTTTATCATTGACATGGGCATTATAATACTTTCCAAAGTACCAGTGAGCAGCCTGACATGAAAGTGAGCACTATGACACACACAGTAGAAGACACCCACTGTAAAAGGAGCATGCCTTTTGAAAATACATATAGGCAAAAAGTTGAGAAGATAAATAATTTTTGCATTATCTTACAAACGCAGCTAACTGACTCGACACATGTCCACAGCAAAGCAAAATGCAGAAACTAGATCTCAGCATCTTGCTCACTAGACTATCAGACTTCCCTACAAATATATCTCACCAGCAAGTTCCTTTCTCCCATCTAATTACCTTTCATGGGTATTTTGATATGCCACGAAAGAAGCCCTGTTTGTCTCTCAGGAAAATTAAGACTCCTACTGGGAAAAGTGTCAGAACCAGAATCTTTACCCTGCACAGACAATGAACAGAGGAAGCCACACATGAAAGCAGATCTTTAGTGACAGGGTATGGGGGGGAGGGAAGAGGATGATGCACTTACCACAGTTATCTCAAGGTTTCTGGAGATAAATAACAGGACACACTGTAGCAGTTGAACTTTTTACCTTCACTACATCATCCACCACTTGGTAGCATCTCACTGTCCTCTCTAAAAAGCAGTTAGCAAAGCAACCCAGAAGAGGCTATGGGAAACCATTTCCTCCACACAAGTACATCTCTTCTCTGAGACCACCTCCTCAAGCTACTGTTATAGCTATGACCTACATAAAATGTATTTTTTATTATTCTCTAACAATCCAAAGCTACATACACTGCAATGGGAAGAGAAAACAAAGTGACAAGCTGTCAGCAACACACTGCATGCAGATCTCAGAGAGTACTTCTGCAAATCCAGTGAAAATGCAAAAGACAATCTAAATGCCCGTTTCCTCTTAATTCTCTGCTCTCAGCAGATGAAAAACAAACTGCAGAGACTAAGTCCAGAGAAATCAGCCTAAACAAGACAAGGACAATATATCTCATAGCAACAAAGATGTACTGACCAGATGAGAGACTGGTTTATAGACATTGCTGTGGTTGCTGCATATCCAGACAACGATACATTGCAAAGGCTTGCTTAGGTAAGAAGGACTCTCCAGATTGCACTTGATGTCAGCACAGTGTCAGCTGATCTTTTGGCAGCCAGCCTGCTCACATCTATCCACTTCTGCTCTCTTTTTCTCTCTAATGCTAACATCTGCCCATGTTTTGCATCGACAGAAAAGGTCAACAAGACCCTAATGACACATTAAACCTGATAATCAAGCAACGCACCATTTGCAATTACTGTGTGCCGGCTCTTATTCTCCTTATATTCACAACTCAGTTTTTTTCAAAAAAAATCCCAATATAGGGCAAGTGCAGAAGAAACTGTAATCTCAAATCTTACATACATGCCATAGAGGTCAGTTTCGATAACAGGGAAAGTATGTCAGAACACACACAGTCTCCCCAGGCTTCCAAGAACGTTAAAATTTGTTCTATCAATATAGACACAAATTTGTTATTCCAAACAGTCTTTATTTTTCTATACAATGCACAACTACCCCTCTGTTACAAACCAGCATGCTCATTTTCTGCATTCATACAATCACTTCAATTGAATATTGACCTGTGAATCCTAAGAAAAGACCCAAACAAAGCCAGGCATAAACTCATTTTGAGGCAAGTCTGTCTGACTTAAACATCACAGTTCTTCACATTGTCTAACAAAATTCTATACTCTGATGGATATTCTCTAAATCCACTAATTTTGCTCATTTGATACTTTAAACATTTTCAAACTGAAGTTTTTCCTGTTGTCTGCACAATGCAGGACTTGCAGATCTCATGCTGCTGGCCTATGACTGGTAGGTTCTTCAAATGCCTGAGAAAGAACAATTGTCAGTGCTGGACAAAGTGGATGCAAAGACTTATTGTTTTCCCATTACATCTGCTGCACTGGGGAAAACAAATCAAAACCATGTAAGACCGAATGCAAAGCTGGATATTTTTGATGACTATTCCTGCAGCATTTGTGATAAAATTTACTCCTCATTTCCGCAACGAAAGAGCAGCTGTAATGCAAGATTTCTGTGGTTGCATCACAGATTTCTAATGCTTTGTCTTGTCCTCCCAACTCATCTGTAGTCCTTCAGAAGTTAAACAATCCCTATTTCCAGCAGGGAAATCATCTTTTGATAGGTTCCTAATTAGTAAGACCATGAAAAGTAACTGCCTATCTAGACATGTTTACACACCTCATTCTCTTATGTGCTAAAGAGGATCCCCAAATGCAAGTTGATCAGATAAAAAAAAAAAAAAAGGCCACAGGGTTAAACCATTTTTTCTTCTCTCTCAAAATTCTTTCTCTTCTTTCAAAAGACAGAATTATTAGAAACATTAGAAAACAATCCAATCATAAAGAGTTACCTGCAAGCTCACAACTTTTAAGTCATTATGTATTTGTGGCACACTGGAAATTATTCTCCAGATTAATGCCACCAAATAATCAATGGCACCACTCAAAGACTACGGTACTGTACATGCTGAGTTGCAAATCCAGCAGGGAGTCCAAGGTGGAAAAGCTTATTAAAAGTGTTGATAATGGAAATGTTTCTTTCATGATTAATCTAAATTTTGACATTCAGAACTTAATTGATTTGAGATCATTTGGGATTTTTCCTAAAATTAGGCCACAGAAAAAGCTCACTAAAAGTAGCACTGTGATGTTCCTAATGGGATTTCAAAAAATCTTTATGTCAAAGGCTACATGTCTTATTCTAAGAACAGTCAACTCCAAACCAGCAAACCTACAGAGATGGTAAAAGTAGGCAAGTAATAATGATTTAAAAAAAAAATAGATTCAGAATCTTCTTATTGAAGAAATTATTTTCTTTTCTGGCAGGTACATAAAAATAGACCTCAAAGAGACCCACCAGTCATGACATCTTTTTCCATGTATCTGTAGGAAGAGCAAGTGATATAGCAGTGCTGTGATGGGTTTCTGTTTTTCTTCTCAGTGAGTTTCACTTGTTTATGTATAATCCATAAGCATGCATTACTACATTGCTGTATGTCTAGACTATTTGCACTTTCTAGTAGAGCAAAAGGTCTCTGGCATGGGATGGCTTGGTGACTAAGGTGAGACCAGAGATTACAGATGTTTGCATCATACAGTGCTTTGAGAAAAGACTTTGAGTCCTTGAATTTTATGTTAACATAAAACCTTTTGTTTATAGTTTAAACTGCACCAATCTAAACTGGTAAGATTACTGGCATCATCTTTTTATATTAAAAAGACAATAAAACTAGTATTTTCTATCAACCTGCTCTCTCCCATTTCCACCTTCTTCTAATTCTGCGATGCACTTCAGCTCTTTGGAATTGATGGCTGTTCCTGCACCTGCCTGATGATACTCATAGCCCAGAGGTCCTGCCACTCTGCACCCTGGCAGCTGCAGCTGTCCGTTCCAGCCTGGCCACAGAACTAAGGCTTCCTTCACACAGAGATTACTTTGGTGAAAAGGACATGTCTGTTTGCATGCATTTTGCATCTGAGACAACTGAGGACAGAGAAAAAGCATGCACCTGGAGATGAGGTCACATTATCCCCACTACCTGTTCCCTAGATTACCTCACAGCTCTTAACCCAAACCAGAGGAAGGCTGATTTTCCTTCCCGCAGCTCGTTTTAGGTATTTCAGGATGGGGGGAAGGTGTGGGACTGGATGGCTGTGTCTTGTTTTGTTTTTTTTTCAAATGAGAGAATGAAGCAGATTGAGTCTGAGGCTCAGAGGCACAAGTTTCTAAGGCCCACCTCACTGAGCAGCTGGTAATGATTTTATTCATTACCTGCCTGACATTATGCAAAGAGTCTTGGGGACTGAATCTTAAGCTCTAATTAGTGCATTTAATATTGGACAAGCTTTATTTAGGGTATTATTAAGTAATTCTGGGATAATAGTTAGTTTTGGAAGGAAGATATCCATTTATCTCCCATCCAAATCTTGTGAGGTTGACTCTAGTCAATGCAGAGCACTTCAAAGAACTATTTAATAAATGACAGTCACATTCCTAGAAAGATGCATTCAAAACTACATTCACTTTTGCAAGTTGAGGGTTTCAAAAACTCATTAAATCATTTTAGAGGCAAAGAAGACTAACACAAAAAACCTGGTTATAAAAACAAAACCACCAGTACAAATCAGCAAGAGCCACAAAGACAGATAGTATGAAAATACTTAATCAATTGCGATATTCCAAAATAGCATTAATTGTCTGTTAATTTCTCTGGGGAAAAACAATTCTAGTAACCCTCCATGCAAGGCCTTCTGAAATAGACTACAGTACTTTAACATTTGCTGATTATATGAATAGTAATAGAGACAGCAAGCTGAGCAAAGAGGAAGAGCACAGAGCATGAAACTGTACGATCCACACCCATAACCGTGGAAGGACTCTTAAAATACACAGACAGTTATTGTGTTACAGCTGTAGCTAAGATGGAAAAAGAAACAAACATTAAAATGAAAGACAAGTAAAAGCTATCCTCACATTAAACCAGTTTCATAAGTATGGGTGTCTTTTTTTTTACAGTGGGTCTAAAATAGGGTAAGAGTTAAGCAGCACCTGTTTTGGGCAGTTTCTAAATAACCTGCCTTTTTTAGGAATTCATATAATAGGCTGAAACCACACAAATACTGGCTAAACACTATTTCAAAAGGATTTGACGCTTTGCCAGCTTCATATAAATAAGCTAAAAATTATTTTTATAGACTATAATAGGTAGTCAAGACAAGTCTTTTTCTTTTACAAAAATATGGGGCATATTTCTTCTACCTGCTCCCTCCCTCAAGCTCCTCCTCACAAAAAGCAAATGATTGCAGGTTTAAAAAATATAATTAAGACATGCCTGAGCCTTTTTACAGAGAGTAGTAAACTCTGCATGAAACTGGTAGCAATCAGCACATATATAAGAAAGTGAAAAGGAAATAATAACCTTTAACTCGCATAGAAAAGAATTCCACACAGGAAAGCAACATATTTTTGGTATCCTACTTGTGATGTTTTAGTTTGTTTGCTTTTAAGAGAAGCTTTTTCAGGTCTATTACTCCAATGTGCAAACTCCCGTAATTTAGGTACTAAAAAGATGAAATAGAGTTAATTTTTTCATTGACAAATGTCCCATTAAGGGAAAAAAAAAAAGAAAAAGAAAAATTGGAAACTTAAAATACTTAATTAAAGAAACAAATCTATTTATTCCTCCTACAAATGCAGCCTGCTAAACAGGAATAAAGGAAAATTTAAGTACAGAAGCTATAAAGGCATGCCTTAAAATTCTGCAACACCTCTCGTCACTTCAATAGGTTAAAAATTACCACAATTCATGCTACTCTTTATATGCAATGAGGAGGATGAATAGACTACATTAGCAAGAATATCCAGGAGAGTCAGAAAATGCACTGTATTTTCTACTTTCTCAGCAAGAAGGCAGGCAGAGTGCGATTCAGAGCACCTAAGCTAGGCAGGAACTATGTCGCTAACTTAGATTCTGTCAGGAATCACCTCTATGAAGGTAATTGCTTCCCTCTAAAACCACAGAAGGGATGAATCTGCTGGCGCTAACATGCCCCAATCAGGCCTACCAAGAAATAAAAAATTCCACAGACACTCTCCAGAAATGCTGCCATGGCTTAAGTCAATTAGCTATCTAGTAGAGCAGAGCTCAAAATAGAACATAGCTGGGAAGAATCTCTGACGAGATTTTTTACATGATAATATAAAAACCGAGGAAATGTCAGAGCAGGGGAATCAAGATTCTCAGCAAGGCAAAGATCAATGTTACCATCAACAGGATACAAGTTCCAGTTAACATGCCAACCTGAGAGCAGTTCTTAGCATATGGTCTTGAAAGGAGAGAAGAATATAACACTGTAGTGACTCACTAATGGGGCAAACTGGTTTAGAGAGCAGGAAATGGAGAAGTGATGGCAAAAGTGCACAGCAAGTCATCTTAAGAGAAACTGTGGCAGGGCAGGAAAAACAGCACAGTTAACTTTGATGGAGAAAGATGCAAAGAGGTGGATTCAGGACAGGAGGAACTCAGGCAGAGAAAGGCACACATTTCCCCAGGCAAGAGTGAGCCGACTGATGGACAGGCTGGTGAGAACAAAGAGGAATGCTTGGGAGAACTGTGACAGTAAAAGGAGAGAGAGGAGACAAAAGGACCTGGGAAGAGATCATCAGGAAAGCTTCACAGAAGCATTATTTGGCAACAAAAAGAATGTTTGCTAATTCTCTGCGGAAAAAGACACAGTTTTTCAGGTCTGTCTCTCGATTTGAATTTAGGCAGAAGAGTTTTAAGGCCATACATAAAACTCTGCTGTAGATAACTATGCTCATTGACAGCAGCAAAGTCTCTTCCACCAACACAGCTGTCTGAAGTGCCATGAAGAGCTCCATAGGTTTCAGTCTGGAAAAAGGTCCAGTTGCATTTTCCAATGAACACATCACTCCCTGAAAGTTTGAGTCTGACTGTCAGGAAACCAAGTGAGACACTAAACAAATAAAACTTTATTTAGTCAGAGGATTCAAAAGTCACTCCCTTCCTTGTTCAAGGGAACTAACCATTTACCACGAGGCAACAACCTCTTACATCAAAGCAACTGCTAATTCACACGAAGTATTTAAGGTCTGCTTAGCCTCTTTAATGCAGTAAGGGCAATGATACTGAACAAAGGGAAAGCAACACCATGCAAGTTTGCAGTTCTTCAGTCAGAAACTCCTGGCAGGGCATTAAGCAATCCTCAAAGGTTTGGCTCCCGAAGCTGCAATATGGAGCTATGCAAGTCCTCCAGGATTTCCGAGCATGCTGGAGCACGGTTACACAAAACACATGACAGGATGAGCTTGGATCCTGTTTTGGACCACCCATCCCTGAAACTCCTGGCCTTTTGGCTCACAACAAAAATATTCCTTTATTGTCAGCACAGCTTTCTCCAAGTGTCACTTTGTAGATTAGCACTAGTGCAATTTTTCTGAATTGCATGGTGCCAACAAAAAAGGCAACAAGAAGAAAAATGTCAGTAATGTTCTAGAAGAACTGCCGTGCAGAGCCTCCACAGGATATTCTACTGCGTGGGCTTCAGGCCTGCAAAGGTACTGTGGCCTCTAATACTGCAGAAGCCACATCGAAAAAGGAAAAATGGTACTGCAAGTTTAACCTTTCTATGATACTCTGTTATCAACACCCTGAAATCTATAACAAAGCCGCCTGTAGCAGTTACCTTTTACTGTCCTCTTTAAGTCCACACGCTAGTTTTTCTTCTTTGAGCAGCTAGTTAATAGAGGGTCTTCTTGAAGAGCTGGATGTCAAATACAGGAGGAAAGGGTAACTAACAGGATTGCATTTTTACATCTTGGAAGTTGTGGGGGCTCCACAACTGGATTTTGGTCCTCCAAAATCTGCTACTCATCAGTTGTCTCTAAGTACAAAGAACACGGAAGGAAGGTGTGAAAAAGGTAGATACATAGAGGGCAGTACTATGGTAGTCGAGTGTCAGCCTAGTTTCTAAAAACTAAATACATTAACAGCTGAAGTACAAGACAAATCTGGCTTAAATGCAGCACTGTGGAGAATAACAGCACCAGCAGAATGAAAAACTGTCTTTAGCTCACATAACACTCAACATTCCCCAATTTGTGCACCAAAGCAGACCAACCCTAGTTTTTCAAAATAGCATAAAATTAGTACCAGCAAGACATGGGGGATAGCATCCTTAGTATTCAATTTGGGAGAGCACTAAGAGCAGCTGGTGCAGAGCAGCATGTCTCCAAGCTAATCTCTAAACTGTTATCAAGGCCCAGAGTGATAGATGATAGGCTCTACTGTCATCTGCAAACACAAAAATGAGACCATTCAGGAAATTACTATTTGTCCTCTTTCTCTTCCCTCAGTCTTTCAAGCCTGAGAGCTAATACTCAGTAAGAACAAAAAAGAAAGCAAAAGACAAAATTATTTTTCAGATAAGTAATTAAACTGTCAGGTCTTATTTTAGACAGAGATTACCCAGTTAAACATCAAAAAATATTCCATTTCCTAGGTATTTTTTATCTTGTTCTCTGTTTGATCAAACACAATATTTTTGCACTACACAATCGCCATGGGTACTAAAGGATGAGACTTGTACACTTGGGACTAATTAAAGGCAATGTCAACACTTATGCACACATGCACCATAATCAAGCACTTACCTTTCTTTGCAGGTGAAAACACAAAATTAGTCAGCTTGTTTTTGCAGTCATTTTGCTTTATTTCCTCAAGTCTCTCTGTTTTGTCACTCTTCAAATTATTAAAACAATGATGCCACAAAATCATTTTGAGCGAATTATCAGTTTGAAAAATATCCCTACAGGCAGGCGTAATTTTTAAAAGCTAAAGCAGGAACAGTTTTCTCCTGGCATTCTTTTAAGAAATTAAAAAAAAAAATTGTAGCAAAGAAGTAACTCTTGTATTGATGAGAAATCCTTTAATATATTTCTCAAAAAATGTCACTTAGAACATGAAGCTACACAGAGAATAAAACTTGAATCTCTTTAGAATAAGTTCAGCAAATACTTTAAGAGGACAGTACAGAGGTACAGGCCTACCCATCTTACTGTACACACTCATCCACATCCAGCTCAATGCTCCATGGAGAGACTGAAGATCAAACCAAGGAAAGGTATGTTTTGCAGAGAAAATTAAAGCAGAAAAACACCTTAGGATGAAACTACTGCGGGAAGCATAAGGTAGACAAGATACACCCTCTGTTACTATGTTGCCCCAAGGCTGGGAGAGAGTCAGAGGTTTTAAAGCACCTATGGAGGTATATCATGTATTAGGAATTATAAACTCTGTGATATTCAATGTTTACCTCAAATGCCCAACTGCCAACATTGCAAGACTAGGCAAAAGTCTCAGATCTGACTCTTAAAATTAAGTAACCATAACTGCAAATCTCTACTCTTTTGTGTTTTAGCAAACGGAACTTTGAAGACCTGAACCACAAAAGTTCAAGTGCAAGAACACTACTAGAAGGACTTTCACCTCAAAAATTATTTGAAACCTCATCAATGTTTACAACTAGCTTGAATAGTGAGCTGTGACCACTGGCAGCAAGGTAGCTGCACCCAATTACATTCACTGGGACTGGAATACTGTAGAAATATTTAGATCAGGTTCAAGTAGCAAACAGAAGGATTCATGTTGGTACAAAAGACAAAAAAAAAAAAAAAGCTGGTTCCCTCCATATGGACAGTACTTTTCTCTCAAAAGAACAGCACCAAGGTAAGACTTCCCTCTAAAAAGACAAAGGCATCCTCTGCCCATAGCAATGGGCACTACAGGGTACTCTCTACTCAGTTATGCCTGTCCTATGCCTCTGTAGCCATACATCCACTAGCAAAGCAGCAAAGCCACCTCCCCTTCTCTCTCTAGTAACTCCTTTCAATTTGTTTTAAAAAAATGCTCCAGGACAAAGCAGTTTTCCCTATGGTTATAGGTAATTTCTTTAACAGAAGTTATTTAAAACACCGACTCCAGTCAGATAACTTCCTGTTCTGCAAGTAACTTCACCAATGCCAGTACAACTTACTCAGCACAAGAAAGACACCAAGGCTCGACTTCAAGCTGTTTTCAATACATAGGATTGGGTGACAAACAGGAAGAAGTCAGCTTCCCAAGGCGTGAGTTTTGTACCTTTGAGCACAGGAAGAGCAGAAAGCCAACACACGTTATCAGCCATGAGTGTCTCAAATGTCTTGTGCAAACCTGTCCCTTTTAGAACTAAAACTGCTAGGAACCACTGATCAATAACTATAGGTAACTCCGAGTTGCTTCACTTTGTGCAAGGCTGAAGTAATCCATCTGGCAGTGAATAAAACAAGTCAGGGAATCTGGGGGGACATAAGCACATCCAAAGGAGAGATCAGCAAAACCTAACACATCTGTGATCCACATTTCTGGGGGTTTTGACAGGTATAAGCAAAAGTGACAACAAAACACCTACTCTAAAATGTAAACCACTTGAGAAATCCTTCTTAGCAACTGTTTTTTTGTTTCATGCTTAATACAGAAAACCACTTTAAGTATTCTAATGATACAATTAGAAGCACTAAGAAAATGAAAGTGTTTAACCTTGCAGAGTCCTCAGGTTCCTCTGACTAAATCTGTTGCCTTCAAATAACAAGCCCCAAGTCCCAAATGAAATCTGTTGGTGTTTTAGACCTCATCTTGCTTCTGGCTCATACCTGTTAGCCCCATAACCCTTCAGCAGAATGAACTAGTAGATCATTTAACTTTTAACCTCTTTGCTACAAGACATTCTAGCACATCTACCTGTAGAGGCCCCAGCAAGTCACTTCAAGCGAGACTGGGGTTAGTTATACCAGTAAAACATGCAGAAAAAACCATCTGAGCCAGTCCTTCACTCCCATCCTACTTCCAACAGCAGGCTCATGTCTCTCAGTGTACAGACAACTGGGCTGAAGCTCAGACAAATACAAGTGCACTTACAAAAGCCTTGACAAAAACACAAGTGCTGATGCAAATAAGTACATCCTGTTTCAGATCATTTCCAACAGTTACCTAGAAAACTCTTAACCTTGCTTAAACTATGTTTAACTACATAATTAATCATTTCTCAGTTCCAAAGGTTTGCAAAGTAGAAAGGAGACAACAGTTAAAGCTGTGCTTTTCTGTTCCTCAAAGAAGCAACAGGCAGCCACCTGAACTCGCACCTGACCTGTAAGAGCTAAACCTTTCACGTTTTGTTGATGAACCAGAACATGACACCATTCATTTAAAATGAATGACTTTTTTCATCTAAAACTATTACAGCTATTAATTCTAGTATTATTTCTGTTTTCTGTATATTGCTTATTACCTTTCCTTATGTCAGCTACTGCTATTTCTCCTGCTACAAAAATGTACAGATTTTTTTTCTTTCTATGATTCTATGATCTATCCGATCTGCACGACTTCCACAGAAGTAAAGGTTTGATCCAACACCCACTGATGTCAGAGGAAGAGAAAAGTCAGACCATAAAGAGAGGAAAATAGTCACAATGCAAAAGGTCTGTTCTGACCAATTAAGTGTCTGGCTTTCACAGTTTTTAATGGCACCAACTGCCAAGAACAAAGACTCTTTCAGCTGGAGTCCTGGCAGGTATCATAAGCAGAGGTGATGGGTTTGTGTAGTCCTCATTCTCTGTGTACTTATCATCATGAACTCCATTGGGACACTGCAATCTATTTATGCTCCTGCAACAGAACAGAACTTGAATTTTTTTTTTTTTGTTTCTTAGGGAAACATCCCCCAACCTCAGAAAAATATTACATCTTTTCATCCTATCTTCTGTTACCTACAAAAGTTTCTGTTGACCATAGTTACCTGAATACTCCCCGTACAGCCAAATTTAAGAGTTTCAAATTTAAGAGTGACATGCATATGTAAGCTTATATATTTGCAAATATTACTCACCTACAGATATGTAGACTGAGCAGAAAACCATCTACAGTTGTCTCACCTATGTCTGTGCCAAAAAAAAAAAGTACGTTCAAATAAATTTAACTTAAGCAAATCTGTCATTATTAGGTCAAATTGAAAGAGGAAAGTGGCCAATATTTCAAAAAGAAAAAAAACCCCCATAATATTTTGGTTGGCCTTTTCATTGTTTTTGGAGAGCTCCTGAATAATACTATATAAGAGACAGCTACCAATTGCATTCTATTTCACTGAAATTAAAAGCCAATTTCAAGGGTAGCAACAACTCTGTCCACCAAAATAATTTACCATCATGAGCTGTTTCCATTTTTAGACTTTGTTTTCCTTGAGCAATAAAAAAGCACTGATTTTAATTTCTCAAGCATTAAGAAAGTTCTCCATCTCAAAGGCTATATTTACCCTGCCTGGGAAAGAACACAGACATTTTCCAAAGCAACATCATTACTGATTGCACTGTAACAATCAGCAACTGTGTTACACTTCACATCTCTCTGTGAAGATGATGAAGATGAAGAATCTCCATGGCCACTCACTCCTTCCATCAGTGATTCCTTGTGACAAACCCAGCGACAACAAAGAAAAGCAAAGCCTGTAGATTCTAAACCAGGTGGTGACTTGTACCAAAACATAAACAAAACCACTCCAAAACCTGAAGAACTATTTGTGAAGTTCCTGCTTATACTGTTTCTTGGGATATTCTAAAAGGACTGGAACTCTCAGCAGTCAAGAGCCACATTTAGCCCTTTATGTCACCCTCCTGTGAGTCGTGTTGCATTTTTCCCCCACGATGCAAGTAGCCATAAATAGATGTGGGAATCCAAAAATATGAAATTAGTTTTGTGGGATTTGTTTTCTTTACTTAAAAAGGGATGATGGTTGAAAGAAAGAAAGAAAAAAATTGCATCATACAGTGCAATACATTTAATTACATTTAGAATTGTCTAGAGCAAAAGAAAAATCTGAGCAAATTTACCATCTGAAGTGAAACCAAGAGTTTTACAGCACACCAAAATAAAAATACACAGAAATACAGAACTTTCCCAAAGTCAGAGTACAGGATGTATGTCTACTTTATGCAGAAACAATCATTGTACACATCGGACATTACTGTCATGTCCGATTAACAGGTACCACAGCAGGGTAGAACAGATCCCAGCTACAAAGTACTATGTTGAGCAAAACACCGGAGAAGTTTCTTCTCTTACATGACCAAAAACATAAAAATGGCTCTATCTAGGCTACACCATAGCAGTTCCCTTATTGGCCTTCCCTGGCCCATTTGTGTTGGTAAAAACTATATTTTGCAATCACATCTAGATAACCACTGCTAATGACTCACAGAAGCACATTAGTAATCTGGGATTTATGCCATCTTTTTTTTCAGTCATGGCTGATTAAAGTGATTTGGCAATACTGCAAACATAATTCAGCATCTCTGGCACTGTTTAGAAAACTGTGATCACAGCTTCACGTGTATTAAGACAGGTGGTCATCTGCAAAATTTCATGCTGATACATCCAAAGAACAGATATTCAGCCAGACATTTGAACTATGGGTGAAAAAAAAGGGTGGGAAAAGAAGAAGATAAGATCCAAGAGGGTATGATTAAGCAAATACTCTGTTCCTGAGAGAATAAAACTCCAGAACTAAAAATAGACACTCTGTGCAATGTCATCTCAAATGTTGCATTTTACATTAGCAACAAATTAAAACCTGAGATTTCTATAAAAATATAGAAGATAACTGATTTTGATACAAAACACCTTCTTACAATAATTATTTAAATATGTTTTATCAAATTGCAACCATGTTTCTCCCCCACACGTCCTCTTTCCTTTTAACTTTGCCTGAAATCAGTTCTCCAATGACAAGAGCAAATCCACTTTGCTTCAAGCATTCTTCTGGCACTAAGAAATGGAAGCAGGGTATCAAGTTAATTAAGAGCATGGTATTAAAAGCTGTGTTATCAGCAAAGTGAAGGTGCAGACAGCAGCAGATTTTCTGTGACTCTTTATGAGAGAACTTGTCTCTACTTCCATCTGAAAGTCAACATCTAGTGCTCCAAATATGGAAATTCAGTTAAAGCCTGGAGGTCAAACAGCAAGAGATTTCAGATTCAAGCAGATATAAGAGAGAAAATTCAGCTCCAACAGGTAGACTACAGCTGCTACATGGGGCTATGCCTTCATTTGTAGGATTTTCACACACTTCTTAGCAAATCCTTTCCAGAGGAAAAATAGGCCCATCAGCAAACAAAGGACAGTATCATATTTCCAAAGCCTTCCAATGTGTTGCATGTCCCTCTCATCATCCACCACCACCATGTTTTCCAGTAAAAATCATCTTTTTGGGGACATCACAAAGCTCCCACTCCAGCTTAATGTTCAGAGAGGAGACTGCTTCCCTACCACTCATCTCACCAAGTTTACTCATTGTGTCTGTCATTTCAAGGATGTCCACACTGATCATTACTGCCAGGAACACCCTTCCTGAGCCTAAACTCTGCCTTCATTTCCATCCCTGCTAGCACCCAATGCTGAGTGTTGCAGAGGAATTCAGTATCTGATAAATGCAATGTCATACATACTCATCAGTACCAAAATAGCATTTTCAAATGTGAATGTGACAGGAGGTCTCTGGGAAGGGACGTTTTTGAAGCACACAGACACAGAATAACAGGTCTGAACAGCATATGGTAGAGTTTCTTTGTGTAAAAAATCAGACAGAAAAGAGCAGGACGTGCCTGAAAGGCAACATGGAAAATGGCTTTAGCTGGGCTGCCAGAAAAAGAGAAGAGTTATCAACCGTGCTGGTATTTTAGGAAACACAAGCACATTCTATACACACATAGAGGTGCAGTTGCTTTTTCTCCCAGAAAACTTCACTAAATATTATTGAAGAATATTCAAATGAATTCCCAGAAACATGTAAAACAACCCAACATAACTATGTTATGACAACAAGGAAACATGTAGCTTTATCTTCCTTTTCAACCTTCCTTTCAACCTACTCCCCCCCCCCCACTACCTTACTCACAGCACCTGCTCTCAGCTGTGTGCAACACATCATTTAGGAGAAAACCTGGTCTACACCCAGATTATTTCCAGCCACACACAGCGTAACAGGAGAGCACAAATATATCCTACACTATTCTATCATTCCACTCTTGTCAGCAAACAATAATCTCAGATAAACACAAGACTCTACTACAAAGTATCTCCACTAAACAAACTAAAAAGAAAGCAGCTTTTCTCTAAGTTACCCACCTGCACAATGCATTTGAACATTGTTAACCCAAGCCTTCCTACACACACACCCATTGACCTTGTAAAAGGGTACAACAGCTGTTCAAAGGCAAACAGGGAGGCAGGAGATGGGATGGGGAAGGGGACTAACTTCCATGTGACAGTTTGGGAAGGCTTAGCCTTTGGGAAGGTCAGGAAGCAGCTCTTCAGAGACAGAGGCTGACTAGAACCACCTCTCATGCTGCCTAGCCTCCAGGAGGATAGAATTGTTTGTTTCCTGTGGGATGTTGCTTACCTTTGGTTCAGTAGGAAACAAAAAACCCCCTTTATATCCCATATGCCATGGTACTCAGAGCTACCTGACAGGAAGGATTACAAGCCAACATTTTAGTAACACATCAAACTTCCAGTTCCAACACAAAGCTCCAGCCACAAGTGTTTCACCTTGACAAGCAGCCTAACCAAGCACCCTGTCAGAAGTAAAAAGCTGTTCATTTAGACCAAAAGAGTAGAAAGTGGTATCTTGCAGCTGATGGAAACAGGAAAGATGAGATCCAGAATGCAGAGTTACTGACAATATAACAAAGCATTTCCATGGTGTCAACGTCTTGTTGAAGCCATAGTCAACTATCAACCATAGTTTTATTTTTAAGTCGTCTTTCTTCCTCTCTGGAAATTAATTACATTTGCATACTTCTTTCTACCCCCAGGGTAGCCATTATAGAAGTTTTCATATTAGTAATCATCGTCACTAAAATCAAAGTAGCTGAGAATATTTTTGGATAACCATGTAAACTGAAATTATTTTTATATGCATCAGCTACAATTAATGGTTTTCTTTAATTTAGGTATCTATAGTAGTCAGCATGCTTCACTTCTAAGTTTTCTTTCTTCCTTTTATACTTTAGCATGCCGTTTTTTAAAGTAGAGCAAATTCTTACCACTTAAAAATTCTACACAACCCCTGTACTGGACCTTCTAATTCACACAGTACCTTGAAGGTACTCCTTTAAAACATTATTTCAGTATTTTTAGAATTTACTGTGTAGAGGGCTGCCGCTCCTTTCATTTTCTTTCTGAGAAATGCAAATCTCCCAACTTCTAAACTTTTGTGTACTTTCACTTTCTCACTGCTAATTCTGTTAATTCACTAGTACCAAAATTCCCTCAGAGTTTGTAGTTCCCCTTCCTTTCTTTTTTTAATCTTTTTAAGAGGGCTGTTTTGGTGATTTTTTTTTTTCTTTTTCAAGTCTTCCTTCTTGCAGTTCTTTATGTTCTTTTGAACTTTAATCACAATTCTAGACTGTCTTCCATTATCTCCTTCCCAGCAGTATCATCAAAATGACAGATACATTATATTTTCCCTATATTCTCCATAAACTTACGTCAAGGTCTTTTAAAGTCTATGTGCCTAGAAGTCATATATAATCCTACCAAACTTTCACAGGCGTGGTCATGCCTCTCAACTCCTGCTCTGCAAGTACCTTTTCTATTCAGGTACATATCTCTTGCCACCTTCACAGCTTCCCTGTTTCAACTGATCCAAATTCTAGTCTAATCCCAGTGTGGAATCACAACTGCAGCAATGAGGAAAAAGGAGCCATTGAAAAAAAAAAATCTCCTTTTCCTTCTACTTATAGAAGTAACACCTTTTCCTTCTACTCATAGCAGTAACGCTTATATTTTCTTTTTTTTTAATTCCCAAGCTCTTGCAACATTTTAGGGAAACTGAGAGCCACACAACATCACCCTCCCTAGAGGAATGTGTCTTCAAGGGCTCTCTAACCAGAATGCTAAACAATAAACAAAAAAGGCAAGAAAATAGATGGATTTTTAGCACTTCTTGGTTCCTTCAATCCTCAGATCTCACAGCTGAAATTATCCCAACTCTATCACAAGGTCTAATTTATAAATCTCAGCAGTAGGTCTCAGATGGAAAGTACCCGACCAAGGGGAGCACAGCAGTGCCACAACATTGCTCCCTCCACACCATTTTCTTTGGCACTATCCTTATGCTGGGAACCTTAGCCTCAGCAAAAGGCTGCATTTACTGCTCTACTTTGGGTTAGGGTTACCCTTAGGGTTATGGTTGAGAAAACCACAAAGCCTACAGCTCCAGGGACACTGGAATTACAAAAGGCATGCCAAAGGGATCTCTCCATTAAAAATAGTAAAATGGCATGCTGTGTGTCACCTGAAATTCTGCTGTTCCTAAAACCCCTCTTGATTGACTGTATTTTGCTGTGTTTTCTTTTTATAGAGTCTATAATCTTCTGGTCATAAAAGATTGCTTGCTTCCAGCCTGAAAACCTCTCAGGAACACAGAACTCTAACCTGCCATTCATATATTAAGTACAGAACATTTCAAAACACCATGACACAGCAAGCACAAAGTGAGAACCTGATATAGAATTAACAAGGCTTTTTTCCATATCCACCTCTAGATCAAGACAAGCTGTAAATCCACAGCTCATGCTGGATGTCTGTGTCTCTAGCACTGCTTCCACAGCCACTGGTATTTCTAGTAGAAATACAGTTCTTACTGATACTTCTTGGAAAGTGTGATTTCACTAAAATATAGACTGGGTCAAATAACAGGAAGATGTATTCTTGGGTAATCTGTTCTTGCCAAAATTAACATATTGTAGAAAAGATTCAATCAGAGCATATCTAGTTTTCTCAAGTCTTATAAACTTTGTAAGGTGAAGACTGTTTATTACTTGAATTAAAAAACCCTAAGTAATGCTGACAACTTAGATGGCAGCAACCATACATTTTGGGTTATTGCTCAATAAATGTTTCCTCATGGTTGTTTGAGAAAAGATACACTGCTTGGGAGGAGAAAGGGTTTTGCTAGATATCAAAGCCAAGATGCTCTTCAACATTTCCACTATTCTTACCTAAAGAGGAAGAGAAGGAAAATCTCTGTTTACAGTGAAAGCAGTTCCTTGTTAACACAAGATTTTCCCTATTTTCCTAATGGCCAAGTCATTGAAATGTCATCACTAGTCCCACACTATTTTAAAAATCTCTTACATGCCACTGCATGTCAAACATTACACTGCCATGCCACTGAACAACAGTTGAGATACACGGGCTCCCATGAAGTGAATGAACAGTTTATAAAGCACTTTCTAATTGTTAAAACAAAAGAGGAGCAATCAGAAGGTGGGACCAGTAGCATCTGTGCCTGTAACTGTGCCTGCTCAACACCGCTTCTTAAAAGACTATTCTTTTCACTTGCTTACATTTTTCCAAAGTGTATGCCCAGAAATTTTTCATACTGAGTGTTTGTCTCAGATTTGCTTTTAAAGAACAATCGACAGTTTCAGCTCAAACAGTTCAGCTGCTACCAAGAGTAAGATCTAAAAAAAAAAATTTTTGCAAAATATGAAAGAAAACAGAAAACAACCGTCAGTCTTCCCTTTCTATTCTAATCCTTTAAAAACTCACAGTAAACACATATCTAGTAGAGGTTAATTCACAACTAAAATCTCCAGAGATGCCAAAAGAATGAGTACTCTTCATTCCCACAGGTAACATAGCTGCACATGCAATGCCTTACAGGCATCCCAAGGGGTCCAGAAGACAGTTCCTTATAATAATCATTCAACAATTTGGCTAAATATTGAACTTGGCCAACAGAATGTGTATTTCTATGACAAGCCTTCAGGGATAAGAAAGAAATATCAAATTCAAAAATACAGGCAAAAATGGCCAAACCGAAGGGGCAGAAGTAACTGAAAAGCAAAACTGGCAAGTTGTCAGAAGACCAGGACTGATGTTTGGAGGTAGAAATAAGGTCAGAAGCAACTTGGCTGAGAGGAATCATTGCAGTAAAGAGCAGGGAAATTGCCAAAAATGGGCAAACCAAAGAGATGGGACAAGTTGCATAAGGAGGAAAACCAAGGGGAGCAGTCTGAACTAGTGCAAGGAGGCTGGGAATCATCTCTGGGAATGGAAAAGATACTGGACACAAATTTCCAGGGAGAACCGGCCACCTTTTGCAGAAAGAATAAAGTACCAACTAGCTTGGGTGTCCAACCCAAAACACTCTTGATTCAACGTGGGAAGTATACAGCCTTTTATGTAACATATACAGTAGTAGATGGGAGGGCTTAGATGCTCTATGAAACTGAAACCATATCTTAAATCAGGCACACAAAATCTGAGAAATATTCTACTGACCAATGGCAAAAGGAAAAATTTCAAAGACTTGCCTTGTACCACACAGGAACTCTGAGGAGTGGTAGGGTTGTGTCACAGGCCTCTGGAAGGATGCAGCTCTCACTTAAAAAAAACCCAATTTTGTCCTCCTTTTCCTTTAATCTCCTGCTTTGATGGCTGTACAACTTCCAATTTCTGCAACAAATAAAGCTGTTTTGAAAGACCACTCATTGATGGTCTTTACTGAACAGTTCATTCCCAGATTAGACTCTTCCTATGAACTAAATTCAAGAGAAAAGTAGATCATCTTACTAAAGATTTAGCATAATTGGAATCCACGAGGCCAAACTGTGGCTACACAGATTGCTCTTTTAAGACAGCTATTTTGACAGCAGGGTGGGTCATTTGCAGCTTAAAATGCTGTATTCACGTCACATTTATATGGAGCAGCATTGCTTTTCATTTGGCAGGAAATCAGTTCCAAACACTTCTCCCAGTCTCAGAAATAATGATGGATGGTCCACCCACACTTCGGGAGTAGAAGTCAGGATCACTGGAAAACCTTGAGGACCGTGTTCATCCACATTCATAGAAATATGTGACTGGACAAAAAAGCAGGTTTGTGAGTCCACAGGGAATTAAGTGTCACAGGCCAAAACTTCCAGCTTCTAGCTGTGACACCAACTTTTAAACATACATATATATATAAGGTTTTTCTACTGATATTAATTGGCATCATATTAACTGTTGCTGTAACTGTCTGTGTGATACAATTTTGAACTTTAAAAAGTCAGCCATAAAACCTGGAAGGGATAAGATAGCCATGAAATAAGTCTCTTGTGCAGATAAAGTCCATTCTCAAAAATGGAAATGCTGAGAAATGCTCTACAGACTTCTGGACCCGTCAGGAAGACTTATCCCAGATTTTACATTTTGTGTGTAGCATCTTCCACAAGACAACATTTGAGAACCATTTTTAAAAGAAATTATGCAATGTTCAGTAAGTTTTAATATTTACAGAACTGTTATCAGAATTAACCGTGCACTAGCACTTACCACTTCATGATAAAAAATGTAACAGAAAAATGGCACTAAGAGCTTGGCAAGCAGCTCTGGTGACTGAAGATATTACCACACTGCTGTTCAAGTTTATGGCCTCCCAAGCAAAGTCAATGGACCAGATCAAGTGAATGCTCTTCAGAAATGTCAAGCCAACATTTTAAATTAAGCCACTGAACTTTGCACTAAAGTTGCTGGAGCGTAGGGACCCAGTTCGTTCCACCTGCACTGCTGTGGGAGGCAGTAGTTTCCAGCCTAATGAATGTAAAAAGTAGCTACCTGATTGAAAGAATTGTTAGTGGCAAGACCAAATGTAGGTGGGTAAGGGGAAAAACTAAAAAAATTAAAATCTTTAGAGATTTTTAGAGATCGATACCTACTGTTTTCAGCGCAACACAAACTCCCCACCCACCCCCCCTGGCAAGTTGGTGTTTGAAAGAGCATTGTAAAAAATTAGAGGCTTAGCAAACTATGAAAGATTCTCTTAACACTGGTCATCACAGAGAAAATGTAGAGAAAGAGCTGGAAAAAGAACAGAAGAGACTCCAAGGAGACTGAGCATTTTTAAAATACCTCATACAAAGCTGTTTCATTCTGAAGTCTTTTTATAACTCTTAAAGACTGGACAACTGTTTAAAAATTCTTCTTAAGTCTGAATCCAAGATTCAGACTGCCAAGGGTTAAGACTTGAAGCAAACACAAACTGGAATTATAGAAAGGTCCAATGTCTAACTTTAGCAGTGAACCTAGCACTGCATTTCAACACAATAGATATAACAACAGAGAATGAATGGAAGAACAAATTCCCAGCAAATCTCTGTGCCTCCACTCCGAGCTGTAATTTCCACCTTAGAGACTTGTTCTACTCATGGCAAGGAGAAATTCCAGGCATCAAATTCTTTCTAATCACATTTCATTTTGCTGGAAGGAAGTTAGAGAAAACTCAGTGATACAACAGGGTAGAGCCAGGTAAAACAGTTTTTCTAGTACTGAGTTAACCTGGGCTTCTTAGCCTTGTATAAAAGGAGGGAACTGAGCATGTGCACAGGCATTCACGGAAACTGGTTATAGTTGCAGGATTCTGCACAGTTTGCAACTTTGCAGTAAGTGTACCTTAACTATAAAGGGCCCCAAGGAAATGAAGTGTGCTGTTTCCAAAGATTTGCAAAATCTGTACCTGTATGCTTTCTATAATTAGTCATATGGTGGGAAATGTAATTATTCTTCTAAAAGGTTAGATGCATGGTAACATCCTTTGTTAAGGAAGACTAAAATACCCGTGCTTGTGAGAGCTGATGACCCTAACAGCTCCAAAACATCTTACCTAGCAATGGGAGTTAGCAGCACCCAAACCTTGTACCAGGCCTCTGTCTGCAGGTTCTCACTCAGAGTGACACAACCCCACTTGCTTCCCATATGGTCAGATTAAGGATGCATCTCCCAGGGAAGACCAGCTATAAAGTCCAGCCCCTGCTTTTGCATCACCCCAAGCACACCCCAGCTAGAGCTACAGGTTTGGAATGCTTCCAGATTTTTTTTCAGAAATTACAGCTCCAAAGTGCTCTGCTGGCAAATGTTACAAAACCTTGATGAGAAGCATACTGGATGAATTTCTCTATCAATGTCTTCCTTCCTGTACTGTCTTATCCTCTACACTCATTTCCCTTCACATCCCTCTATATCCACACTCCTTTTCTCCTAAGCTATCCCCTTTCACCTCACTTGTTACCTCCTTCACAAGATCTGCTCTGTCTGCAACAAACTGGAAGAACACAGCTGTATTTAGAGAGAAGCAACTCACACACAACAGGCCTCTCTGTCAGCACACCACAGCAACAGATGCACAAACAAGATGCAGGCATTCGTGAGATATACAAGAACATCAAAGGGAACAAGTGGGCCAGGTCTAAAGGTAACAGCTCAAGAATGTCAATGTCTTTTTTAAATATCCTGCTGGTTTCATACAAGGTCTCAGCAGTACCTCACTGCTGTACATAATGAGTACTCTTAGTGAATATTGATGCACATTTACAAACCTCTGTTGCAAAGAAATCCTTGGTCACATACTACAATCTGGACAGAAACTCTCCTTCACCTAAGGTCAAGATCTCAACTTGCCTAGAAATTTTGGGGAAAACTACATTATTATATATCATCGAGATGGTCTTAGCTAAGTTAGGATGTACCTTGGTACTTCAATTTCCCAGTTCACTATTTATTGTATATTTGGTAAAATTATCATAAATTCAAGAATTTCACACTCCGTAGAAGTCCAGAAACAGCTTTCTTCCCGAGTGAATATACTTTACTGACAGCTTCAAATGCTGCTTTCAGGAAGTGCTAACATATTTCTGTAGTACTGGCACCTGCCTTCCCTCTGCAAGACACAAAAGTAGCTGGATCGATGGGCTGACAGAAGCACAATGTCCACCTGTGTTGGCTCATGCAACGTCATTAACCCCAGTTTATGGTACAGGGAAAATAGAGCAGTAACTGCCAGGAAAGCCTGGAGTGTTTGCCTGATTTCCTGTACACCTCCCTTACCATGTACGACACAAATCACAAAGACTATGACCCTACCACTCCCCTGTGCAGTCAAGACACATGCCCTCCTCTCAGTCATGTCCTTAATTTACAATGTTCTTGTTATTTTCTGTACTTCACTTGATTTGCTCTTCATTCTTAACCTGCTTCGTCTTGACTGTTCCTTAGTTTTGCCTCACATGCCACCAGCCTGTGGCAACACTTCCCACAGTAAGCAAAGCACTACAGAGAACAAAACATGGGAAGCAAAGGAAGGAGGGGAGTGGTAGAAGGAGGTGCCTGTGAGGCAGAAAAGGGAAATGCCTCCTTCTAAGAGCCAGAGGAATCAACTTCATCTGTAGGAAAGAACTTACCGTATTAGATAAGGCAGGAATAGGTGTGATTTGAGGCTATGCCTATCTGTCTGACAGATGTGTGTGAAGTAGATACACCCTAAAGCTTTCTTCTTCCAAGGCCAACAATATTTTCCAACAATGTTTCTGCAAAGGATGTCTGTTTGAGATTTAGGTAGATAATCCAACAATGGAGAGGAAATTCAGTTTGTCAGACAAGAAACAGGAAAGGAAGTGGCAAGCAGAAGCAAAAAGCATGTAAGACAGAGCTCTGAGCTATGCTGCCTGTGTTATTTGATCCCCCACCTCTCTTCAAATACAACAGGTAGAAGTTTCAAACTTCATCTCCAAGCAAGGCAATTGCTCTTCATATGCACTCAAAAAATGGAGTTTTTCCAACAGAGACATCTACAAAGGGAGTCCAAGAGGTGTTGTTATATATCAATGGTACATCTTACGCACTAGCAATTGGGTAATTAAAATATGCTGTTGCAGAGCATAGCCCAGAAGCCTGAATTAAATCTTAACAAGGAAACAAGAACTGAAAGGGGATCCTTGGTCTTCTCATTTTCCTTCCTAATTCTAGTAAAATAATACAGAGACTGAGGAACCAGAACATATAGGAAATAAAGCAGTCATTTCTCCTAGCAGTCCGTTCACTCCACAGGGAGAACTTCCATCGATTACGGCATCTGTACAATCAGACTGGACTTGAACAGGTCTAAGACATGACTAATGACACCCAACCCTCAATATATTTGAGATCTTAAGACTGCAAATTCTGCTGCCTGGGAAGGTGTACAGCCTTCAGTCTCAGCTGACAGCAAGTGAGACAGATGTAAAGTAACCAAGTTTTTGCAGAGGTGTTATCACCATCTTCAGTAAGGGAGCCCAACATCCTCTGAAGATCATATGGCTCTTTTGCCACACTGTGGCACGGTTCTTTGTTTCTCCATGACTCTCTGCAAGCTACCACCCACTACAGATTAAGTTAAAATTAGCTCATTAAAAATAAATTAAATCAGAGGCAAAGTTGGCATGTATCTAGCAAAATACATACAGCCTAGATACAGATACTTGAAAACAGCTCTGAAATCATGATTTGCTATCAACTTAGTACTGCAGCAGGGAACAGTGAGTAAAAGAGGTCACATGCACCTCAAAGTTTGAAAGTGCCAGAACTTCTAAATTTAAGAACACTGAATGTCAAGTTCCTGCCAAAAATACATATGCCCCCCCCACCATTTGCTCCCACCTAACATTTGCATAGAGAGTCAGAGAGACTTGTGAAAAAACTGGCAAGATATTACATTCCCTGAGTTCCTAGAAGTGAGGCAGCCCACTGAATTAAGATCTTCAGAAGCAGGAAGAAAAACTTAATAAGCTTTTAATTAAGAGCTTTTGTGAAAAACATTAGCAAACAGTTCCTTTGCAGTGGGAAACTGCAAAGTAATCTTATTTGCAGCACAACAGGGTTTTTTTAGAATTTGAGGGCAAAGACAAAGATCAGTCTCTGCCCCTGTTGCTTAAGAAGTAACTCAGTAAGACCCTCCCCGCTGGGTCTCCACCGCCAGCCTAGACAAGCTCAACACCAGAGGCTTCTGCAGAAGGATGATATTGGCCTGCAGATGGACAGCTTCTGTCAACACCATGCTGGACCGCCCACGCAAAAGCCCCTCTAGTGTCTCTGCAGTCCAAGCCGGGCTCTGATCAGCATTTATTAACTTTACTCATGGTATGGGGGGAATGTATGCCACTGGGATAAAGCTTCAAGTTCATTCTTAACGCTGCTCTGCCAAACCCACATAAGACGGATGATGGTGCATCAGTACTGCAAAGGCATTTCTACCATATTTCACAACCATATTCCAGCTCAATAAACGGGCAAAAATCCGAAATATGCACCAAACTAAACACACAATCTGCTTCCTTTTAAGGCTTCTCAACATGGGAAAGGAATCGTGAAACCCGGCCTGTAATAAATTAGGGGAGGTTAAACATCACCCCTGTGTTCGATGTCTCGCTGCCGCGTCCCCCCGCGGAGGCGGCTGTTTACGCGCTGTACCGTCCGCACTCGCTGTTTACACGCACCGCCGCAGCCCGGCACGGCTCGGGACGAGCCACAGCGAGCGCCGAGCGCGCACGGACGGAGCCGGCAGCGCTGCCGGTGACAGCGCCGGCCACCGAACCCGGCGGGCAGGGCCTCCCCAAGATGGGGGCTCGGCCGTGCGCGCCCTCCGCGGAGCCGCCTCCCGCCGCACGACCCCGCCGCGCCCGGCGCCCGCCCCGCACCTTCTCCCCGGTGCCCCCCGCTCCGCGGCCGCCCGGCCGGCGCCCATCGCTCACCTCCGCAGCCGCGGCTCGCCGGGCACCGCCCCGCGGCAGCCACCGGCCCCGCGCCACCAGCGGCTCCGGCGCCCGCCCGCTCTGACGGCGCCGGGAGCGGCGGCCCCGCCCCGGCCCTGGCCCGGCCCCCTGCGGCCTCGGCCCGGCCGGCATCGCCCGCCCGTCCGCCGGGGCCGGAACGGGAGCGCTTCACGCTGCCCCCGCCGGCCGCCCGAGCAGGGGTGTCAGCTCCGGCTCCGGAGGATCCAAAAATAGGATTCTCTTGTATGTTCATCTGCAGTTAAGCATTGGGGTTGGAAGAAATTCTTCCTAATGTCCAAACTAAATTTCTCCTAGCCCAGCTTATCACTACGTCTTCTTGTCCCATCGCTGGTTGTCTGGGAGTAGAGACAGACTCCCAGCCAGCTACAGCCTCCTTTCATGTGGTTGTAGAGACTACTAAAGTCCACCCTGCATCCTCTTTCCTCCAGGCTAAACAGCCCCAGCTTCCTCAGCTCCTCATAGGACTTGTGCTCTAGAACCCTTCACCAGCTCCACTGCCCTTCTCCGGACATGCTCCAGCACCTCAGTTTTTCTTGAATTGAGGAGCCGAAAACTGGACACAGGACTCAAGGTGTAGCCTCACCTGTGTGGAGTACAAAGCGCTCCCCAGTCCTGCTGCTCACACTGATACATTTTAGCATGTTTCCTCCATCCATCCATCCATCCAT
>VZDJ01007754.1:20672947-20835852 GCA_008694505.1 Cyanoderma ruficeps
AAAAAAAAAAAAAAGAAGGATTAAAAATTTGATTTCTACACCTCGTCAAAACACTTAACAGAATCACAGAAGAGATTCGCCGAATATTCTGAGATGGAAAGCACCCACAAGGACCATCCAGCCCAACCCTTATGGGAAGGCCAGTACGGGGATCGGATCCACGACCCTGGCGTTATCAGCACCACGCTCTGGCCAACTGAGTAATTTGGGCTGGAAGGGGCTTTTGAGGATCATTTACTTCCAACTTCAGAGAAGTTCACCAGGGATTTCGCTTCGCTACGGTGGCCTGCGCTCTCCCCTGCAGCCGTAATTCCCTAAACTGCTGCACACAAGAGATAAGAGGCCGTAAAAGGGCGACCTGCGGGTCTGTGGCCGCGCTCACCCGCAGGACGCAGGGGCTCTCCAGCAGGCACTGCCGCAGGTCCTCCCTCACGCCGCCGCAGGCGCGCCCGTCCTCCTCCTTATCCTCGTAGTACTTGGGCATGGCTGCGAGCCCGGCGCTACGCCCCGCTGCCGCACGCCCTGCGGCCACCGCCGACCGCCGCCGCCATCCCGGGCGCTGCGGCCGCTTCCGGCGGGGGCAGGAAGGGACGGGGCGGCTCCGGGAAGGATCCCGAGCGCCTGCGCCGCGGACGGTGCCGGAAGGCTGCGGGAGGCGGCCGTGGTGGCCGTGCCGGGCGGGGCGGGGGTCGCGGCGCGGGCCGGGGCAGCAGGTGAGACCCTCAGCGCGGGGCGGGGCTCGGGGGGGGCGCTGCCCGGCCCGCAGCTCAGCGCCGGCCCCGCCGAGGGGGGACCGGGGTGTATCAGCGGCGGCGGCCGGGCCGCTCCTAAGTCATGGCATCGTACACTGGTAAAGGCTGGAAGAGGCCGTACAGATCATCCGGATCCACCCCCCCGCGCCGTGGGCAGGGATACCTCGCGCTAGACCAGGTTGTTCTAAGCCCCGTCCAACTTGGCCTTGAACGCTACCAGGGTTGGGGCGTTCACAACATCCCTGGGCAGCCTGTGCCAGTGCCTCACCCTCCCACCCCCTCCCCCTTAAAGAGTTGCTTCCTTGTATCTAACCTAAATTTCCCCTGTTTCAGTTTGCACCCGTTACTCCTTGTCCTGTCACTGCAGTTCCTGATGAAAGGTCCCAGCTTCCCTGTTTTCCCCCTTCAAATACTGGGAGGTGCTAGGAGGCCTCCAAGCAACCTTCCTTTTTTCAGGCTGAACTGCCCCTACTTTCTTGCCTGTCTTCATAAGGGAGGTTCTCCAGCCCTCTTACCAACTCCATGGCTTCCTCTGGACTTGCTCCAACAAATGTCATTGTTTATGCTTGTGCTCAGTTTTTGTCACTTCAGCATTGCAGCCGTGGCCTGCATCGCATTATTTTATTTGTACCCCACATTGTGCGCAAAATCAAATACATGTTTTGAAATTATTTCTTTAGCAAGATGCTGCCAACCACATTGGTTAATTCTGGGAGCCAGGGCAATGGTGTTCTGAGCCCCAGAGATGCTGCGAGACACACGGCTGGAGCGAAGCGCTACAAGTACCTGCGGAGGCTCTTCCACTTCCGACAGATGGACTTCGAGTTTGCACTTTGGCAGATGCTTTACCTGTTCACTTCACCACAGAGGGTTTACAGGAACTTTCACTACAGAAAACAGACAAAGGACCAATGGGCGAGAGATGATCCTGCTTTCCTAGTGCTGCTCAGTATCTGGCTCTGTGGTGAGTGTGGGAGAACACAGAGCGTAAGGAAGAGAGAGGGAAAGTTTAGGGAGGAACGTTTATTTTCCTTCTAATAACGCACACACAAAAAGGACCAATCTGTATGGATGATCTTTTCATCAAAGTAGAACAGAAGAAAAAGGCCTAGCCTTTTTGAAGTTAAGGTGGGAAGTAGAAACCGGACTAGGCTTAAGTCGTATTGTGTAGTCATGAATTGACCTCTCTGTTGCAACTCATTTTCTGTTACATTTTAAACTGCATAGTTCACTGTAACTTTACAGAGAGTAGGAAAACCCTATGCCACATGGCGGTGCTTTTGTTAAAAATACTGAATATTTGGTTGAATATTATGGATACAACACTGTTTTTACCATAAACTCCCGGGTGAGATTCTGTATATTGCAGAGTTAAGCTATAAAAAAGTGGCTAATATAAATAACTGAACTGCAAATTCAGTATTGTCTCAGTTGCCTTCTATTAAATAGTATATTGTTGTTTGTAATACAAAAACTCTTAACTGAAATAGAATTACACATGTGGTTTGGGTTAACAAGGAGCTTTTATAAAACAAAGAATGTTCTATTGTAGTATTGTCCGAATTTTTTAAAAAATAGTTTGGGTGGACCATTACAATTAGACCCAAGTACAGATGAGTGTTCATATTATGAATAAATTGCATTATATATTGTTTTTGGTGGAAAAAAACTAAGCTGCTGGACTGAAAATCTTGGGAGGAAAAATAAAAAGGAAACTGGAGATTTCATAACAGAATACTTAAAAAAAACCCATCAGTTTAAGATCTCATGCTTTTGTTTCCATAGCTGACTTTAATGATCTTTCTCTGCTTTCAGTGTCTACTGTAGGATTTGGATTTGTGTTGGACATGGGTTTTTTTGAAACAATAAAACTGCTACTTTGGGTTGTATTCATAGACTGCGTAGGCGTTGGGCTCCTGATTGCAACTCTGATGTGGTAAGTAGTGATTTGTGAAGCCAAATTCAGTATTGCTGTTCAGACACAGAGAGTCCTCTGCTGTTTGTGAGACACTTAGTTGGTTGTTTGGGGTAAACTTACACTCAAGTGTTGACTATAGGTTTTATGCTGTTGTAGTAATTGTTTCAAAATGATACCTTAAAAAAGAATCCATCTCTTTCTTTACTATTTCCTAGAAAGTTAAATGGTGAGAAGGTCTGTAGTATGATGAACATTCCAGGTTTTTTCTTTCGTCTTGAGCTGGTTAATGTTCAGCAGTAATGCCAAATGAAAATAAAAAAAAGGTGATTAGAAAAATAAAAAGCTCTTCAATCAAAATAATGAATGAAAAAGTCAAATAGTGTTAGCCTGAGGATGATTCTGTTTAAGCAATGTACACTTGGCCTGTGCTTCTTGCTGAAGATTGTAGCTAGTGCCACGACAGGCACATCTGTTCTGCCTTGTGCTTGGCACCTTTTTGCTCTGTTGGTGGGTGCTGCCAGTTTTGTCCTCAACTGTCCAGAGACTTGCAAAAGTAGAGAGGCAGGAGCAGGTAATTGACAATCCAGGCCTCATCAGCACCATAGATGTGTCCTGCAACAGTGAGGGAACCATGAAATGACGGGAAGCCACTGTTCCTGTGCTGCAGCAAGGGGAGGGCACCAAAGAAAGAACTTTTATTTTACAAGGCACTTAAGAAAGCAAGGGCATTTAAAAGTTCTTAGGGATGAAGCTGACATCTTGAAGTGATGGTGACTGGAAAAGAGATAAATCCTGGCAGTGGCCTCAGAACTCTTGCTTGTAATTGCAAAATTGAGAATGAGGTACGTGAAAGAAATGTAGCTGATAGGTGAAAGGTCCACCTGACCTATGCTCTTCTCTGGGACAGCAACCCATAAATTGCTTGGGGAAGAGCTTATAGTAATGCTCCGTGCCCCCATCCTCCATCACCTTGTGCTTCAGGATGCGGTCTCCTAAAGCAGAAAGACTTCAGCACCTGCTGGTTTTCCTCTGTCTTTTAGTCAGCTTCCTGCAGGCCTCAGTACCAGTCACCTGGCTTGAGTTTGCTTCAAGGCCCTTCTTCCAGTGCAGGCTCACCTTTTTTCCCAAAAGCTCCCCCCATTCCTAATGAGTCTAAACTCCTTCTTGCCTCACCTCTCCTCGCCTTGCAGCCAGGCTCTGCCTCTTTGCAACCCCACCCTTAGCACAAAGACTAGGTCAGAGGAAGCTTCCATGAAAACTCTGGTCTCTTATTTCTGGGCATGTATTGACTTCTTGTTCCTCTTCTAAATGGGATAAATATTTTGATGTCAGCAGAGCTTAAGCTGAAGAAAGAGCCTTGAGACTTGTTCAGTAGCCTGTTATACTGGGCAGTGCACATTGCATTTGCACATCTTTTCAGTACTAATGGGCACATGTTATGAGCACTCTCCTGCCCTCCTGCTGTCCTTGCAGTGCCTCAGTTCTGTAGAGATGAAATAAACCATCTCTGTGTGAGGTGTGCTGATCCTGTACCAGCACTCCACTGAAGTCATCTCCGTGTGTGTACAGAGAGAAGTGGCAGCTCGTGACTGCACTGATAAATTGTAGCACTGATCTCTTCTTTATAAAGAAGTTTTGTTTCTGTATTACCTGCAGGGTATTTCAGCTGCCTGTAGCATGGAAGGGATGTGATGATAGTTTTAACAAAACCATTTTAACAATAGTCTGGTCTGCATGATTCTTGCATGTTTTTATTCCCAGACAGCAGAAACTTTGTGGTGGAGAGTAGGCATCACATATGACTTACTACATCAAACCTATGTTTTGTCAGTCAGCTTTATAGATTCATATTAACAACAGTCTCACATATCTTTTCATGTAGGTTCATTTCAAATAAGTACTTAGTGAAGCAGCAGAACAGAGATTATGATGTGGAGTGGGGATATGCCTTTGATGTACATCTGAATGCTTTCTACCCTCTTCTAGTCATCCTGCATTTTATCCAGCTGTTCTTCATCAACTGTAAGTAGAATACTTTGAGCTGTCTGCTTCAAAATGGTGCACTATCAGAACAGCTGAGAGCAGTTATCTCTTGCAGATGTCATCATCTCTGATTCTGTCATTGGGTATTTTGTTGGGAACACATTATGGCTGATCGCAATTGGCTATTACATCTACGTGACATTCCTAGGATACAGTGGTGAGTAACATCAGCTTCTTTTGTATTTGTTTGACTAAAAAGAAGAGCGTGTTTTCAGGCTATTAATTTGATCTTAGCATATTATTTGTAAAGCGGAGGCTTAGCTGCATGTTGAAGTAATTCTTTCTTTGTGGTAAATGAAGTTTGATAGAAATGTACCAGCCCATGTTTTCAGCTGGGTGGATATCTTAACCAAAGAATTTATATTCTCCACCTCACCAAATTCCCTTCTTGTATTAAACCTGTAGCATCACAATTTAGTTTTCTTGTTCCTCTGTAAATGCACTTGAATATGTTTGCATTAGATAAAAATCCTGTAATGAGTTTAAGACCTTAGTTTTAGGTAAAACAGTTCCCCAAGGCATTCTGAGATAACTGTAGGGCTAGTAGGGCAGACGTCTGAGGAGGACAGCAGAGCATAACTATTTTTTATTGCTGCCTTGTCCCAAGGCTACTCTACATGAAGCACCTTTTTTAAAGAGCACTGCTTTATACTTGCTTCAATATTGCTTCTGTTTCAGCATTGCCCTTTTTGAAGAACACAGCTATTCTTTTGTATCCATTTGCACTTCTCATCATGCTCTATTTGATCTCATTAGCATGTGGATGGAACTTCACCAAGATGCTTTGTTCCTTTTATAAATACAGAGTGAAATAAAACTAGGACTTCATGTATCTAATGTTTATTTTTGTTTCTACCTTAGCCATTTTGACAGTAAAGAAAAAAATTAAGAACATTTTGTAAATGGTTGTAAATTTCTCTTTATTGTAGATAATTGTGTAAAAAAGTTTGAAGTGTCCTTTTTTATTAAAATATTTACAACAGTAAACATGTTAGCAATCTTGTTTAAATACTTTCGCAGTACATTCCTAAAAACAAGTTACTTGTACATTTCTGTAGCTTAAATTTAACTGCAACAAGTCTATGTAGCATAACTCTTACTGCAGATACTTTGCACATACTGGCATAAGCTCTACATTATGAGGGGTTTAAGTGACACCAAAGAGCAGTTTTCTTGAAGAGTAATATTGGAATACCTTGCCTTGGGACTGTGTGAAAGTACAGATCTTACTGGTGTTGCGATGCTAAAGCAACAACTGTCTCTAGATACAGATCTGTCCTCTCCTTGTAGGAAAGATTGTGAGAACAGATTTACTTTAGTGACTACTTCAAATATACATGGACAACTCTGGCACACAGAAGAAACAGTGATGAAAGGCACAATTAACATGACCCATATCAGGTTTCCAAAGATAGCAGCAAGTTTTAAACCCAATCTCTAACAGTCCAGTGGGTATTACTACATCCACCATTCTGAGTGGCAGGTCAACGAACATGGAAGGAAAGTACAAGTTGGTTTGGCTACAGGGGTGGGCTCATGGCAATGCCTGCAGCTGTGAAGTCCACAAGGCAGAAGTATAAACTGACCATCACAAACAATACCTTATGGAAAGTGAAGATGACAGCTTTCCAATGGTGTGTTCAGCATGAAACATGAGCACTAGGATTCAGTTTCCAAAACAACACAAGAGTAAACTGGTTACAGTAAGACAATTTCAATACTAGAATTTGATCTCTAAGGAAAAACTATAATTTATCTTAAAATACCAAATATGCTGGCAGTGCATCGTACAGTACTGTGTGTTTCAGCCACTGTTAAGGCTTGAAGAGATTAATGTTTCCCTCTCAGCAGATGCTGAGCAACGTTCTCCTTTACACAAGGAAAGCACTGAACTGCTGATCCATGGAAGGTGAAGGATTCCGGTCAGGATCTGCTCCCTCCCTGGCTAACAGCACGAGCTCCTGTCCTGCAGGTAGCTGCAGCCTACTGTACACCTTTTCCCTAATAGGAATCCTGGCATTGCTGATCATCCACTTCAGTTCAACAGTAAAAATACTTCGTATTTAGTGCCCTGTGGTGCAATACCATTGAAGTACTTGGGGCCTGTGTACCTTCCCTTTAGAGATACCAACGTTTTTCCCCTTGAAAGAAGGCTTCATCATTCTCAAAATTAAGCTACTTTAACTTTCAGCAGTTCACTGTTTACACCAGAACTTAGCAAAACCCTTTAGAGACCACTAAAGTCAGAAAGGTGACACTCAAGGACTAATTCACCAGGTCTCCATGGACTGTGTGTTTTACATCAGCAATCAATGCTAGCCTGAAAACACCAGTTGTTTAATAGCTTTCAGCCTTATGCTGGTGATTGTAAAGATGATTTAAAAACACAAGGACTTTTTTTTTCCCTTTCTAGCTAGAGTTACTTGTTCTAGCTTTTTCAGAATACATCCTTTCTAGTAAGAACAAACATAAAACCTTGGGTTCATGTATTTCAGGGGAGCAAGGTTTGAGAAGATTTCATTTTTCTTCTCCCCCATGAGACTAAAATAATACTTTTCAAGTTGGAGGTGAACTACAAATTACTATAATACTTCATCTGGAGCGAGTACTTCCAACAAAAGACAGAGATTACTGAAATTATAATATATCTGGGTGAAAAAAAAAAAGGAAAAAAGAAGGAAACTGGTACACAGTTTCCCGATTTTTCCAAAGACTAATTACACTTCAGCTCATTCATGGAACTGTGTTTCACACAGGCAAAGTATAAATTGCTTTGCTCTAAATTGATTCAAGGTATTTAAAAACTGCTTCGAAACAGCTAGACAAGCAGTGATACGACAGAAGACTCCAGTCTTTTCTTGGTCCATGAATCACATCTATCTGAATTTTTCTAAGCCATCTTTAAGTACAGAAAAAAATGAATATATCCATAGGAATTTTTTCCATCAATGAAAACACACGGTTGAGATGCCTGCAAAAGCTCAAAGCCTTATACAGTGCTTTAGAAACACTCTTAATTATCACATCCTGTTCACACTATTTACAAAGTTTTCAGTAGGATGACCCACTGAATGAGCAAAGCAAGATTATACTGACAATCTTGTGTTTCCTTGGTCCCAAGCAATCCTGATCAGCTCAGAAAAGCAAATGTTCACATCAGCCAGTCTGGCATCCAGTATAAGAAGTTCATTTGCCTAGATAATGAAGGTTTCTGGCTATGCCTTTGGTTTCACAAAAGTTTGCTTTTCTGAAGCTTTTTCAGCATCAGAAGGAGCTAACAGGAGCATAGGATAGTGCAGGGGTTTTTTGAACACTTTCCATTATTGGGTAACTCTTAAGATTCAGCAGCCTCGAGGGGACTTTTAAGGTCACAACAAAAATAACTTGAAATTGAATACATGTAGGGAAAACTCCCTCAGAACAGGTAATAGGTTTAAGATTCTGTTTAAGATCTCTTACGGTGATACTGTCCCTTACAATGGAGATGTGCAGGAGACATTGCCCCACTGGTGTAGACCCAGTCACAAAGAGTACCCAAGCTAAAGGCTGATGAGCCAAACAGCCCAAGTGTTCTTACTTCACCACACTTCCAGGAAGGAGATTTGCACCACTTTAGCCTGACTTGGGGACTGGAATTTAAAGGTACAAAGCCCAAAATACCTGTCTGCAGAAATAATCTACCTGATTACACCAGTTCTGAATTTACCTGGATCTGTGAAATAGAATTTGTATTCATGTGGCACATTTATCTAGAGAGCCTGTAAGTGCAGGAACACTGAAGGTATTGAAGGAGCCCAGAGTATTTTCAACTCCTACTACTATAATGTAATAAAAATGCATCAGTCTTTAGAAAACGACCCACATTTTACTAATTTAATTTGTTGTCTTGGATAAATTTCTTCTCAACATTTTTGAAAACTAAATATACTCCTAACTAGTCTTGCAATCAATGTGGTAGGGGTTCTATGTATTTAAATACACTAGCAGTGATTCATCTTAACTACTGTGAAACGTCAGGAACAGTGATGCTTTGAGAATAAGCACACAGCCTTCTTACATAAATAGTACCAGTAAACTTCCAGACTCACGAAAAACAGAAAAGGTCACTGTCAGCAAAACTAATTATATTAAGAAACTGCAATATCTAATGTATTTCTGCAGTCTGGATTGTAATAAACAACCCTAGTTTAAATAACCTGCATCATTCATTCACAGACACAGCTGAGAAGAAAACCTAAATACTTTCTCAGACCTTTGCTAGCTGACGTGTGATAAAAAGCCATTGCATGTTGGTAATTTGATAGCAGGGCATTATACAGGAAACAGATGGGGCTGTAGCACCACAATAAGCTAGAGACACAGGATTCAGAGCCTAGTCACCCACATTCCTAAATCCAAGAATAATCCTAATTTATGTGACCAGTGCTTAGCTTATGCCCTCAGTGTCTATGGGCAACACAAGCTTTCCAATTAACATTAACATTTTATTTACACCACCTGATGCAATCAGAAAAACTAAACAAGGTCTGCTTGGTAACTTCTTTTTCTTGATTTTACACCAGTCAGTCTAAACAGGTCTTACCTCTGTGTACAAATCTTGTCTTCCCTGTGTCCCCAGACAACATAGCTAAACCAAAACAACAACAATCTGTAGAAGTAGTTAAGTTCTTCAACTTGAATATTGCTGAACTGTCAAAGCTATGGCACAATTCTCTAACAAGGCAGAAGAGAAGACAGGTTGACACTATAACCCAGTGGTGAGGGTGTGATGGAGAGGCAGGTTTAGGCTCCTGCTCCTTATAAACATATCATGAAAGAGAGGCCAAATCTATCAGCCAAACTTTGATGGGGAAGTACAAATTCAAGACCCCTGCTCTAGCTCAGGGAACCTGCAACAGGTTTCGTGCATCTGTGCCCTGATCAAAAAGACAGTAAAGGTAATTTCCAACTTAAGTGATTCTATGGTTCTGTGTTGGGGGTAGCAGAGTGTGGTTTTTTTCTACAGGGAAAGCTGGCCAGCTTTTGAGATGTCAGTTCCAGGAGGCTGGTTCACAGCACAACTGAGAATATCCAAACTAGCATGGATGCCTCCCTCCAGTGTCAATCAGGCACTTCATTCCTATTAAAGGGAGGAAATCCTGCGTCTCTTTTCTCCTGGCCTTATCTGACTAACTGAATTTTTCCCATGCCTGAGTCCTTACACATAAGGAGCTAAGCAGAAGAACTCTTAAGAAAAGCAGCAGCATTAGTACTGCAACAGTTCCATTGTGATGTAATCCAGATTACATTCTGTTCCTGGCCAAATTTCTGATTCATTTAAGATCACTGTTGTTTCCCTTGAAATGAAAAGGCAGGGTACTAACTTGAGGCCAAATTCAGTTCCTACTATAAAGTTAGTGTGAGTTACCATACTGATCCATAAATGAGTCAAACTAAGACCTTTGTTCTTAAACAAAGGGAGAAAATAAACTGTAACTACTCACTAATGTATCCAAAATAAACACTTCAATAACAGAACTTTTTAAAAGGAGACCTCTGTACATCCAATGCATCTACTGTTCATTCTTTTGATAAAAGGTAACCTTTTGTCACTCCAAAGCAAAGCTGGAGAATGATTTTCTTCAGTACAGAAAATGAATTTGTTCAGCCTAGGAAATGTTTACAAATATTTTTAGAAAGAACTGGTTTGGAGTAAAAAAAAATTCTTCTAAAATGCAATGGATTCGATCTAAAATCACTGCAGATTTAGTACATAATATGAAACAAGACATTTCAACATGCTTTTTATGTGGCTACAAACTGTACATAGTGGAATTTCATAGCCCCAAAGAATAATGCTCTTCAGAACTCTGTTTATGCCTCTGAACATCATTCAGATTCTGTGTATAAAACTACATAATTTAGAAACTTAATCTTGTTTTTTAAACATGGCAGTATATTTGAAATATGGTATTAATTTATGTTTGCATCTCCAAAGAAAAATGTAGAAAGATAACTTAAACTAGAGAATTCATAAAAAAACTATATCAATTTAAAATTTTACTGCATAAAAATATGTACTTTTCAAATTATTTTAATAAATTAAATATCCCTAGCATTTTTAATATATATCCCTGACAGTCTATAAAAGAGGGTTCTTGTTATAGAAAATAAATGGAACTCCGAGAGTACCCCCTTCATAAAACTTATTTAACAATAATTATATTTCTTTTTCTTCAAGGAATGTAACAATATGTACAACTCTATATTACTATACTATCAAAATAGTACAGGTTAAGCATAGCAGGGTTCTGCAGCCATAAGATGGTAAAGTCACATTACAGTGGAGGACAACTTGGGCCTCGGACAAACGTTATCAGTGTGGAGCATCAGTTTCTGGATGGATCAGATAAGAAGGGGTAAATACAATCTTCTCATCTACAGTAGATTTCACAAGAGGTAGAGTTCAAGTGAAGAAGAATGACATTTGGAATAAGGTGCATGCTCAGTATTTTCAATTTGTGACTTGCTAAAGATGTCGGACTTTATAGGAAGAATTTTCAATGATTCTTTCTTTTTCCTCTAAAGCAGATTTCCATGATCAGTTTGTAATCTTTTTAATATGAATCTGAAATAGAGAATCAGAAAAAATAAGTCATCGTTCAGTGTATTACATTTCTCAGTAAAAAAAGGTAACTCCTTTTAGTGTTAGCCAAAAGTCTGAGGTTCAAAATAAAATTAAGAAATCTTCCATTCACTGGTTATGTTTTTCGATGTTCTATCACCTCTTACCTCATTCAGAATTGCCCAGACAGCTGAATTTTGTATCACTGAAAGCCGGAATGATGAAATAGGATTTAGGCTGGGGTCGACTGTTCCTTCAGCTACACCATTTTCAAACTTCCCTGCAAAAGTACATACTCAATTAAGACCTACCCAACAAACTGAAGTACAAAATCCAGAGAATGTATCTGCAGTATCACAATTCACAGCATCACTGGGACAGAATCACAGTGAAACTAGTATTGTTCCCAAAATAAAAGACAGTGCGTGATTTTGACATCAGATCCAGTTTTGCAGCAGGAAACAATATGGGGCACATCAGCACACACCAATCTGAACAGGATTACACAGAAGAATAAAAGCTTTGAAACTGTCTAAAGGCATTAACACCTCGAATGCAGTCAAGATTTTGGCACAGGTATTTATTTAATATCACAGAACTAATATGATGCCTTTGGCTTATGTGTTTTCCAATAGGATTAAGGACAAGGGATATCATTCATGCAAAACATATTCCTATTTAAAGCATCTTCAATTATATTAGGATGAGTAAGAATTCAATTTAAAAGCCCAGTTAGACTTTACAGTTAAACCATAGACAACTGCAATTTATTATGACAAAAAATGTGCTTCCATTACAACAGGATTGCTCAAACTATGTCCAGCAACTAATTAAAATCCGTGTGTAAAATTTCTCTTCCTTGACAACATGTATCCAGGCACCTTCCCCGACAGCCCTTGAAATGCAAATCTCATCCTGTGATGAGACAGCTGATTGTCTGTCGGGTGGGTTCAAATCCAGGGCAAGCACACAACTCACACCAAAGCACTTGTGCAGTCACAGGACAGAGGAGGTGATTTCACAAAACCTGGAACTGCCTCTATTATAATCTAGGTGATCAGTCCTGGCAGAAAAGTTGGATGTAGCTGCACTACAACTAAGAGTCACAAGAGAGCTCTGTTTAGTACATCAGTCTCTGAAAAGAATTAGTGGACACGATATTAAGTAAAGCCTATGGGGTCATGTACCCAAAAATAAATGAGAAAAAGTCAGATTCAGGTTTGTTTTGGTTTTAATAAAGATGTCTTTAAGAGTTGCAATAGTAAGAATACACATTTTTTTCTACTGTTACATACCTATCCTGAAGTAACCATCCTCTAAGCGTTTGTCTTTGGTTTCTTTGCTTAATACCAGCTCTTCACTCTGAAAAACAAAGCATAAATAATTTCTTTTGACATGACTTTGCCAGAGAAAGACAAATGTGTGTGTACTCTTCTTATATATTCACCATCCATTTTTTCCAAATAATTAAGAACAAGCCTGGAATGTGGTTATTTATAGCCTTAGACAAGCCAACACAAAAAAANAAAAAAAAAAAAAAAAAAAAAAAAAAAAAAAAAAAAAAAAAAAAAGGCAAGAGCAGCAGTGTTCCAGAACTGAACAATACTTGGCTTCAAAGGAGAAAAATCAAGTACTCCAAGTGCCCCAATTACCATTACTCACAAGGTAATTGCCAGGTGAACAGAATACTTAGCACATACTGGCATACACAGTTGGAGACAAGCAAAGGCAGGACCTGCCTTCTTTTTCTGTGGCTTAACAAGAGCTTTCTCTCTTGGACAAATGAAAATTTACAGTTTACTTTTTGATCTAAGACTTCAGGTGAGATGGAAAGCCATGAGAGCAGTGAGGGAAGCACCACAATTTTCAGTGCCTTACTATATGGATGGGGATCAGTAAGGTTTTTTTAATAAGCACAAAAAACAATAATTGTAGAGCAGAGCTTGCAAAACAGCTTGAAAATTACAACCATGATCCAATACTGAAAGGCCCACTCTAAGAACTTCCCAGGAATTAATTAAAAATGCTCAGCAAAATGGAGATTAAATTGATCAGCTTTTTAAAAAAAATTTAATTCCTATATTGAACTAAGGCTGCTGAAAAAGTGGTGGGAATGTTTTTGGTTATTTATTTGGGGGCAGGTGTTTTGGTTTTCTTTGTTGGTGATGGTGTTTGCGGCAGGTTTTTGTTATAGATTGTCTTGAGGTTTTTTTAGTATGCTGCTTGAATCCCAGACAAATCCAGTCTGGGCGTACTCTGGTTTCTAAGGGTTGTTTTTTGTTTCTCTGAATTCTACTTAAGGAAGATCAGGGTTAAAATACTTGAATGAGTTTCTAGCTCTAATGAAGTCCAGGGTGGAGAAACAGGGCCCTCAGGAGCTGCTGTCCTCAGCTGACAATATTTTACTGACAGTATTTTCTGCTGACACCAGTGGCTTAGGAACAGGCCAGATGCAGAATTTCCTGTTTACCTTTTCCACATATTGCATCAATAGCAATAGAACCTCTGTAGCATTACTTCCTTAAGGGATGCTCCAGTGAGGGACATTCCACAGCCAAGTAAAGCCAAAAAAGAGATGCCTGATGCACATTTTTGCTCATTATCTTGTGCATTCTTGTATCTTGGGCTTAGGTGAATTGAGGGCTGCTGCTGTTTTTGTGGTTGAATGTATTTCCACAGGTCTTGAGAAACAAACCCCTCAGATCTTATGACATAATATCCCACATGTCATGTTGTATAATTAGAACCAAACTAACAATTCTCTTTTTAAGGATGGGAATAGTAAGAATTTCCTATTATTGCCTGCTCCAAGGAAGGCAGACAGGGAAAATCGAGATGTGAACTCCTCCATGATTACTTACTTCAAAAAAACAGATAAAAAGAAAGTAAAAAAAAAACATTCAACATATAGCAATTTTAGCATAGATTTCAAGATTCCTACACCAGGTATATGGGGAAAGATAGACATACTTTGCCATTTTAATACGAAATAAAATAAACTTTTCTGAAGTAATATCTTAATCCTCTCAGTCTTTTGTGATATAAATAATTAGCCGTAAAATCTAATTGAAGAGAAAAAACCCATACCATCTGACTTCAAACAAGAATATACTTTAGATAGTGTAGTACTCTCCTGTGGTAAAACTGGCTGATTTATGGGGAAAAAAAATCAGAAATTGGGAGACAGGTACACATTCTATTTTAGAATCTATATATTTCGGTATCTAGTGGGTTTGGATGTGTGTCAGTCCCTGAACCAAGACTTTTTTACTAAGTCAAATAGCAGACTGACTTAGGTTTCTTCTTTCCCAAAATACATAGGACAGGGAAGACTGTTTATTTTTTTTTGTTTTAAATAGTAGCACTGAACTGGAAGAAAATGATCTTGTTCACCTTGAAATTACCAACAGCACTTGTAGCAGACTACACCCTGAATGAACATCTGAATAGTTACAGTAGTCTTCTATGAATATATCCAATTAAAAGAAGGAAAAGTATGAGAACATCAGAACATCAAGTTCATACCCTTAAAAGAAACATTTATGTCTCCTCACCCTATTAAAAAAGTCAATAAACATACTTAGCTTTTATCCTGTAACAGAGAAGACACAAATCAAAAAATTCATACCTGGAAAGGCAAAACTTCTACAGTCGTGTTTAGAAGTATGTCTCCTGGATGCTCTGGATTGCCACTGTGAAACAAGTACCTATAAATTAAAAGGAAAAAAAAAAAAGACACTCTACATACATCAGTTAGAATCAGCTGTGTAACTGTCTAACATGTTAATTGTCACATACGGATGTTACAAGGATAAACATCGTTTTTATACTGGGCCTACATCAGCTGGGGCTAAGATGGTTTCACATGTTTCTGTAATTGGAAGGGGTCACATTCTTCAGTTGCTAAAGAATAGTTGGGCAATATTTTACAGAGGAAGGGAGCTTGCATCATCTGCTCTTGCCAGATTGCATTACAGAAAGCTGTAGTCATTACTGCCTGGCACACACTGCTATCACCTCCAGAAGCAGGAGCCCCACCTTCCTTCAGCCTCTCCCCAGCACACGTCCTCCTCTCCCTGTGCCCACAGGATGAACTCTGCAGATGCATTCTGAAACAGTTCTGGGAACTTAGCCAAGTCAATATTTTGCCAGGTGAGTGTTCCCCAAGTCCGTCTCTCCACCATGGTTCATTGCAAAATCTCATTGATGATTGTGCCAGGAATTCCCAACCCATATCCACACCCTTCATGTTACCTGAGTGCAAACTTCTATTCCAAGGACAGATTTAAGAAAAAATATCCCTCAAAAAAACAAACCGTAAAAGCCTGGTTTTGACATGTATACACACATAAAAAGGACTTTTTTAAACCTGTAAAAAGTCCCCGTTAGTCTCACTCAGTTGTGCAATTAATTTTTTTTTAATTGGACAGAATAAATATGTTTGAAACATTATCTAAACCATCCCTATCAGTATCAATCAGTGAAGTGTTCAAATTCTAGCTGCCTACTCCGCCCAGCTTTTGCAGTGCTGCATATGTGTAGATTATGTTACAAAAGAGACAGTTTAATTCCTCTTTCTTTATATATAACAGGAACTTCATGTTATTCTGAACATATATTATGTAAACCAGTAATAATATTTTTTTACCACTAGGTGGAATCAATGCTTGAAAATTGTTCACTACTTGCCATTTTTTTCTAGTGGACCAGAGTTAATTCAGATTACTGTCATAAACTAATTAGATCCTACACCTACTCAGATGCCACTTTTAGGAAGACTATTTTATTATGTTTAAATGAATATGTAAAAATCTATCAACACATTTCAAACCTTTCTTCAACTGGAACTTAGATGGTACTTACTGTTAATTTCTCTTTGACATTAAATATGTCACCAGCCAGAGACAAAATTAGTTCAGAAATTATCACTTGATTAAAATTAAAAACATTAGCTCAATTTGCAATTTATTAAGATGCAGTTAGAAATGTAAATTTCAGCTTGTCTTTATCCAATATATCTGAAGCCATGTTGAATATCTGCCATTAATGTATACTCCATAGCTACAAGACGGGTAGAAGAAAACAGCACTCTGACCCTGACTCAGAAATGTCTGTGACCCCAAAATGACAGAAGTATTTTAAGAAAATGCACACACACATAGAACATTTCTTTTATCAAGGCTCAGAAAAGGAGCAACACCTCACATGGTGATACAAGAAAGCCACACTGATTTCTATTTCACTGGTTTCAGCAGAACTGCACAATTGTACTGGAAAACAGAACTGGACTAAATAAGCCTCACAACTGTGTTTCAAGAAAAATAATTTCCACACTGTACTTTAATTCCAAAGTATACAAGCTACCTAAAACATCAGAAGTTCTTCCAAAACAAATCTTGTGACTTTTTCTAGACATTAATGACACCCAAAAAACCCCCCCCAAATTTTTTTTTTTCTAGGAAGATGCCTTCATTGTACATCTCAATAGTAAGCAAATCAAAACTCTCAAAAAACTGACTGGAAAATTTAAAGTACATTCTGCTGTCTTTTCACCTAATAGATCTAACTAGCCATTCCTTAGTTTGTCAGATATCCTAAGCAGTACTGGCCATTTTTTTCTCTTGAAAACACTGAAAATTCTAAGGAGACTTCATTTAAAAAGGAAGTAATCAAACACTGGCCATCTGAGGTATTCCCACCAAATGCTCCACCCAAACCACAGACATGCTGCTTTTCCTTAGCACTTGGTTCTGAGAAGACACACCTAAAAATCCGCAAAGAAACTCCCTGTGATCTGGGATCACTGTGCTGTCAGTGAAGAGTAATTGAATTTGGAGGTTTGGGTGTTTTTTGGGGGGAAGCAGTAGCAGTGAGGGCTTTGTTTATCCATGAGGGGGTGTCATTTATTTATTTGGGTTTGTTTGCTTGATTTTAAAAACAACCCTGCAAGCACACAACCACAGCCAACCATTTCTCCTACTGTGCTATCAGCTTTGAGACTGAGATGCAGCTTCCTCCCCTCAGCAATTGTCACTCCATTAGAGCAATGCACTCCCCAGCTGGCACAGTGCCAGAGCAATTTACAGCAGTAATTAATCAAACCCGATTTCCATGTAATCAAACCTGCTATTTTAGTATATTTTCTATAACTATCTGTTAATCCATATGCACACACAAATGTAACACATGCACATGTCACATTTTAAATTATGTTTAGAAAGGAAGGGATATTTTTATATCTGAGCCTTGCTTCAACACTTGACAGATAACACCTACTTAGACATTAAAAGTTACACAGATTGAAAACAGAAGCTTAAATACACATACACAGTCAATCCATATCTATGATAAATATTTTGTTTAGAACTAAAATTTATCAATTAGAAAATTTTATTTGAAATAGATTTTAATTTATGAACATATTCTACAGCTCCTAAAGTAAGTGTCATTAGCTATTCTTTTGTAAAATTCGCTTTTCTGATGGGAGATTTTCCAATAGAGATTCTTTGGAAATGGGCTGAGAGAGGAAAACTCATTTCGAAACAAAGGTTAGTTAAACCTCCCATTAAAAAAATCCTTGAAATGGCTTTTCAGGAACCTCTCTTTACCTCCCCAAAGGTTTGCACTCTATATATGCCAAGACCTTTTTTACAAACTTGCTGTTATGCTAGATATTTAACTGGATGAGAGAATATTATGGGTTTCTTCCTCCCAGGTGGAGAGAAGACTCTTATGTCCCCTAACTAATGAACTGATTTATTCATCTGATATTTCTTAAGTAAAACAGACATTTCCAGAAACCACAGAGACATTTGCAGGACATTTAGGGTCCTCATTAAATCATTAATGTAGAGTAATCCATCTGATAAGCATAGGATTACGGGGTTGCTTCCTTTTATTTAATTCCTGCACCAGTAGTAAGATGTCTGGCCCAGTCCTTTTTTCTTTCAAGGGAAACACTGGTTTATAATGGACTGAATGACCTTAAATGTCTTTTCCAACCTAAAAGATTCGATGAGTCTATGGTTTTCAGACTATGAGAGGTATTTCTCAATACAGATACTGAAGGACCTGGCAATAGCTTTGCTTTCAATTGCAAAATTATTTTGACACCTGTCATGGGATTTACACATGACAGTCCATGTAAACAGTAAAAACTCGTGCTTCTTTTCCTAATCATTTAACATTTTTCTTAGGGTAGAACCACTAAGATTTCCTTGTCTACCAGCTGCTTAAACCTAACACCTTCTGAACCATTCCTTCAAATAAAAATTCTGAAAGCAATGGATCTCTAAATTTAGTAATCCCAACCAAACACAAATTCACCTAAAGTTAAAAAACCAAATCCTACTATTGCCTTATGGAATATTACTTCACTACTTTCTTAATTACAAAATACAAATATGAACACAATTGAACATTTTTGATCAAAGGCATCAGAGGAAAGTAACTCTAACTTACAATTGCTAAGTATCTGTATCTGAATCTAAGAGAACCTTTTCTGCTGGCAGTGTCTTTTTAAAGAGTCACAGGTCAAAGATAATAATCAGCTACTCCAGATATTCAAACCTCCTCTCTACAGAAATAATTAAAGGTATGAACTCACTTACATACATTCTGCTCATGACCTCAATGTGGTATGAGAGTAAGAGGAGGCTAAGCATTAATATTTCATGTAGCATTAAAAAATACACCAAATTTCAAGAGCACTGAAGGTTTAAAAACAAACACAAACAGAAAAAAACCCCACCAATCATCAAACTAAATGGAGCAAAGTCAAAGCAAAGCAAACTTCTGTTTTCATACTCAGTGACTTCAGTATTTACCCAGGCTGAGGGGTTGAGTTGTTGCCATGGAGCTAGATATACATATAAAATCAAGACAAATAGAGGGGAAAAGCCCCCAACCAATAAGCTGAAACAAATATTCATACACATCCTAACCTACAAAGGGAGGGGAAGGCAGAAGTGTGAATACTATTTGTACACTAACAAAAGATACCATTAGTCTGCTGATGCTTTAACTGTTACTTATTTAACTAAAGCATTGCTTTAAAAGCCTACACTCAGGTTCAGAACCCCTTTAATAGTGAGCACCCAGAAAGATTCTCACCTTTTGTAACATCCCCCAGAGGATGGATAAATTAATATTACTATTCTGAACTGCTCACTTTAATATTCTTTTAATAGCTAAATTTTTTCATCACCTGTGCTTTTGTGCTTTCAAAAAAAAAAAAAACCACCAATAAAAAAACCCACCAAAAAAACCCCACCACTAAAAAAACCATGCATGCCTCTATCAGCCCCCTTTCTTGCTTATAAAGGGATGTATCTCTCTTCTTTCTTTCTATGCTTTCTATCCAAGCATATTTAAGCCCAAAAAACTATTATTCTCTCTATTACCCAATTTGATTTCTTTCAGGTGTTAATCTTTTATTTAAATAAAGTGCCAATTATTTTTTCATCTATAGAAAGTATTCTAATTACATGTTCTAATTGAAATAGAACTGAATACACAACAATTTTATTAGTAAATTTACAAAAATACTTTAAATAGTACAATTCACATCCACTGTCAATATGTCTGGGTTTTTTCTTGAAGGAAACAAGTTATCTCACCTGATACTAAACCTGATTCTAAGACTATAAGAAAGCAGGCCTTTGTTCTCTGCAAACATCAGGAATCAAACCCTTTTCCTTCAAATATCCTCCTTACATCTCTTCTTAGCAATCTGATGTATTTTAATATATCCCATTTTCAGAAAAGGAAAATGTGTTGGAAGGCACAGAGGAAATGTTTCCTTCCACGTTTGAATAAATTATCCATAGCAACATGCAGCCTTAGAGTTTTTAATTCTGCAGAACATGAATTTCTGTAAAAGCAACATTCAGTCAGCAATTTTTTGGCTCTCTACAGATGCCATCATCCACTGCAAGAGTCATTATTCACAGATTCTTTCTAGCATTTTTGATCACTGGATGCAAATGTGGTAAAAAGAAAACTAATCTACCTCCTTTGTGTGACTTTCCCAGAATCCTAATTAGGAAATGTTATTCTACTGTCACTGGAAACCAGTATTAACCATGCACTATTTCCTCATCCAAAACACAAACAGAAGATGAATAATTTCTTTTCCTTCTCTCAAGCTCCATTTATTCTCCTATTCTTCATGTCTCTTACTAAGTCATTTGAAAAAATTGCTTATACTTCCAAAAAAAGTGCAATTCCTCCAGTCCTTATATATATGCATCTGCCAAGTACTCACAATAGGTAAGCAATGTAGTGGAAGTTTTTATTACATATATATAGAATATTTTGTTATATATTTAACATATTGTTGTTATAATTCCAAATTTGGAAAAAACTCCCTACAAAGAAAGAAGAAATCCCCTGGCCTCCCTAAAGAACACAAAACAAAAAATACCCCTACCCTATTACCTTCTATGCAAAATTCCTGGTATTTCACTTCCTCTGACAAAATGAGCAAATGAGCCCATCTAAGTGTCTTTATATACATTGGGCTGCATGGTTGAGAGCTGCAAGGGTTGAATTCCCCACTTCCACAAAGGTGTCGACCCAGTGCATCTAATGGAGTGAACTTTCTCAGGTTTGTCAACGGGCCACAAAGTAGCTTGACTGAAGAGGTGATGGAAGGATTTTGGGGAGTGGTCTGAGTCTGTTTTAACCATCACATGCCTAAGAAATTAATTCTCTCACACCATTTCAAAATTCAATCTGAATCTTTTAGTAAGGTTACCTGCACCATTTCCTAACCCTCTTCACTTGTGCAGTATGTGTAGAAGGTATTTAGCTGTGTAAAAAAATCTCATTCTCTGGTCTACTCTTCTACTGTTTCCCAGACAAGACTATGACATCCACTTTCTAAAGCTGCACTGTCTCTCTAGAGTGGGCTCATGCCAACTATAATAGAAAGGTCTGATAGTAAATTAATTTTAAATTTTTCATTTTGGAGGTGGTTTGGGGTTTTTTTCCTATTTCACGGATAGGGTTTGTTCGTTTGCATTTTTTGCTGGGGGTGATTGATTGTTCTTTTACAAGGTTATTTCTGCTGAATTTTTAATCCAGTGAGATGTAGAAAGGCTTTGCTGGGGTTTTGAGTTTAGTATGTGTGCCTGTATATATGTGGGTGTATGCACATGAACATTTTTTACCCGCCCAGCTTGGCTGGGGAAGCACAGATAACTCTCTTCAGTTTTGTTATACACGGGCATTTGAGATTGCACTTGGGTATGTGACCTCATCACAGGCTGGAAAGATGCAATGATGACATCTCAGAGACTCCAGTCCTTCTGGAAACCACGTGAAGCATTTTAGAGTATCTCAAATGGCACGAGCCATCTAGCATTTTGGCAGCAGCATTAAGCCTCCAAGATTTCTGACTAAGAACTATAAATCCAAGCACACTGCCAAGTACACAAATCTTGGATATTAGTACCATTAAGGAAGAAGCAGCATGTCCTTGGCTTAGGCAGCTCTTTTCTTCTGTCTCTGATCCACACTTTGAGATTTTTTCTCTTTTCATATGAAGTCCTTGCCTCATTGTTATGGGCAGAATTCCATGCCCAGAGCAATCCGCATCAGTGCCTGGGAGCCTGCCTGCCAAATCCCTGCTGTCAGTGCATCCATTTGAGGATGTTCTACTCATTAGTACAGAAGCTTATGCAAACAGAGAAACCAAAGTCCTCAAATTCTCTTTTATGGACACTGAAAGCATTATCCCACCTGAAATGTACCAACAAACACCAAAATATTTAAAATAATACACTCAGATTTTCAAATATTTCCTATCAGCTGACATGACCATCACAAGCTTCATAAAATGGTGTTACACTTTAATAGCACACATCTTTAGAATCAAAATTAAAGATTACTTTTAAGTTATACACTCTATGTGTATGCACTTACATAGTTCTTGAGCTAGAACTGCCCATAAAAGATTTAATGTATTGGGCTGAAGGGGGGGTTTACACTGAACAGTGATTATGAACAAAGAACAGCTTATACATCAAGCAAGTCACTGCTGTACTCATCTAAAACCAAAACAATTTTGCAGGTCCCTAGGGTTTGAGTGGTTGTTACTGCAAAAGCAAATGATGAGGAAGTTCCATTTCCAGTTGTGGAAAGCTGTTAGGAAGTTTTTTTTTTCTATTGTACTGCATTTGATCTTGTATCTCTTTAGCCACAGGAGGACTTGCATCCCACAGGATGGATAATTAATTACATTCAGCAGGGCTGACTGCTATGATTCTTTTTTGATAACTTTTTTGTACTTAAAAAATTATTTTATATTTTACTGCTAGAGAACCTGTTTTAAAAGCTGCCTTTATTTTCCTTTACAAAATATCACACACCCATCTGTCACTTTTTATGCAGGTATTTTTCAGCACTGTCACAATAATTTCAAAGCAGACAAAATAATGTGTATGTTTAGTTACAAGAGTCCAACAAGATACTATTCACACTCAATACATTGATTTTCTAGCTTAAATAGTCAAATATATATTTTCTTGCATATTAATGCTGTGTTGTGAGAAGATCCCATGGGAAATATATGTCAGGTTAATACCATGGACTCCCTACAGTTCCAATCTCCAGAACACAGAAAATTAGATGAATAGTCTCAAATACTGCACATCCAGTATCTATGCCAATATCAGAGCACAAGCTGGTAAATGTAATCTACAAGGTGGTTTGTCAAAGTATTAGCATTCCACTTTAAAACTGAAATTCCAGTCAGCAAGTTGTACCCTATAAAATTACTTTATTAATAGTCAATGTCACATTAGGATGACTACTCAGTAACTGAAAAGGAGAGACCAACCAGCTACAGGGCACCTACAGAGTTCAAAGCAGTGATGGGGGAAAGGGAAGGAAAAAACCCAACACTACAAGCAACATTTCCCCTCTCCCCAAAAAAGTAAACCACTAGTCCTTTTGAAAATATTCAAATAACACTACGAAGCAGTATTGCAGAAGAGTCTGGAGCACAGGTCCTATGAGGAACAGCTGAGGGTGCTGGGGGTGTTTAGCCTGGAGTAAAGGAGGCTCAAACTCTCTCCAAATGCCTGAAAGGAGGTTGGAGCCAGGTGAGGGTCAGTCTCTTCTACCATGTCTCAGCAGAAAGAACAAGAGGAAATGGACTTTAAGTTGCATCAGGGGAGGTTCAGATTAGATACTAGAAATATTTCCAAAGAGTAGTGAAGCACTGGAATAATGTTCAGGGAGGTGATGGAGTCACCATCTCTAGAAGTTTCCAAGAGGCAACTGTATGTGGCACTTAGGGACAGGACTGCTGGGTTGATGGTTGGACTAGATGACCTTGAAGGTCTCTTCTATATCTTGATGACTCTGTGAAGCAGTTATGCACAAGAAACAATGAGCCTCATATTTTAAAAATTTATATATGTATACTAGTAAGGTTAGGGTGAGTTTTGATTTTCAGTGTTTCTTTTTTCCCCACAGTATAAAATACATGTCTTTTCCTGCAGCTTTTTTCTTTTAAAGGTCAGCATTTGAAATCCATTTTACTGAAGCAAACCTGAAGTTCTTTCTAAAAATATCTATTCTAAATTCCTACTGCAGAACAGCCATAAGTTATGCACTTCCAAGGGCTTTCTCAAAGTAATTAGTGCATATGTTCTTCAAAAACAACATCTGATTGTGTCAATCACACCTATAGGGAGGACTCTGAAACTTAGAAAAGAAATGTTTATGATGATGATGGACACCAGCATAATTTTAATGCTGCAGTGGAATGTCTGTCTCAGATGTGTTTTGACTGCTGCATAAAGAAAGTCTTAAATACAACTGTCAATTTTAATAATTAAATCTGTGCTTGGAACAGCAGTGTACATACCAAAACAGAAGAAAAGTGGATTTCATTATTTATATAAAAACCTGAGGGAACAGAAATTCAATATTTTTTATCTTTACAATGTAGGCTGTTTTGAGGATTGAGAGAACAGTCCATCTCTTTATTTAAAAAAACCCACAACCAATCAAAACCAAACATACCTTCAACACTTCTTAAGAGGAACATACTTCAGTCTACTTTCCTTCTGAAGGATTTTCTACTGAAAGAAATGTATATATTTTCTTATTGCAAAGGATGAGACCCCAGATTACTATTAAGGGATTTAGTGTTTTGGCTGGAAAACGTTTGCTTGGAAAGAACCTAGAAAGCTTCAGTACAAGAGCTGTTACTAAAGTAAGCATTAGAATGTTTCAATTTACACATGCCTGTTCTCCAGGTGTGGTTTAGAACAAGCACCATCTATTTTACTGTTCAATATTCAGCAGGAATCTGCCAGCCAGGTCTTGCATAAAATAGGCACAAATGTTACTTTCTGCTCAGTGAAGTGAGCTCAGTTCTCACTTTAAGTTAAGAGATCCTTGACAGGGTTATCCCTGACAATATTCTCAGATCTCAAAAATTAAATATTTAAAGACTTAATGAAAGCTAATTGCTGAACTGCAGAAAACTCAAATTCAGTTCAGCAAAACATTTGGTGTGGAAAAATAAACTACAGGAGAAAGTCAGTGCTGTCACAGTGTAATAGATGTGCCATTTATTCAGTCAGAGCTGTGGTCAGTATTTCCATTAAAAGACTTCATCCTGAATTTATTATGGGAGTTACTAAGCAGTTACCTCAAACTGACTTGGCAGACAAAATTTCCTTTGAATTCAAAGAGCTCTTCTAATACTTAGAGAAAAAAAAAGAAAAAGCCTGTTGCATCTTGTCACAGACACAAAATCACTACCAAAAATGCGCTTTCTACTCTTAATTCCCACCATCAGATTCATTTCCCCACCAGGTAGGTCTTCCTGATGCTTGGTCCATTTTCCCTTTTCTGGGTTTCAATCTGCCAGTCACAGTTTTATTTTTGACTGCCTCAGTAAGCATCCTTGAAATATCAGGAAAACTCCACTGCTCTACTAGACCTGCACTTGCCAAATTCTGCAGCTGCTGCTCAAGTTACACAGACAAAAACAAGTCCCCAATAATTTGAAATTACAACATCTGTAAATCTAATTAGTCACTGACTTCAGAAAGGTAAAATCCTGTATTTTTGAAGACACTGTGGCAATAGAAGCTAAAAGTCATAATAAACTTTGAAATGGCTTACAATGATAGCTGAATAGGTAGCATGATTCAAAATGACAGACTTCCTTTGAAGAAACAACAGAATGCAAGATATTTTCTTTCTTTTAAAACTAAAATGCACTTCAATAAATAAAAATAACAAAACAAACAAGGAAAAAGCCAAAAACAACCCCCAAATCAAACAACCAAACAAAAAACCAAACTAAAAATAAAAAAACAAACAAAAAATCCCAGAAAACCAAAAAATCTCCACAAAAAACACACAGCTACAAACCCCCAGAACAACAACAAAGAAACCCAAGCAAAAAAACCACTTCTCCTCCCCCCCAAAAACCCCAAAATAAACCCCCAGAAACAAACAAACAAAAAAACCCCAAACCAAACAAAACAAGACCCTGAAAACCCCACTTCTTCCCCCCAACAAAACAAAACACACAATCCTCTACAGCTAAGACTATTCTTAACACAGCAGGTGGACATAACTATCTTAGGCCTGGCTACAGTTTTCCAGGGCACAACAATGAACATTATTTTCCCATTTACACAGATAATTAGTACTTTCTCATTCCCCTAGTTCCCTTCAGCATTAAGGCAACAGGTATAAAAAAATGTATTTTTTCAAGTGTTGGCACAAAAAAAATATTTTGCCTTCAATCCAAGGAATTATGGCAGTTATGTTCCTCCACACATGCACCTTGGAAAGCTAACCAGGGAAGTCTTTTAAAGCATAGCAATCAACTGAGAGAGTAACGTGACATCTCAAACAACCTTGAGTTTCATAGGTCAGACTAGTTTGGAACAACATAGTCACAAGGGAACTACTGATATTCACTGCTGTGCTAAGGCAAGGTGAAGACTTAGCCTTTGATTATGTACCAAGATACACGAGTTGACTAATTGGATTCAGTTCAGGATAGCAAAAAGGTCTCCCTCACAAGAAAAACATCCAGTCAAATTGATTCAAAGAAACTTTGTTCTACCAAGCTATAGGTATTGGCCTAAAAAAACCCCACATAAGGTGTGTGAAGTATGGAGAAAAGGAATCCACTAACATAGCAGTACTTCCCTAGATATTAAATAAACCATGTATTTTATAAATCTTGAATAACTATGTTGGCGAGGCAGTAGCCAGCAAAGCAGCAAATGAGTCCCAATAAAACTAAAGGATGACTAATCTCTACAGTGCTAACTTGATTACCCCTAATTAATCTGACCAGTAGTTGAAAAGTAGTCACCTTTAGACCTCCAATAAATCTCAGACATTTGTATTTTGAAAGCATGTACCCCTTTTCTTTCTTGTTGCATTTTAATATTTTTTATATAGGTCAACCTGGAATCTTAGGCACAGTGACTTTTTTCAAGCCCTAAAGCTACATCTTAAAAACATTTCCCTTCAGAGTCGTCAGCTTTCAGGTCTAGGGACATCCTTATATGCTCCAGTAAGATTTCTGATCTGGACAACCAAGGCACCAAGGCCACAGGGCACAACACACTGTACCACATACCATGCTGTACAACTGCTCTGTAATTAGAAACAGACCAACCAAATACAAATAGGACCAAATTGGCTTCTTTTAAATTCTATGCATCAGAGAAGCACTGGTTTCACCTTGCATTTTTCAAAAAGACTCCAGATTAAATGAAAAAAAATAATTAAAAGCAAGACAAAATTTACCATAGTAGAAGAATTAGAGGGAAGACAGTAATGATCACTGTTTCACCTGAACTCAAATTTCCTACACCATTTCACTTTGGTTTATAATAACAGCCCCAAATTCTACCTTAAAGCATTCTTGGCACAAGCAACTTAATATATGAGACCAACAGCAAGTAATTACTAACCTTTCTACATTGACTGGCTTGTCAAATTTAAAGAGAATATAATCTCCAGCAACTGGTGTGACAGCCCAGAAAAAATCTTCCCCTACGTAGGTTTTTTCTAGTGTATGTCCCTGGTAGACTTTTAAAGATGTCGAAACCTCTGCAGGTGGATTCACGTGGATTTTATGCAGTAATGGTTTCAGGAAGTCTTTATCCTAATTGAAAGACAGACAAACATCATACTGGTCAGAAAACCTTGTCTATTATGTTTCTTTCCCAAGTGGTAACACTTAAAACAAACATTGGCAAAAAATGGAAAATGAACGCATTACTCATTTTGGGTGCATCAGATCTGGTACTGCTTAATAATATGGACATGCCATGAAAGTAAAAAAATTAGGGAAAATATCCCCTAGCAAAAATCCACATAAATAAGCTGGACTAGCACTTCTACTTTATAGTAACCAGTCTGTATCAGATTTAATTTCAGCTGGAGCAAAATACATCATGCTTGAAAATGCAAGACAACAAGAAAAAGCCTGTTTTCTCCATGGCCACAATGTTTTTCATTTCATCAGCCTGCTCTGTAAAGGAAGGGAAATATTGTCTACTAACTGTGAGTTTCTGGATCTTCCCTGCTAGAGAAGAGTGGAGGCCGACATGCTGGAAAAGAGAAGGCCTGAAGCGTATTCGTAGGTTAGATTTCTGTCGATCACAATGTTTCTGAAATGGTGGGGGGAAAAGGTAAGGGTGGGACAAGAAACAAAAACAAAACAACACATTAGTAAAAACCAACACAAGGTAAGAACCTAGGCCTATTTATCCAGTTTTTCTTGTTTTCATTCCAGAAATCTATCAAGATTGCTGTGCAAATATAACACTGTTCAAGTTCCTTGCACAGAACCTGTTTATTCAGGAAGGGTGCTTCTGGAGAAATGAAGGGCCAAAATATGAAGTTTATTGCCCATTTTGAACTTTCTCTAAGACTGCTATCCAAGCAGTGACATTCTGCAGAGCCTCACGGGTGGTTACATGTATAGGTTTATTTTAGGTCTGTTACACACAGAATCTAACTAGACTTTTGCTTTGTATCCTTACTGCATCCATCTCCAAAATCTCCAAATAGCAATAACAGCTATGATGCCCCTGAGAACTGTCCCTCTAAAGTTCTTTTTGAGATAAAAATCTTGGCAGGAAGACTCTTCCAGAACATGCAGTAACTATAATGTACACTATGCTAGCTTTCAGCTCACAAAAATCAACTCATTCATCATCATGAAAACATTTTAGAAGCTTTATAATAAAAACAAACTTACAGCATCTTTCTCAGGGTTACACACTTTTACCCAGAGGATATGGTCCAGGAGCCAATCAATAGGTTTCTCCTTATAAAACATAAATATGAACTCTACAATAAGAGTGATATCTGGAGACTGGAACATTTTACCTGTGGGTGACATTAAGAATAACTGGAGTTACTTTAGATTAGAGATAATATTGTCTTTTGAGATCAATGTGATAGCAGATGATAACATTTGTGCCAAGACAAGAAAGGTTAGCACTGAACAACTTGAAATTTCAATGTTATTAGAAGTTCCATACCTTTCAACTAAATAAAACAACTATTCAAACAAGAACTTGTTGCCATATATCTCGGTGCTACCAAAATATTCAGTGTATATTCAATGTACCACAACACAGCCTCCTTAAGAATAGAAATTGTCAGCTTGAAAAATTAAGAGAAAGAAGATTTATGGATTGGTATATATTATTCCTCATGTCACGTGTAAGTTCAAGCACCTGAGACGAGGAGTATTGCAAACATTGTCTGCTCAGTCACACAATTTCAGCTTCTGGAGGTACAAAAAACAGAGACGCAACACCTACCACTAACTTCAGAACTTTCTGGGCAGGAAATCAAAGGGAAAGAAGGAAGCTACCAGAACATACCCAGAGACAATGCCACTCAAAAAGAGACATTCCACAGTGACCAAAGGTTTTTTTCTGCAGTGCATAGGCCATCAGGACTTCTGAGTAGCACTGTGCAAAAGGACTCTTGGAAATTCTGCAGACTGTGAGGCTTCAAGAAGGCCTTTCAAAAGAAGGAAACTTACTGTTGATGAAAAAAGTCTATTTAATACTAACATGAACAATCACCTCCATGGTTGTGGAATACAATTCTCTGGCAGTAGAGGTGTCTGAAGAGAAAGGTGGCCAATACATGGAGCTATTGTGTCATTCTGAATGCAGCACTTGAAAAAGGTGCCTTGTATGAAAACACTGCCCAGGAGCAACACAACTGGGAGTGGGGCAGTCCAGGGCTGAAGACAGACTGACAAGTGCTTGTAACAGAGACTGCATTGAAGCATTGATTGGAACAGGCTGGCTGCTGAGGGCAATGCTTAAGGCACCATCCCTGGAGGTATTTAAAAGACATGTAGATGTGGCACTTGGGGACATGGTTTAGTGGTAGATTTGGCAATGCCGAGTTAGTGGTTTGACTCGATGATCTCTGAGTCAAAATGATTCCACGACCATAGGCCAGCTAAAATCCCAAAGGCAGTTCCAGATCTCAAGGCAGATTCAGAAAACATCACTAGGTTTGCAGATGAAGTCTGAAGTCTTTGCTAGGTTACAACAGAGAAGGCAAGGAAGAAAGACATCATGTGACAATGAATCTCTCATGAAGACACTGGCTGAAGAGATTCAGTAATGCAGATGTTGCTGAGATGTGGGCAGTGCTGGACTTAACAGGGATGGGCTCTTGGGGCATGTGTGCCTCAACAGATCAGAGTCCAACAGAAGCTCTTTTCCAGTGCAAGTCTTCTGTTTCTCCACATTTTGGAGTGGTATACAACACATTAACACACAGCACTCAGGCACAGGAAATGTTTTGAGGGTTTTTTCCACTTGTGAAGAGGTCTCCATAGGCTTTCTAAATAATAAATTCCACAAGTGGTAGAGGTTCTAATATTTTCTCCTACTCTTAGGAAAACCAGCTGGAGTAGAGGTTAAGAGGAGATCACTGGAAAAGACTTGCCCTTTTCAGAAAGCAGGTCTGATGCAATCTCTTTTTTTTTATGACTTGTGTGAAATTGGATAAGAACAAAGCCAATGAAAGAATACTCAATGGAAACTCAGAGGAGTTTGGAGGTGTCTGAGTTAAACCACATCATTATGCCATGCAACAAATATGGAAGAAGCATCTGACTAAAGTAACAATTATTTCACCTGTGAGAATGATGCTATACTTTTTATAGTAGACAATTTACACACTGGGGTAGAAAAGTAAATGTCCTAAAACATTAACTGATTTGACACTGCTACCTCAAAGTCGTCTCTTACAGAAACTTTTCATCCAGCCTTTTACAAAGCAAAAATACTGTCATCACTTTGAAAGTGGCTGTTGCAATGAGGTCCTCAAATAGGTATCGCCATATGAAAATACTCTGTAACTAAAATTTGAAACTCCCACTGCACAAGGGACAACTCCTACTAAGCTGGGGAAAAATGCAAAGTTTTATTTTTAAAAATACATAAGGAGGATGTTATCATTTTTATTAGTACATTGTTAGTATTTACACACTATATTGTCTCATTGTGTAACATTATTTCTGAAAGTAAATATTTAAAAATGGGTAGGAAACAATGAGATGATTAGTTAAATGTTCTGTAAAATACTCATGCAGAATAACAGCTTTCAGCTTGTCACACTTCCAACTAAACAGACCCCAATTTTCCTGGTGATTCATCTCTGCCTACTGCTTTCAATGGCATAGGGCAGGAGAAGAGAAAAATATGGTAAGCCCTAATAAAACACCAGCTAAAAAATGGGACTAATCGGATGTTTCTGGGATTTTTATGGGACTGAAACCATCATTTCTAGGTGACACCTGCTGAGGCAGTCTGTCAGTCACATCTGTTTCCATAGGAAGTGCACCTTTCCATGTAGTGTCAGAGAGAAGCACAACACAATGAGAGTCAGAAGACAGAAATATCCCCACAATATTGCCCTAATCTCAATGCAAGTAGACTGAAGTTTATCCTCTTCCAGGATCTATACACAGCCATGATGCTCTAGAATCCTTTTCTTCTACTCAAGGACAGAGCAGAATCACATTGACATTTTTTCCTTTGACTAGCTCATCTTGTGAGGAACATAAGGATTATCATCTTTACTTGTCCTCACTCACAGACCACGTCACTTAGAACTTGGCATGAAGGTACAGGAACCTACAATTAAGTAAACTGAGAACAAGACTGAAAGTAAGAGTAGGAATTTACTCTTATCCCTAATTTAAGTAATCCTAATTTTATATAAAATAGAAACAGGATATCAATGAATTATTTATGTCCATATGGCAAACTTGTCTAGGCTCAGAGGCAGTTTCCTCTAGGCTGGCACTCTACTGTGCACCATGCAGTCACCCACCCCAGACTTGGGGAATAATCTAATTGCCATGGTGATGTCACTGGGCACACCAGGGAAAAACAAAACAAACAAAACCTAACCAACCACCAACAAACCAACCAACCAAGCCACCCTGATACATCCAACTGCAGCTATTCAGAACAGGTGAGGTAAGCCAGCTGTATGCACCTGCACTGGCATCTTTAGACCCAAATGACCTCCCTGCATCACACTGCGTAGCACCATGGAAGTGTTCAACAGGGGAGACAAAGTCTTCGCACGTTAATTCCTAATGAATACTGGAGCAAAGACTAACAGGAAACACCATGATCCCAAGACAAGCCCTTGTCTTCCTTCAATAACCAAGGACAGACATCCACATACCATTTTCTGAAATGCTGTCACCACCTTCCACACACAGCTTGGCACAGCTTGGCCCCAGCCCCTCGACCCTCTGTATAACACTGCCTCACTCATCTGTCAGTTCTGTCTCAGGACACCACTGGCACAGCAGTTCAGCCGTGGATCCATGTTCCCTTTTTTTCCATCAGAACAGTCTTCCTTACAGCAGCTCAAAACCAGAGCTCTGCAGTGAAGTCTCTGGTAAAACAGGTCTTCAAAGCTCTGGATCTCTGACTGGCCATACCTAGTCCTTGTAATGAAAAAACCAGCCCAGTACAACACCTACTGCACAGATCCAATACTCAGCTCCCCTGAATTCAAATCAACCAAGCCCTTGCCTAGTCTCTCCTAAGCAAGAGCAGTAGCCTGGCTTCCCTAGGGCACAGCTACAGCCCAAGAACAAGCAGCAGCATTTGCTGAGGTCCTTCTGTCCTGCAGCTCCCATGCAGCAGCATATGAGGAAAGTGCTGTGAGCCACAGAACCACTGAGACACCATCCAAATCCAACCTACAGGCTGCCCACTGGCTATCCCCAATATGCACTCAAAAATCATCAAGCCAAAGACACCTAAGCAAAACACTACAATGAACACACACTGCCTCAGACTGCAAACTCTGTGAAAGAACTGAAGCAAGGGCTCATCTTACATCATGTTCATGCACTTTGTACAGTACATGGGAATAGACATAAACCCCAGACACTGTGCTGACAAAACTACAGAGCTTTTGGATTCTGGGTGCATACAACCTACACTGTGAAAAAACTTCAAAATCTGAAAGAATTAAGAGACAAAGGTAAAATCTTGCTCCATAAAACCCTAGAGATACAAAATGCAGACTTTCTCCAAATTATTTGTCTATATTGATAAAAATTATGATCAGGACTGAAAAAAAAAAGAAAACAAACTATGGAACATTTTCTGATTTACTGTGTTCTGACAAGACCTCTATTCATTTTTCGGTCCTTTTAAAGGCTATCCTTAGTGAATTATTCTCCTCCTCTCAGTATTTTGTTGGCAAATACAAGGTACACACAAAATGAAACACTTTGTTTTCTAGTTCTCTGAACTGCAAATATCTAAATCATCCATTGTAATTCTTCCACATGAGCATCACCAATATTGAGTCTACACCAACAATAATTTTACACCTGCAAGCACATATTCTAGCTATAGCTGAAGTTTTCAATGTTTCCCCTCTTAATGATATGCAAATTGCTGGCATTAAAACCAGAATCTCTTTGAAGTTATTTAAAGCTCAAATGTTTGACTTGATCTGCTCCTTCTCAAACTTCAACTATGTGCACAGCTTGAGCAAAACTGCAATCAGAACAACTTAAAATAATCAGAACAACAGGCCTTAAAACATCAGAGCACAATAAGACTCAGAGGAACTGTAAAAGACAACCAAAAGGCCATTTCAGGCCTCCAATAAATGTTTGTGACAGCTGGCATTATAGCTACAGTGCAAGGATTGTAGTTCCTCTGGAAAACACTTCAGCTCACAGGCAGTTGGAAGACAAATCATTATGCCTCATAAAAAGCTAGTAGGACTTTCCTACATTAGGTCACAGGGCTCGCAGTGCAAACAAGAATCCAGAAGAGTAAAAGATACATCTCCTTCCACAGAGCTTCTTAAGGAAACAGCATACATCTCACCCATTATTTATTAGATACTTGACAGCACTTAAGACTATGCTTTCAGGATTAAAAAAAAAACCAAAGGAAGCAAAGTCTGTTCCGTGGCAGAGGTGACAGAATTCTATAATCTTGCTGTCAGCCTAAATAGCTACATTTGCCATTTCCTCATGTAGCACTTGCATAAATTAGATTTTCAGTTCAGAAATACACTATGAGAAAAAATCCCACATTTTACCTTGCAAACTTGCAAGCTAATCAAGGTTACCAACATCTAACAGTGAATTAGCCACACCTCTCTTTTTGAGAGATTATTTCTAAATCAGTAGCATCTAGACAATGGTTGTCCAGAGAAGCTGTGGATGGTCCATTCCTGGAAGTGTTCAAAGCCAGGCTGGAGGCAGCTCTGAGCAAGCTGGTCTAGTGGAAAGTATCCCTACCCTGGGCAGGGGGGGGTTGGAACTGGATGATCTTTAAGATCCTTTCCAAACCAGGCCATTCTCTGATTCTGTGAATTGAGTACTCTACATTCTTTCTTGGACATCTACACATAAAACTGATCCCCAGTTACAAACTACTGTTACTCTTCCCAAAGGTATCTGCATTACCAAATTGCTGCAGTATCAGTCTGCATCAAGATCCACAAAGGGATAGCAAAGACGAGGCAAATCTACATTACTTGCATAAAATTTCCAAGCAATATATGGTTATAGCATAAAAATGTGTACCAGAGCCAAAAGTTTTAGTACCCCTTATGAATACTGATTTTTCTCTGAAAACTTAAAAACAGAAGTAGCTATATTGAAAGAAGAAAAAGATCTAATTTAGTTTTCTAGGTAGAAAAGCAATATTAAGATCTGTAGCCATAGCTAAATGCATCTGAAATTCTACTGATATCACCTAGTTAAAAGAAGGCAAACAAATATGATGCAAGGAACAAAGAACAGGGATGCAAGCAGCAGGAGCTAACAACTAAATTTAGCTACAGCTACTTTCAGAGCCCACACTGCCCAGAAGTATACAGACAGTATAGAAAAACAAGATATTTTTAAACAGTTGTGCTTTTGATTAAGCCTCGTCTCAGTATTAGGAAATATCTACCTACCCCACCAGGCTTAAGCACTGTGCCCTCTACAGCAGCACAGAGAACAGAAAGGGGGGTGAAATACAAAAATACTAAGCAAGTTAAGTGACCTGAAATACAACTGCATGGGGTAGACAGTGCCTGTCCTAAAGTGTAAGCTGGTTTTATGCACATTTGACATGTCATTCTCACAAAGTGACAATTTGTAAGCAACCACACTCTACTACTAAATCAGGCAAATGTAAAATAAATGTAAATTCTATAGCCCAGAAACATCATACAGAATTTACACTTATAGTGCAATTAGACTGGAGGTAAAACACAAATTGTGGGCTTAGTCTGGATTACTGTTTAATTGTTCAACAGTGGAAACAAAGTCTTATCAAATGCTATATTCAACCAGCCCCTGCTAACACGTAACAGAATGTTGCGAGGAGTTCCTCCACCAAGGAGAAGTTTATTTAGGGCAAGACGTCAATAAACTACATAAATTCTTATTTTTTATGCTAGGCATTATAATTTCCTATTTCTCCCACCTCCACAACCACAGAACCAATCCCATAATTATTTCAGCAACAGCGTATCTCTGATGGTAGCCCAAAGCAGTTAGGTGATGGCCAGGTGTATAAGGAGACTTCACTCTGCCCATTTCCTTTCCTCCTCCCCATTGTTTCTGTAGGTTAAATTGGCAGGCAAGTCTACAGAATACCAGAATACCATTCTGTACCCCAACATAGCATGTACAAGGGATAATTGCAGTTTTCCTTTCTACTCCAGGAACCTGTGAGACCCCCAAAGTCAGGGAGCTATTGCACACCCGAAGCTGAGCTGGAAACAGGATAGCACTTATTCAAGTAGTGCCAACATTCTCAATTCTCAGTACAACCATTATGGGTCACTGACCTAAAAATGAAGCCATTCTGTGGCAAGTAGATCCAAAGAAAAGAGAACAAGAATTTCCAAGAGAATGACAGAACTCAAGGCTGCACTTTTATCTGTTACACATAGGATTTTCTTTCTATTCTGAACTCAACTTACAGCCTTCATATTGGAATTGTTTGTGTTGACCACAGGAATCTCCAAAGTCTGCCCCAGCTTTTGATTTTTACCTTGCATATCTCCAGCATGCTGCTTTTAAAAAGATCATGACACATCAGTGCAGTAATGAAATAACCTTTTGATTTGAAAAATCTCTTCAAAACTTCTCTATCATTGCTTTTCTGTTTAGTATCTCTCCATGAAAAAATATTAGTGTAAGAGCATAGAACCATAATTTCCAGAACACCCTGGCAGTCGACCCACAACCCAAGATCCTGCATTAACTCCTCTCAGTGTTGCTCATCGCAAATGACAGACTATGACTGCATCTAGGAAGGAGCAGACTGTCATAACTTCTCCTTTATGAAGCAGAAAGATGGAGAAATAACAGGCTTTGCAACAAACTGATGCCTGCTAATTCTTGGAAATTTTGGCACAAACACCAATTAAGTTATTTTAGGTGGAGATAATTTTCATGGGTTTACTTTACTTCAGTTGTGTTTTAATTATATTTTCATTTTAACAGCAACTAAATTAAAAATAAGTCATGCCTTGCAGCTTGATTGTTAGTATTTTTACAAGTCAACCTTTGGTTATAAAAATGCCCTCTTTTCCAACAGTTTGAGTTTGCCTCCATCATACTAAAGTATACGAATCAAAATATGAGGGGCAAAAACAACAACCATAAGCTAAACCAAAGTTCCTAAAAAAGGCAATGAATTTCTTCTTTTTGGTCTATTTCCAGCACAAAGAAGATAGCTTTAAAGTCAGATCACTATTAATTCACAGGCCGAGTATGAACGTGTTCTTTCAAACTGCAAAAGTGAACATTTTCTTACCAATGAAACCCAGCTGAGAAAATTCTAGAATCATCCAATCTTCGGAAGCGAGCTGAAGCGCAAAATTTTTTATTGTGCTGAAATAATTCTGCTTGACAACAATGTCATCTTCAAGCTAGAGGAAGGTAGAAGTGACATCAACATTAAAAAAAAAAAGCATTAGGAAAGCAACAGAAAAAAGTACAGCTAGGAAATACTGACTTATAATATATTGCTAACACACAGCCATATATTTCTAATGTTAGCACTGATAATAAAACAGATGCCTTAGCCTGGAATAACTATTGTAGGGATCAGTCTGTCTATTTGTGGAGAACTAATACAGAATCTTTCTGTAGTAAGAATCCGCAAACACTGATTTTCCAGCTTCTTCCTCCAAAGGAAAATCATCCATGAAACAATCTAAGTGGCATCATCAGAACAGGTTCAATATCTGTATTATTTGTACACAAATGTGACTTTGCTCACAGATGTAAGAGCACTGAAAGAGTTTCTCCTTTGAGACAAGAGGTTAAGAGACACAATATCTGCAGAGGTAGGGTTCATCTCACCTGTTCAACAAAAGCACAGGTGCATAGTCCATGACCACCTAGTCCAAGCTGCAGAACTGCCAACATGGGGTGCTACAATCCCTTTAATCCTCAGTAAGTGCAGGCCATTGCTGCATTAGGAATCCTGCTTCTCCTGTCCCTTCTCACAGTGCAGTCATACCCTTCCCCTTGTGCTGGCACTAATACTTGTGCAACTTCCCAGTATCAAACCAGATTGTCACATGTTATTGGCTCTGCAGCTTCCCAGAGAGCTGAGACAGCTCTCAGAGAGCATAGCTTTGTGAAAACTAGATGAGATGTGTGGGACTTTACACCCCAAGGACACAGGCACAAAATCTAAATAAAGATCATTAGTGCAGTTACTAAATCTGTAATACTTGTAGGTAAGACTTCTACTTCAAAGCAGAAACACGATAGGAACAATTCTGGGCTAAAGTGAAGAAGAACTGCTTAACTCTGTTGTTGGAAACCTCTTTATAAAAAAAAAAAGAAAAAATCCCATGTCTATGCACAACAGTCATATTAAAGTGACACTGCACTTTCAAAAGCAAGTAAAAATAGATTTTAGCTTCCTTTCCACTAAAAACTATGCTGGCTTTTGTTTTGGTTTTTTGGGGTTTTTTTTTTGCCTAGGCAACTCAGCAATAATTCCTTTTGGGGACAAGGAAGAGACAGCGGTTAAGCTGCTTGGATTCCTTCACTTTTTTTTGCCAGGCATCTTAAGATAAGTGACACAGGATAAATTACTTTCTACTTCAGAGACAGTGACACAGTGTCCTCCTCAAATTACATCCCCATATACCATAACCACCATACTTAATGCCTGCTTTAAATGATGGGATCAAGTTCTCTGTTCTGTGTAGATCCTTCTGATGTGTGCAATAACATAATTTATGGAGACTCATTTCAAAACTTGTCTCAAAATAAAGAGGAGAAATTTACCTGAATGTAATAAACCCCCTTTTTCTGGGCATACATCATAAGAAAACAATAATCCAAGTTTTGTTTTGTTCTCCACCTGAAATTAAATTGAAAGCTTAAGGTTTATGACAATACATGCTGGCAATATAAAGTAAATTTCATTATGAAGAATGACACATATTAGTGAAATGTTAGGACAGCTGCTTTTGGCATTGTTCCCCCAGGAAATCCGCTGTCTGAAAAAAAACAAAAGGAACAAATCTTTCACCTTATGCTTTAATACAGACATCAAACTGGTTTGATTTGAACCTGACTTTGTGACAACTACCTGACATTTCACTGAAAACACATATGCATTTAAAATGGTAATTCAAAAGGAACAACTGGGTTTTACCCTGTATTTCATGAAGAAAAACAGCAAAGGAAAGAGTCCACATACAGGAATAAAAGTATATCAAAAGTCTCAGTCCTCCCAAAATTTAACTAAATGGATTCAACCAAGCATAGGCTCTGACTGTGCACAGAACAGCACACAGCTAGGAATGAGATGGATTCACAGAGCACTTTTAGCATCCCCACACTTGCAAGAATTACAGTAAGAAAACATTTCAAGAATTCACATCCCACTTGTCGTCTTATAAACAATGAAAGTGTGGGTGTGGGAGGAGATGGGAAAAGATCTGGGGGAATAAACCTACCTCACTCTCTCTTTTGAGTCTCCAAATGTTTCTTTCAAGTTTGTCAAGTCAGGATAATATGATGCAGGAGGGGCTATTACTTCCACCAAGCCAGAATTGATCTCTGTAGAAAACCTGTCAATAGAAACATCCTGAAGTCACATGACAGATCCCGAGTCCTGTAGCTCCTGCTCACTTTCCTGTTGGAATAGTTATTGTGTCTGATTACGAGGACTTGCTCAAATGAGGCATGTAAAAGAACAGTAATATTGAAAAAAGTATTGTTTTCCTCAACATGTCCTTCAGAGCACTACTGCCTCTTGCCAATCAGAATCAAACTACATTCTAAACATGTTTTGCATTTTCTCAGAACCTCGAGATCTTTTTCTACAGTTCTCTCTGAATGTGCAGAATACAAGGCCCTAACACAGATGTCACAAATTTCCGTCCATGTTTAAACAACCCCATCTGTTTATGGTGCACCAAGTAGTTTAATCCCACTTACTGTTTTACTAACTGACTGAATCACTGCCTCTTGATTTGTCATCTCTTACTTTTTTGTTCAAAAGTGCAAAGTTTCATGAAACAAAAAGGCATGATCTCTTATTTCCAGAATATTACTAATTGCTTATTGCAACCTGATTTAGTTTATCATCAATAGACTAAGAAATCCCCGATTAAAACTACAACTTACTCTCTTTCCAGGCTTGCAACAACACTGTTAACATAATCAAGATCAGTCTGAGGAAAAAAAATAAACAAAAAAGTAAATAGATTATTTGATAGTTCTGGCATTACATGTCAAAAGAACAAAGTAAAAAAAAAAATTGGAGTTGACTGTCCTTGAAAATCACTTTCATTGTATAAGATATTGGAGCAATACAAGAACACATCACACATGCGTCTTACCTCTAATATGAGAAATTTTTTTGTAAACAGAGGGGAATAATTATATCCACACTTAACAGAAAATTCTTAAAACTCACGCTCTTGATGACAAAATGATTGCTGAGTGTTTGTGTGGGAAAGAACTTCATATTATTATTATACAATAATCATATATAAGAAAATGTTACCAAAGAAATCTGTCTGGAAAACAGTGCATTGGACACACACACACTCTTCTTTCAAAAGTACATCTCCTAAGCTTTGCACTTAAAGTAAATGCCCTAACCACAGACAGCAGTGAGCCTGCTGCCTTTCTGACTAGGGTTGCTTTTTTGCATCAGAGACTAAATTTGAGGGACTACCAATTCTATCAATCACTCAGTTCTCATAGATGCAACAATTCTAAAAATTACTCCTTGGTAAAAATACAAATTGTGACATTCTGGAAGAGTCTAGATCATCTAAATTGCCAGCGCAGGACAATTATTCAACCTGGCTGTACGCATGCATTCCAAGACAAAAGAATTTGTGAACTCATAAATGTGACTGAAACCCCATGTCTTTGTTATACTTATTAATCTAATGATTTCACATACTGTTTACATTTTCGAAAAGAATAGTCTATAAATCAACCCAGATTCTAGCTCATGAGGATTCTGGAGAAAAGAGTTGTCTTTGAAATGCTAGAAACAAAGGAACAGTTCATATTTTTTCTGATGAATTTGTAACACAGGATATCATTAAAGGACTATACACAAAGAATAAATCCCTCCCAAGCCTTTCTATAGAACTGTTAATCTTGTTTGATAAAGGTGCTTACCCTTTGATCTTAAAAAAATCACCATTTCTATTTTTTAAAGATTTATTTTTATGAAATCAACATAATGCTAGTGACGCACGCTACTCAAAAAGGACAACAACTGCAGTGGATTTCTTCCAAAAGCAGGTTTTAAATACCACAAGAACATGTGAGTAGAAAGCATTTCTCATAATCATGTCACATGTATTTTCTTTCTAAGTGCTATGCCTAGTGCTGGCGGAAGTTCTAGTAAACTGCTAAGGTGCTCACAGTTTAAAACTCACCTCGCACTGAGTTCCACACAAGGAGACTCACAAGCCCATATGGACCTTCATATATCACTGTTTAAATACTTTTATGGATTGTTCATACAGATTTAATTAATAGAATGGAGTTAGACAACTTTCTCTATTTTGTGTAACAGTTGCATATCATAGTAACCTAGTGACTACCTAAAAATAATTTTAGTATACCCATTTCTTTTCTGAAGCATTTCTTTTTCTCTCTCTTCAAAACCTCTTAAACATTAAAAATACAGAAACTACAGCTCAATCATCACATGAAAAGACAAAAATTTGCATTTCAGTTGGCATGCCAAATTTCAATTACCCAGTCCAGCATTAAGAACTCCAACACATCTAATACAGTTCATACTGCAATTGCATAGAAAAATACAGGATTTTTATATATCTACATACACACACTCAGCAGAAACACAGCTAGTTTCTATTCAGTTTTCCAGAGATTAAAATAAATGCCAAACTTCGTGCCAACCGAAATTGTATATTTGATCACAAGCCTGTGCCTTAGTGCACATCTCCTTAGTGGGAACATAGTTTTGACCTATTTTCCGGACTACCATGAAGCCTTGCTACTGTTCTTAAAACCTTACACTCTTATACAGAAGGCATCACAAGCAGAAAAAAAAGTCTGGAATAAGAGGGCTTTTTCCCTACTTCCCACTATTTGTTTGCATGCTTCACATGAAAGGCTGGCAGTTTCCCCAGTCAGAGCTGCAGTCACAATAGGATCACATTAAAAAGATGCAGATTGAAGCCTTACAACCTCATATTGTAGTCTTGGCTGTCACAAAAAGTCAAGAAGGTCTGGTCTAGCTGCTATGAACATGAGATAGAAAATACCACTGCTGGCATAGTAGACAGCCTTTCCTTCTCAATCAGCAATCACTGCATCACTGTAGTGCAAAAGCAGATGACACTTTTAGAATGAAAAAGAACATGTAGATTAGAAGAGTTGATGCCATTTTTCACACGATCAAATGCATTAAAACACTGGTATTCTGCCATCATTTTTAAATAAGCAATTGTATTTATAACTACCAGCAGCATACGAGATTCAGAACCAGGATTTCAACACAAAGCCCTTTCCCTCAGGTTGACTGTCCTCTTCCCACATCAGAACTTCAAGAGTCAATCAGCTCCTCTCATTGCCCAGTCTAACACTAAGTGGGATCTTTGCCAACACCCTTTGGAATGGACATGTCCCAAGAAGGTGGCACTTCTAATTTAATTCACACAACATCATGAAGTAAGTATGAGAATATACAACAAATTTGATCAAGCTGTGACTATGCCCAAGGGAAAAGTTAAATAGACGGAAGACTTTGCAGGGTAGCAATGGAAGGAAATCTGGAATAGCTAAATTAAATCTAAGGATCTTTCCAGCAGTATCAATAAATTCAATCAGCAACTTAAATGCAACAGGAAAAGAAAATTATTATCAACCAAAATCTATTCCTCATTTTTGAGGAATAAAGTGTTTACTGCCTCTACAAAATAAGATGCAAGGGCCTCTTTATCATCCTGAAGGACACAAGACTGCTCATCTCCAAGAATCTTAAACAGGACAAGACAAATCCAGATTAATTAAAAAAAGTTACCAAGAAAAAAAAAATGTGTTCTTTAGGCTTCCAGCGAAAATCATCTGGAAGATACTGGGTCAGCTTTGGAGCAGACCTGATGAACCTAAAATCTGTTTCATTATATCAGTGCTGCTTGTAACTATTGAAATTAAATGTTGTTGGTGATTGCAACAATTCAATTATGAATGCTTTTGTCTATCAAATCCAAAGGCATTACTAAAACTTAAATAATCTTTTCTTATTAAAACTCCTAAGGGTGAAGATTAAAAGAAATCCCTAGGAATTCTGGACCCATAAAACAGAAGCATAAATGAATATTTTAAGAATAAATTCCTTTAAAGCAATTAAGTGCAAAATTGTGTTAGGCCCTAACCAAAGAGTTAACATTTCCAGCCACAAAGATGTATCTTATCAATGAATCACATGAAGCCTTACAAACAACTTTGTCCTGGTGAGTGGATCTCTGAGCATTTCATAATGAAAGGCATAAGTAGGGATGGTTATTTTAGCATCAGCAGTTAAAATCTTTTGGGCTGTTCTTTCTTCCTAGTCATATGAAATTACTGATCTTCAAGAGAATGCAAAACACTTGAAGTAAGACATCTTCCTTTATTCACACCAGACCAAGAATTGACCCCCATCAGTACCTTGCTTCCAGCAGAGGCAGCCATGAAAAGATACATAACAAAGAATAAGAACAAGATAAGCACAAACAACACCCCCTCCTGCTATTATCCATGCTCCAGCTACATTCAGTTCAAGTTACTTCCTGAGATAGATGTGATTTTGTGTTTTTAATATTCTTCAGTAGACTCATCTTCAAGGTACCTCATTAGCATCCCCTTGAGCCTATCTAAATTTTCAAGAAGAAAAGAAGATTCTACTTTATGAGATCTGTGGAGTTTCATAAGCCAGTGAACATGGCTGTAGCTAAGGTTTAACTCTTTACATTAGCAATTTTGATGACAAATGCATGCAGAATGCTTTGATGAATCTCTTTTAAAAAAGCCTCAGAGTCTGTTGTAGAACAAAGTTGTGGACTGTCAGTGAAATAAGTTTTAAAATTTCCTCTGTTTTTGTAAAATGCTGTACTCCAACTCTCTGAAGCATTTTCTGTAGTGCCAGTGAGGCTGCATGTCAAGTTTGTGATTTTTCTAACATTTGCCTGAACAGACATCATTATTCTCAACAAACGCAGAAAGAACCAGAGCAGCAGTGAACTTTCCAATCTTTATTGATTTTTATGTGTGAGTGTGTGCACAGCAAAGCACCAGAATACATTAGCTAGCAGATAAAACGAGCGGTCAGAAAGTTGTGATGAACTGCTAGCCAAATGTCCTATCAAACCAAGATTTCCACTTTTAAGAATCAACCCTTTCATACTGTTAAATCATGACTTTGTACCCTCAAGACAGACAGAAGGTAGACTGTTTCTAAAAATGTAAGAAAAACCATGGCATTTAAGACCAAAGGTTTATTTATTGTCCTAAGTTGCAGATGCACAGGAAAAAAAATGCAACCATAGGATCTCTCAAGCTAAAAAGGACCCAAGAGGATCATCAAGACCAACACCCAGCTCCTCAAACAACTACCTAAAGCTAAACCATATGACTAAAGGTATCAACCAACTGCTTCTTGAACTCTGACAAGAATGGTGCCATGACCACTTCCACCGGCAGCCTATTTCCACAACTGACCATACAGTGAAGAATCTTTTCCTAGTGTCCAGTCTGAACTGCCCCTGATGCAGCTTCACATCATTTCCATGTGTCCTGTCACTGGCCACCAGAGAAAGGACATCAGCATCTCCCTCTCCACTGACCACCTCGAGGAAGCTGCAGACTGTGATGAGGTCACCTCTCAGTCTTCTCTTCTAAATTTAACAAACCAAGAGGTCTCAGCTCTCCTCCAAAGTCTTGCCCTTGAGGCCTTTCACCATCTTGGAAATTTATCTAGACTGCTAGATTATCCAGATCTCAATTCTTAAATGAAATCTACTAGAATTAAGTCTTACATTATTCAAGAATACATTTCAAAGAATGAAAAAGTCCCTGAGAAACAAGCATGCTAATCTGCATAGCATGGTCATTTCATTGCCTACTAATTACAATTTTGTTTGATCTTTCATCATCCAGTGGAGTGAGATAATTTTACCATGTATTTCTTATAATGACAAGCAATATAAAATTACAACCTTCAGGAAAGGCAAACTACACCTTTATTTGCCTTGAAATAGTAGAGGTACATATAAGTATCATTACCTATATACAAGGCATAAAATTTTCATAGGAAAAATCAGCCACTAATGTGGCATTTGGACCTATTTTAGGATATTTATGCAGTGAAGACAAAGCCCTAAGGAATAAAAGTGCAGCAGTGGCTTCCAGTGGTTGCAGTAGTGTATGTATATAAACAAAGCCTGTGGAAAAAGGTAGTGTCATCTTTTAGAGCTCAATAAATGCAGCTGAAAAAAAAATTATATTCAGGAATACAGTGTCTTCTTTCAAATCTGAAGCACTGAGTTCAAGTTAAATACAGGGAACATGAGACCAAGACGCAAAGCAAGAAACAGGAATGAGAATACTGTCATAACATAACCAGCTAACGTTACATAAGCAACATGCAGCCTGTGTCCTACATGAGCTAATGACTTCATCTCTCCCTTACTGAAATACTCCCCTTTACCACATGGGCAAGAAATTTCTGTCTCCAGTCATCTCTCTGATTAACCCAACGCAGGACAGGGTTTCACGACGCAAAAGCCTTTGGCAGTAACAGCAGGAATGTAAGCATACTCTTGTACCACTCCACTCTTGTTCCTCCCTCTCGTGCCCTGCCTGTCAGATCCTCAATCATGAGGGCAAATATCCATATGGATTGTGCTGTGAACCACAACAGCCTGTCACAGAATGAGTTTTTAAGAAGGCCAGCCAGAGCAAAAAGCATCACATTACAATTCAGGACCAGACATTCAGATGTAAGTTATGCCAGTGTCATACAGCCACTACTAGTTTTGTGAAGTCTGAAAGAAAGCAGCATATACTGCCTTGCAGCATGGGAAAAACATTTTGTTGTCCTTGGGGAAGCCTGAACATTGTTGAAATGGTCTAGACAGCTTGTCTTTCAGAAGACAGGCAGTTGCTGTGCACAGTCTGAAGTACCCTTCTATGATTTGTGCTCTTTATTTGAAGGACAGAAGGAACTTTCAGGTCAAGGCAGACCACTGTAGCAAAACTTGATAGTGTTATCCAAAATTCAGTACCAATTCAGCCCACCATACAAGTCACCTGCTACAATGATTCTGAAATATGATTATTACTGTTACTTCCCACCTCACAAATACCCTAGATGTCACCACAGAGATCAGACACAACTCTGGCTATCAATAGTGATGTTCCCTTACCAGAAGCATCAGGTAGTTACTGTGGCCCAGGTGCACCCCAGCAAGTATCTCAGAAAAGCATTTCAGTCATACAAGTCTAGGGCTTGGGGAAAGAACAAAATCCTGGTTTTTATCTTTGTGCTGAGATACCAAATTTTTCTGAGGATTTTTCAAGTTTTCAAATCCTGTCAAGGATCTTTTCTTAGATCTCAGAAAGATTTTTATCACTGGTTTAGTTCCTTATAGAATTTTTGCTAGACACTGATACAAAAAGAGAAGCATAATATCCTATGTTGGTGCCCAATATCAGCAGTCCATACTTCTGCGTACCAAAGCTTAGGTGACAAGGGAGCAGGGCCTGCAAAAACAGCATAAATATCGACAATTCTCACTGACAGGTCAAGCTACCTTTTCAGATAGAAGAGCTGGCAGTGTATCAAGAAGGTGTGTTCATCCCAATCAATTTTGAGTGAGATGTACAAAACAAAGATTCCCATCTGTGTAGGCCTTTAATTTTATTTGGTTTAGATAATGTATCTTGACATAGCAGCTTCGATTAGCTTTGATTTTTTTAAAATATATATACATTACACACATACCCATATGTATGTACACACTAAGATCTACCAGACTTTCTCCAACTCAAGATGCATGGTGAGATCTCTCAAGGACTGGGAATACGCTCTCCAGGGCAGCTCCAAGAAGGGGCAGCTCACAAACAATTAGCAGAAAGCATGACCATCTCTGTAGCTGGGATGATGCTAATACATCCAGGCTTAGAGCAAGACAGTCAAAATACTCTTTTGTTTACTATCAAGAGAGCTGTTGATCAGAGAGAACTATAATTCAGGCCCAGAGGATGAAGAGGTGAAAATACAGGCTTGTGGAGAAGGTTTACCTACTGCACTGCAGTGTCAACACCTACAAAACAGGGTCAGCAAGATTTGACACAGTATGTGCACCCAGCCCTTAATTTGCTAAGGCTTTGTTCATATCAGTGCACGGGATGGTAACTTGCTGTGTGCTTCAGCCACACTGACCTAACCAGGACAGAAACTTTTCCAAAGAAATAATAATAAAAAAAAAGATTCTCCACAGAAGAAGCACAGAGAAAACACTATTAAAGATCAACATCTTTTGATTTAGTAGCCACTGTTTACATTAAGAGGCAACACAGGGATAGTAAAAGATAGTCAAGATACGCAAATGTTTCCAGCTTAAGTAAATTGTATATACATGAAACAACAGAGTAAGATTTAAATAAGGAATATCTAAGAAAATATAACTTTTGGCCTAATGCTCCAAGAACAAATGGCTGGCCAATTGCTACCTAGTCAGATGTAATCAGCAGCACAGAAATAACAAAATGCTTTTGCATACCTGTAGTGTCTTCCAATTCTTCCTGAAATGATTTGTCCTTCTGATATTTTTGGTCAAATCAAGGGCTTACAGTCTTTCCAGCATGCACTGATTACTGTTTGTACAAAAGACTCTGCTAAGTGCAGTCTCTGATTAATGAAGTGGACTGACAGTAATTTCTGATATATTTAGAACAAGCCTAAGATGCATTTTCGTCATTCTAAATGAGATCTCCCCACAGAAAAAAAACCCCCAACATTCTGTTTAGATACCAGGAAAGTATTCTAATTTCTCTCATATTCAGCTCTGTGTGTGTATATACATGTCTATTGTTCCACTATGATAATTTAAAGTACTTCAAAACCATGTTTCCCATGTTAATTGCAAACCCTAATAAATAAAATACTAGACAACAACTTGAACTCAGAGTTCATGGTTTCTTAAACCTAGAGTCTATGGCTTATTCTGAAAACAAGTTCTCATACAAAGCAGGTTAATGAGATTTAAATCACTTGTTTTCAACTCATAGCTAGGAACTAGCTACATAGTGAGGGAGAATAAAAAGATTTTGAAGCATTAAGGAATAATGAATCATACCTATTTATTAGTCATCCTAATGAATACCTGCAAATTATTCTGCCATAAAGTTATTTTAACAAATTGGAGAACACAGACATATGTCAGTAACTAGGACAATTGAACAGTTTACTGTCAAGCAATTCTAGTAATTATTTAAATGGGTGATTAGTTATCACATCAGCTGAGATACTTCAGAGTTCCTTGAACTTCCAGTATGGAAATTTACTGTGCATAATTATATTACTGAGAAATATCCATACAGTAAATGAATATGCAGATCTCTTTATTTAGCAACCATAATGCATCTATATTTACTAGCTCCTCTGTTTACACTGTTGATGCTGTTTGCAGAAGGCCATTAGCCTTCTAATTTGTTTTCTAGTAAAAAATGAAATTACAAGAAATGAGTGAGATTGAACTACTACAAGACAGCAGTATTAGAGGAGTTTTGTAGCGTGCTTAGCACAAAAAGGTTACAGCCCATGACTATGGCTCCCAGCAATGCTTCTGAAACATTGTAAATTTGATTTCTCAAATAAAGGTAGCAAGAAGAACACTAAAAACTTTTTAAAATGCTATTTTTTCTATAATTTTCTTCTAAAACCATTTTTTGTAATCTTGTGCTCTTTTTTTTTGTTGTTGCTACAAGCTATAGACAAGGCACAGATAGTCATTTTAAGCTTATTAGCAAAATTACATAACCTCACCCTATGACCATTTCTTGCTGTACTTCAACTGCACATATGTTTGAGCAGAGGCCATTACTTTTTTTAGAAACTTTTGACATCATTTTTAATATAAACCTAGTTGGTCAAAGCCCTAATATATTTTTAAATAAGCCTTTATTATTGCAAGTGTTAACAACAGCAATAGCCTAATGCATTTCAGGCTAGGATACCCCACAGACAAGGCTATTTTAAAACAAACAGCCCTTCTGTTTGTTTAAGGGGAAACAGAAGTCTACCAGAGGAGTAGGCCTTCCTTCAAACAGGCAGAGAAATGCTTAATAAACCTATACTTTTCATCTTGCAGAAGGAAACTGAAATGTGCAGAATAACTCAGAAAAAGCACAGCACACTTCAGGATGAAGTATTTAATGCACCATATTAATCATGTAGAGAGTTCCTTGTAGCAGTGATAAAGCAAACAGTAAGATATTGAGCTTAATTTTATGCCTAAGAACATAAAAAACATGGTCCAAGAATAAAGAAGGAAAGATAATAAACTGGACAGAGTAAAGAAAAAGAAATGCAAATCAAGCAAATGGTTACAAGAGAAGAAAAACTTCAACTTTGGTTCTTCAAATGCTCCCATACATTCCTGACTTGTGGTGCCCAAACCAGGTACCTGAGTAAGCACACAGAACTGCTCTCCAAGTGGAACAAAGAGGTAAGACACAGGGGGTAACTGTACCCCACTCCAGAGCCAACCACACAATTTCTCCACAGGCACAGGAGCAGTAGCTCCCATGTTAAAATGTTCAGTTCACTGGTAGTCACTTCTGTACAATCACTCCCAAGGTGAGAGTATTCCACACCACCTCAAAGGAAGAAAGTTTCCAGGTATGGAAAATCCAGGTACATCAATATGGCTTGTCTAAGGCAACAAAAGATGGCAGTGCAGCTGGGGACACTTCACTCCTATTCCAAATTTTGCAAAAGAGAGAGAATCCAACGATAATAGACAGTCCTCATAGCTCAGACCTCCTTAAGCAAAACAAATGAGACTTCTGTTTAAAACCTTGAAAAGAAGCCACACTCACAGGCAATAAAATTTCTGCAACTAATAGAGTGAAGAAAAACACAGCATTCCAGTAATTCAGAAAGAATTCTGTTCCCCTGATATTCTCAACCAAGAGATGTTTTAAAAGCATCTTTTTTTCCCAGAAAAATAGTATCTATCCAGATAGAGAGTTTTTGACTGGCTGAAATTTGTATTAGAATTTGTGAATTTTAGAATTTGTATTAGAAAATACTAAGAAACAATTCTCAGATAGAAGCAAAATGTTCACAAACTTTCCAAGGAAAGTTCTAAAATATTTTGATAACAGAAGTATTAAAATGCCCGATTTTCCACTGATTCATCCCTGAATGGACATTGGCTCACTAAATTAAAACCATTTCAGTTATAATTGGGGATTTGAATTTTCATCTGTGGGACTTAAAAAAGACTGTTTCAGCAGAGCACCACTAGATGAAGGTCAAACACAAATAGAAATTTCCCACTCTCCAAGTCAGACTTCTGAGAAAAGCACAGAGAACAAAATAGGTACATGCAATTCCCAGCATCCAACAGAATTATTTCTGAAAGTACTCTATCATTTTCCTAAATTTGATTTCCACTAAGTCAGAGCCAAAATGAACAAACAGTTCAACTGAACACTGAATTAATCCATTAAAAAGGTCTGGGCTTCAAACATCCACATTGTCCAGAAAATTAATTCAATAACAATGTGTGCCTCGCATCGTGAACTGCAGCACTCGTTTGACAGAGGACAAAGCAGCAGCATAAAGAAAATGGGAGGAATCCTCCCCTACGACAGAGATCCTCAGCCATTATTCTTTATGTTGAAGGAATAGCACATCTTTGTCACTATATATAAACATAGGATTTGCAAAATAACTGCTCCACTGAATTCATCTCCACCATTCCCCTGATAAACAGAAACAGTTGGGTTGTTCAGGATTGTATCTCAGAAACCTAAGACTGACACTTTCCTTTTCCTGGAAGGAGAGAGTCATCTGTCTGTATGTTGAAGAAAAAGTAGATCTTCATCAGTTCCTGAAAGGAGTGTTATTTGTGATTAAAGTCAGCTTAGAAAATATATAAAAAAAACTTAAGCGATTACCTCTCCTATAAAGACAACCATAACACAATCCAGTTTTTCTTCAGGGGACAGCTTATCAATAAGGGAGTGGAGAGTTTCTGTAAGGTAAGACTTGACTTTTCTTTTCACTGTAGGTATTCCCATTACAATGGAAACTGAAATCAAACAAACCAGAAAGGTACTTTTAGTGATTTCATACACAAGATAGAAAACAAAAATCTTGCAGTAAGGCATTGCTTAAGAAATGCAAAGGTTTTAAAGGTGAACGTTACAGTAATTAAAAATAGTTTAAAAATATACCACCCAGCATCAGGAGCATGACTAACAGTTAACACCAATGCTCAGAACAAACACAGCAGACCAAAAAACCCCAATCCTAGACATGCCAGACTATTGTGTAGATGTGTTGGGCTGATCCTGACTGGACACCAGGTACCCACCAAAGCTGCTCTATCACTCACCTCCTCAGCTGGACAAGGCAGGCAAAACAAAGAAAGGCTTCTGGGTAGAAATAAGGCCAGGGAGAGATCACTCGCCAGTTACTGTCACAGTCAAAGTAGACTTGAGGAAGTTAATTTATTACCAATCAAATGAACATAGGGTAATGGGAAATAAACCCAAATCTTGAAACACCTTTCCCTCATCCTTCCCTTCTTCCTGGGCTCAACTCCACACCTGATTTCTCTACCTCCTCCATACCAGGAGCACAGGGACATAGGGAATGGAGGCTGGAATTCAGCTCATTACACACAATCTACAGCACTTCCTTCTCCTCAGTGGGAGGACTCCTCAGACTCTTGCCCTGATCCAGCATGGGATCCCTCCCATGGCAGATGGTCCTGCATGAACATCTCCAATGTAAGCCCTTCCCACAGGCTGCAGTTCTTCATAAACTGCTCCACTATGGGTCCCTTCCATGGTCTGCAGTTCTTCAGGAACAGGCTACTCCAGTGTGGGTCCATCACAGGGTTACATGTCCTGCCAGCAAACCTGCTTCACCACGGGCTCCTCTCTCCATGGGTCTACAGGTCCTGTCAGGAGCCTGCTTCCATGAGAGCTTCCCATGGAGTCACAGCCTCCTTTGAGTACCCACCTGCTGTGACATGGGACCCTCTAGAGGCTGCAGGTGGATCTCTGCTCCATGGACTGCAGGGACACAGCTGCCTCTCCACATTCTTCACCACAGGCTGCAGGGGACTCTCTGCCCTGACACCTCCTCCCCCTCCTGCACCGACCTTGCACATCTCACGCCTCTCTCCAGCTGCAATTGCCCCTGAGCACTTTTTTCCCCTGCTCTTCAATCTGTTATTCCAGCAGTGCTGGTCTGGCTACTGGTTCCACTGGACATAGGGAAAGCTGGTGGCACCCTCTTAGAGAAGCCATCCCTGTAGCCTCCCTGTGACCAAAACATTGTCACACAAGCCCCAATACCACAGGAAATAACAACCATGGCATTATTCAAACAAGGTGCACCAAGAGTGATTAAACTCCCCAACTTAAGTTATAACCATTCTTCAAAACTCAAGTATTTAACTTCTCAGAAGTCATCTTTTAAAATAATACTGCTGAAAGCCTCAATTACTTTCCTTGCACCTGGTTTCAGTACTTCTGAAAAAAGAAGTCCAGGACAACAGAACTGCATGGAAGTTCCTCAACAAAAGTCCTTATCTCTGACAAAAGCACCACAAATGCAAAGCAATACATCCCCAGCTACAACGTTATCAGCACCATCTTTCAGCAGGCCATTTGAGCCCTGTGTTACTTAACTTTTCCATAGCTTTTCTTCTGCACTGTACCCAGGGCTGGCTACCTACTGAGAACACTGCAGATAGCAGCAGGAATGCAGTGAAAGACTTCATGAAGTCCTGAAACCCTGCACTTTCCCACTCAGTTTAATTAAATAAACCTGGTTCCAATTCCTATTTTGTAATTCCAAATTTCTGCCATATATTCCCAGGGAGACATAATACAGACTTCACTTAAAACAATAATGAATTATTAGATTTTTCCTCCCTGAACAACAGCATTGAAATAAAATGTATTTATAGTCAGAAAAATAAACCTGTGGCCTGAGCCCACACATTTGTCATACAGGTATGCCGTCTGTTAAAAGAAGAAGCAGTCAAACTTATTGAAGTAATGAAAAAATACAAGCCAGGAGTAACTACAACATGGAATTTTTTTTCCCCTCCAATGACCATCCAGATTTTATTGATGCAATTATATCTGATTATCTTAGTTCTCTCAACATTTCATTTATACATTGAAATATACTGTTCAGAACAACAGAAACATCAATGCTAAAATAATCATAACCACGCATGGTTGCCCCACAAATCTGAAAAGCCAAAGGGATATATCCATTAGCAGTTCAGGATCTGAAATGCTTGAGCTTTGTTTCCTTCTAGCTACAAAAAAATTCACCCAAACTAAATGGTTTTTAATGTGTACCTTAACAAAGCATGGGGTGTGACTGAGATTATGCAGAAAAGAGCAAAGCTGAGACCAAGCTCCTTTCATCTTGGATTCAGTACGAATTCAAAGGATATCAATATCACACAAGTTAAATGAGATGTCCTTGATCTACCAAGAAATACAGTAAATTCTTTTTCTAAAACTAGAAGGTCCTCCAGATATAAAACATGAAATAACCATCATATCAGCATACCTCCTGTCCTTCCAAGGCCAACCTGTACAGAAGGTTGAAGGCTTCCTTCATTTTTCAACAAATGAGGCAAATGGTAATAGATATTTGGCACTTGAAGAGATTTTCTACTTGTTAGCTCTTTTAACAATTTCAGCGTCTCATCTGCAAACATACAGGCAATCAGTAATGCAGAAAACAAATGATATGAAGTTTTAAGCAATAGTAAACAATATAAAATTTTATGCTTCATCCCAACTGAAAGCCAGAATACATTGTGCACTTTCTGAGTCCTATCTTGTCTACAGAGGAAGCCTTTTCTTATTTTGATTTTTTTAATAAACAATGGCCAAGACTATTTTGCACCTATAACCTTGTTACAGATACAGTTAATATTTACCCGATCACATAAGATTTAGTGTGAATTTACAGAAGTAAAGAATGCTCCATTTATTTGGGGGTTGGTGATTTTGTTGGGGTTTTTTCCCAATTAATGAAATGGGAGGCTTATTTCCCTAGATAATTTTTTACTTTTGCTTACAGAGGTTCATCACCATCCATTAAACACTAATGCAAATAACTTTTCAGAGCTATGAATACATATTAGAATATACTGCACATAGAGATACAAAATAAAATAGCATTAAACATACAGGTGACATTTTGAGTATTCCTGAAAAAAAAATTTATGCAAATTTCATTTAGTCCATTAGAACAGAACTACGCTATTAGATTCCATTAGAATCATTCTTGCACTTTCTGGTACAATTGCCTTTCAGTATGTCCAGGTGGCTCTCAAAGTTGCACATAACAGTTTTTAAAATTACCCTGCTGTGTGTGTTAATTTTCTTGCATCAAGTGTGAAAACAACTCATTTTAAATGACAAATATGATAGCATATGGATCTTGAAAACTTATGGGCTTTATTATATCAAGTTAAGTAAAGCTGTAGTCAGGGTTTCTTGAGATAAAATTGAGAAGTAAGAAGACGACAGCCAGAAGTGTAATTCCTCTCAGATTCTGAGCAGAGCTTCTATAAAGATAGATGGGTTTTGTTGTGGATTTTGGTTTTGTATGTTTGGGTATTTTTAAATTATTTATTTTTAGGTGAAACTAAATTCCTAACCACCTTAAACCTTGCAAAAAGCTTTGTAAATAGATGCCATAAGTAGATATGTCTATTTTGATAGACTCCAATACAAGCACATTTTACTTCTCCTGCTAACATTTCTTTAACTTCATCTGCAAAACCTGGACTAAATTCTGTCCAAGCATGACAGCCCTTTGTCTGAATGGATAAGGATCTACACAAAACAATCTGGAATTCTTTCAGCTTCAAAGAGAGCAAATAGTATTATGAATACTTAAGTGTATTAAGCTTGATAAAAACCTAGCTAATACTATGGTCTGAACGCAAAAGCTCAGTAATTCAGCTGGCTTCCCCTTATGGCTCTACATGAAAAAAAATGGATGTCCATCCCCGTTGGAACCCAGGAATGGCAGAATGTTAAATGAATTAGTACTTTCAGCTGCATCAGAAGAGAGTAACTCCCTTTAAGTATATTGCCTAAAAGCAAGCTAATTCAATTTGAGAAACAAACCTGGTAATAATTTAATCCAGAATCAAGAATCAAAATTATTTTACCTCCTCCATGCTTTACTTTAAAAGCAAAAAAAACACACATGAAATAGGAAGACAAGATTTATAGACCATGCTAAATGTAACCTTTATCTGTGCAATTCCTGGACATCCAGGGAACTACTGAGATCAGGCCATTAGTGTCAGACAGCAATTCATGACTGGCATCAGCACTGGAGCCTATAATTATAACCATTTCCCAACCAAAAAAAACCAAAAACAAACCAACTATCGAAAATAGTAAATCATAGCACAAATGCAAGTAGACAACAAATTCAAAAATCTTGTACCAGGCTTTTGAATTGCAAAACCCTTCGGGTTTCAACACCTTATTAGACCAATACATTGAAATTTCTGCAACATACCAAATCAGACATCTTGACAGAAAATTCGTACTTATTTGTTATTCATTTTCCATCCACAAAAATCAGAGCCATACAACAGTGTGATTTTAAAAGTTAATGTCAACAGTCTGGTGAATATTGTAATGTTTTTCTCTAATATTGCCAAACAGCTTTTTGTAAACCTGACCATCCATCTCCAAAATGGGTAAAAACTAATGGAAGATTTTACCAGTTTAATCACTACTTATTGAAAAGGCCATTTCCTGTACTTTTTACAAATCACAACCAGTACCTTAGTCTACATGATTTAATACCTTCCAGTTGACTTTTAAGCATATTTTAACTGCTTCAAATTCATCCATTTCTTCTGTTTGCTCACTTTCCCCCTCTGACTCTATTTAAGAAGTGATGTAAATTAATTGCCAAAATATATTCAACGTAATTAATAAGTAAACAGAAGTTCCAAACTTTGTGAGATTGGCGTGGAACAAGTAATTCTTATGACTTTAGGGACTGAACAAGGGTGGGTGAATCACTAAGAACAACAACTGGAAAAAACAAACCAAAAACACCACACCAGATACAGCATATTACACATTCTTGATTCACACTGCTGAACAGTTTCATTTGGCTTTCTTGGTAGCAATTTCTTATTCTATAATAATAAGAAGAGATGTTGGCATTGCGGAGTGATAAAAAATATCTCGGAGCGGGTACCTGAGAAATTATTCATTGCATTCTTACTGCTGTTTGTTTCTGCCACGGCCCTCCTGAACTGCTCCAGGATGGCGTTGAGCTCGGAGGAGCGCTGCAGCGTGCGGTGCTCGGCGATGCGCAGGCGTTCCTTCAGAGCGTGGAACTCCCGCTGATAGGCAAGCAGCTTTTCTAGGGACAAAAGCCACGAGTCGGGTTATTCGCAGAAACAAGCTCCTACTGACAGACCTGACAAGTGCCTAACGCTGCTCGGCTTCGCAGCGCCTGGAATGTGCCCAGGAAGGCAGGGCCCGGCACGGCCCCAGCTGAGGAGCTGGGCGCCTCGGCACCGGGCCCGCACAGCGAGGGGAGAGCGAGCCGCACCGCACCGGGATGCGGGGCGGGCAGTGAGGGAGATGCCCCTCACCGCGGCCACAAGGGCAACCCTGAGCACCCAGCACAAGGCAGCTCGGAGACATTTCCTGGAACAGATGTCCACAAAACATTTCTTTTAAGAAGTCACACAGGAGTGGCCCCTTACAACAGCACAGGTTACATCTTCTGAAGGACTCCTCTGAATACTCTGTAAGGATGAGTGGAACTTGACAGTATTTCAGACATATCAATTTTAAACCCAAGTTTTAAGTTAATATTATGGTCAGTACCTGAGAACTGAAGAACAAAATTTTTTATCAAAATTCTGCTGATGTTGATACATACACACACTCTTGAAAGGGGACCAAAAGGGAGATGGAAACATCAAAACTGATTTGCTGATATATTCCCTTTGCCCTTGACACCCAGTAAAGTGGGCCTGGATTTTGTATCTTTCCTTCTTCCTACTGGTAATTTCCTCAAACTTCTTTTCACCATCATCATTATCATCCTCCTTCAACCAACACACATATCCTGACTGGAGTATTTTAAGTGAATTTGGAACTCATAATCAATATTCCAGCCAGTCAGGTGACATCCACAGACATATACATCTCTTTTGTTATTTACCTATCCTATCCTAGTCTTGTCATATTGCACGGTAGGGAAGCAGAAGTTTAGTAAACAATTTGAAACTTTCTTTGTTGTTATATTACATAACATATGGGACAAAAAAGGAATTAGAGTCAACTTCTCTTGTTAATAAAGCTGCTTTTCCTCCAAATTATTTCAATTTACATTTCTTTTTTTTTTTTTATTTTTGGGATGTACTCCCCCCATTATGTTTAGAAAACTTAATTAACTAAAATGCCTTCTGTTTTGAAGACAGAAAAATAAAAACACAGTTCACTACCTCTTAAAAACATTTCCCATACCAGATTTTTTTTTGCTTCTTTCATTAAAACCAAACGGTTATTGCTTTTGTGCCAACAAACCCAGAACACAGATGCTGGCCCACAACAGAGTGCTAGGCACACTACACACCGCTGACTGAATCCAGGCTGCTATTTGAAATAGGAATTGATGCTTTAGTCAGCAGTACTTAGAAGACTGGGAAAATTTTTTGGAGTTTCTGGCATGAAAGCCATCCTTATTTCCAAAGATAACTAACAAAGTCGTTCAGTCCTGATGTTTCCAGAGAACTGTACTGGTATTGCATTCATGGTACTTGAGACCTCAAAAGCATTAATTCCTTTAAGAAATACTAGACAAGTAGTCAACTTCTCCCAGTTCCTTCAACCAGACATATCTAGGTTAAGGAGGCTGCCCTAAAAGATACATAAACTCCTGGCACCTATCCTCCAAAATATATGGCGATTTTTTTTTCCATTAGGCACAATACTATTCAGTCAAGTATAACTAAAAAATCCCAAGATTGCAAATACAGTAAGATTTTATGTCTACTACCCTATGAGTATTTTTCTAGTTATTTATGCAAAATGAAATAAAATAATTCTTTGCTTATGTGAATTTAAGTTACCTAAAACACATCTCTAACACTACTAAAGCTAGCATTTTTCATGGTTTTGGAGATTAACGTGTAATTTGGCATTTTGGTACTTGTTTTATAATATGGCTGCCTGTACTTTTAAATAAACAAATTAAATTTAAATGTCTAACATTCAGAACATTAGCATACTTTCAGTACTTCAAAGACCAACTGCTCAGATACTTATTACTTACAAACAGAAAACCACACATTTTATCTCATACTGAAAGGCACTTGCAAAGGAGAAAATACTTCTTAAGACTGTTACAGTATCACCATTAGCAGTGACCACATGTCCCAGACTTTAGAAAAGCATCCCTGAAGCCATCAGCAGTTTATAAATATTCTAATTTGACTTTCCAGAGCTCCTGACGAAGTACTTGAGAATGAGTCTACAAGATTAAATTTAAGAATCTATTTTTATTTAAACTTTGACGGAGCTCAAGTTTGGTAGAGAAAGTTTACTTAACTAATTTGGTATCACTCTATGATAAAATCATCCTCCTCATGAATGAAGGCAAAGTGAAGAAAAGGCAGTGGTTGGTGCAGTCTCACCTGGAGTGCTGTGTGCAGTTCTGGGCCCCACAGTTTCAAAATGTGTATGCGGAGTTCTCTGAATGCATCCAGAGGAGGGCAACACAGCTGGTGACAGGGCTGGAAGGCCTGTCCTGTGGGGAGTGGCTGGGGACTTTGGGTTGGTCTAGTTTGAAGAAATGGAGGTTGGAGGGGTGACCTCACTGCTATGTGCAGCTTCCCGAGGGGTGGAATTGGAGACGGATGTGTTGAGCTCTTTTCCCTGGTGTTTAGTGATAGGACACGTGGCAATGGTCCTAAGCTGTGCCAAGGATGTTCAGATTGGACATTAGAAAGCATTTCTTTACTGAGACACTGGGAAAACACTGGAACAGGTTTCCTAGACAGTATAAAGTATTTAGGAGACATGCCCTTAATAATATGCTTTAGCTTTTGGTGAGCCCTGAAGTGGTCAGGCAGTTGGATTAAATAATTGTTGGTAGGTCCCTTCCAGCTGAGATATCCTGTTCTGTGACAAGTTGACTTGCAAGAATTGTATACACAAAAAAGTCAACAGTGAAGCTGATATTTTCAAAATACATTTGACCCTTTAGTGTTTTATTGCTCAGAGATTTCTCCAAAACCAAAAGAAATTGAATCGATTTCTTGCCCAGAAGTATGAAAACACTTTTTTTGATTGCTGTTACAGTAAAAGGGAGAGTACTGAGCCTAAAATCACAGAGAAAACAGAGGTCAGTGATCATCACCAGTAGAAAAAGATTATTTATCTGCAAGATTATGAATTCTCTTTTTATTCTTGTACTGATATCTAGAGTTATTTAAGAAAACAGAAGAAGGAATTAAGACAGTAAGTTATTTGCCTTAGAACACTGATTAAAGAACACCAAACATATCTGTCTGTTGTCTGACAAACATAACACCCCTCTAATAGCAGTGGTAGCCAACATTGAAGACATTTAGTCTCCAATATTTTCAAACTATTGCTCCAAAATATGCTCCAATACGAACCTATTTTTATTTGAGAATAATGTAATGAGAAGACTTTCCACACTTTTCTCTGGAAGCCAGAAAGATCACATAAAATAAATATCTTGTTAGGAAATTACTTGAAGAATTAATGCTTTCAGTTCTCATCATTTTTCTCTTAAATTCTAGTTGGTTCAGCAAAACTCCAGAAGTTAAAGCCTAAATATTTTAGCTGGCCAGATGCTGTGCAGTTCTCCCAACACGATGCCAACTGAACCAGTACTTTACCAACTTTTTTCTTTGTTGCAATACATTCTCTTAAATATGCAGAACCTAGAATTCAGACAAGCTCTCCTGAAAGTTGAAAAGTGAAAATTCAAATGAAACTCTGGTGGTTTGCCAGTTTTTAGCCAGCAATGAAATCTCAGCTCTCAGCATCTTCTAGGTTATTTTCAGTTCTCCTACTAAGTAATTGTTCAAAAAAAGTTATTCCAAAAAGACACCACTAACCCAAAATTACAAACCCAGTCCACACTCCTCTTAGCCACAGACAATCTTGACTACATAACTTGCTTAAGAGTTTCAAAGAAAAATATCTGAAGAAAAATTCAAGTTTAAAACATGGAGTTTCTGAACATCTTAGCATGCATCTAATTTCTTCATTTGACTTTTTGTACTTCTTGAAAAATCTGTCTATGTACTTCAAGCCCTCCTTTTTGTAACAGCAAAGAGCTTTCCCTTGAGATAAAAAGGGACATCAAAGTAAAGGAATAAGAAAACAGGCTGTAGTTTGAGTTTAGAAAAGCATTTTGCAGAGTATTTCAGCACAACTGAAATAGCATAAATCTGAATTGCAAGTAAATTACCAACACTGTCTGAACACTTGATGTATTCTAATTCAAAATGAAATATCTATGGAACAACAAGATAGAACAAATACTGTGGAAACTCAATCAAAGCAATTTTAAGGCTATACAGTTTCAAAGTCAATAAAAGTCATCAACAGCTTAGTTTTTTGTTCATGTTACTTTTTTAGCAAAGTTAGGTTTTTTAGTGCCCCAAGCCTGTCAGTGTTTAAGAGGCATTTGGACAATGACCTTAACAATGTGCTTTAGCATTTGCTCAGCCCTGAAGTGGTCAGGCAGCTGCACTAGAGGACCACTGTAGTTCCCTTCCAACTGAAACAGTCTATGCTATTCTAACATGAAAACTTCATGAAGAAACTATTTGAGTGCACTTCTAAACTGAGTTGAGTGTGCACTTCTAAAAGGAAACAGAATTGCCTGAAGACCCTTTCACAGCAAAAGAATGTTTTGGCGATTTTCAGTTAGTATTGTCATTATTCCTCAAAGAAAGCCTTGACTGCTAAAATAACTACAGTCTACAACATTAAAAGCAGTATGAAAGCTTTGCAAGCTGTTATTTAACTTATCAATCAAAGAGGTTCTCAAACACGTTAAATCACAGGCAATTTTCACACTGAAAATTGAACACGTTGAACTAAGATTGTTGAAATAAGGTGGCTGCAGTCACATAAATAAATAAATAAATGAAAGATAAGCTATAATTTACTCAAGAGCTCTGTGTTAATATGGCTGTTTGTACCAAAGACAGATGCATCAGACAAGATCAGGAAAAGCTTTATGACCCTCCCATATCACAAGCAGGCAGTTTCCTTCAAACTCCAAACCAGCTAAACACCCAAAGTGATGGATCTGCCACACAGACAAAAAGGTAACCAGCCACAGACCTGGCACTCAAAAAAGACAGCAAGACAGTAAGCACAGAGGGCTTAGCTTTGCCAATTAATTGTAGACCTGATTTATATTTTCTGCCCTTACCCAACTGAACCATAGAAACCTCACCCCCTTTTCTCATTAAACAACAACAGGACACGAAGACAAAAGGCTCTGGTTGACAACAAAGCATCGTACACAAATACTCAATAAGTAGAACACCTAGAGAAGGAACAGATACCTGACACAACAGGACTTCTCCTCTATCCAAGTGGGGAAACTTTAAATTATCATTCAAATCAACAGTGTATCACTGGCAACATTCCTACATTTGCCAATGTATCAATTTATGGCCCACCCTAATGACAACCCTTTCAGCTTTTACAAGTTAAAGGTTCCGCAGCAAATGCCTCATTTTTCTGTATATCCTGTTGAAGAGTTATTAAAATGCCATTAAATAAATGTTTGAATCTGTGTAACACTGTAGGAAGTGTTAATTCAGGTATTTCCGTGATTAGTTATTCTACAACTCATTTACTCCCACTATAAAAACCCTACAGTAGTTACCATCATGCCATGGGTCAGAGACACTAACAAGCTTCATGTATTAATTCATTACACTCCCATCGAGGATGTTGATCACTTTACAGGTGGATATGGAGTACAGGTCTTAACTGACAGCAGGCTTCTACACCAGGTTTCATGCAGAGTCAGTGGTGAGGCAAGAGGAGGTTACTCTTCAGTAAATTAGGGATTTGTCAGCATGCCAGCCAATTTAATCTGGCATGGCTCTTACTAGGGACATTTCTTTGTTTGAGCTACATGAGGCATAAAAATTAAGTTCTGCACTTCCTGTAAAATCAGTTCAGATGTTTTATGTGATCCGTGAAGTTGTAGTATCAAGTAGATCAGTATCCAGTAAGTCATGATGATACCTGCATGGACCTGCATTTCAATCCCACAGATGTAAGCAACTAGAATTTTTTAGACCATGCTTGGTTCATAATACCCAAGTACCTTACAAGCCATCACATTTCTACTATTACTGATAAAATACTCATCTTCATCTTTTAAAAGCAGATATCCTTTTAAATTAAAACCCTGCTATGCTAGTATGTGGCAGAATAAATTATTTCCACTGTCAGCCAAAAAAAAAGTGAATTTCTCTAGCATATAAAATAAAATTCTTTCCATGCTAGCACTTAAGTAATTCTACATTTCATCTTAAAACTGCTACTTTTTTTGACAAAGGCCACACTTTCTCTTTAGCACAGGTTTTGCAAAATATGACTGCAAATACAATTATCCAATACTGTGATACAAAATTCTGTTCCTACTGCACTGTACAGTCATCCAATATCCACACAAAGATGCACAGACAAAAAATGGCATTTACTGAGATAACATAAACATTGCTTCCATTGCCCTTTGGAAGTGACTCCAGAGCTCAGAAGATATTCACAAGGCACAAACGAAGCACTGCATTCTCAAATGTCTGACCGAGGGGAGGCAAACAGAGGAATTGTCAAACCAATCACACAGGCACAGACAAAAAGCTACGTCCACACAAGAGAGATATTAAAGATGTTCCAGAATCCTCCAGTGACATTTAGACTTACAAAAACAGCAAAACATTGTAGCAAGCTGAGCTAATTATCAAGTGTCAAGAACTGCACATAGGCACAAATCATATTTATAATCAGCAATGTCAAATAGTGAAGAGTAAAGACGGTGTTAACAAAATCTGCCCCTAAAGTTTAAACCTCAAGCGTGCTCACAAATCAGATTCAGACTCGTCTCAAAACTGGCTAAAAGCTGATATATGGTGTCCTTGAAATGTTACAATGTATTACCATGGATGACTACTCAACAAATGCTAATTAGCTTCCCTGCTCCAAAAGTGAAATTAAAACCTTTTATAAACAAGCTATGATGAGTTATAAAATCCAAAGCAGTAAAGCAATCAACCATGTAAATAAAAATAAAGCACTATACTGTAAAGGCTAACAACAAGACATGCTATAAATAAAAGCTCTTAAGAAAACTGCTCAAGGTCAAATTTTATCTGTTCTCTTTGAAGACTTGACTCTGTGGGCCTTTTTAGTTACAAAGCTTGTAGCTATACCTATTCATAAAGCTATTTTATTATTTTGAAGGGATTAGACAATATGCAATTTTTTGCAAGTATTATACTCTGTGAAATTAAAGACAGGAAAATATGGTAGATGATTTACAAAAAAAATACATCCTACTAATAATGACAAAACATTTTCTACATTGGGAAACAAACAAAATCAAGATGCAGGAAAACAAGTGAGTAAGTAATTTCTTTATCCTTAATCTTGTTATTCAAATTGATGGGTCATTTCAGCAATTCACTATTTCAATCTTCCAAAACAATCCATCAGAACCATTCTTTATTGCCCTTGTTTTCCACATAGAACTGTACTTACTAGGACTGCAAGCATTTTGAAAAGCACTTATTCAAGTAGCTTTCATTGTGAACAGCTTCTTTTTGAGGGAAGGTTCTGCAGGTTTTCCTAACTTTGGTAAAAAAATAACTCAATAATTCTAACTACTTAATTCCTCATTGCAATTTTTTCACGTTTCACAAATCAAGGATCTCTACAAACAAATAAATGTTTTTGTTCTCTCCAAATTTAGTGCACTAGAACAAGTCTGAAGTGCTTACTTAGAAACTTTCAGGGCCAGATCCAATCTCAGTCTAGATACTTTTGTTTAAACATTCCTTTGCAGCAGGAGCTGAAGTTGTTTTCTCTAAATTTTTTCAAGCAATCTGAATACGATCCTTTGTCTTATCAACTGGTAAAACCTTTCTATTTTGAACTTTCAAAATTTCAGAATCAATTTTCTTGTAAATAGTCTTTTGATCTGAGAATCTGCTTCCCCCCCATTTTTTCCATCTTTAATATAAATAGACAAAAAATGATGTAGCTTACTAATCAAAATGGAACCATGAAACAGTACACGATGTTTGATTTTTTTTTCTAAAAAGCCACAGAATACAACATTTTTCTAGAGGAACAAATATCCTAAGAAATAAAAAAGCCAAAGAAGCCAAACAAGATTTGTGACAAGTAATGAATTATTTACTTAAGGAGTATTTTCATAGTTGGATAGAACAGTAAGGAATAGTTTTAAATGTCTCCAGATGCAATTGCACACCTTTGCCTCTAGATATAATTTGTTCAATAGAGAAAGGTCACAATTCAGAAGATTTCCAAATCAATTATAAAATCCAGTATGACACCACATTCAAATCTCACCTGATGAGGGCTGACAGAGAGTCTGAATGTTCCTTTGGACACAAGGAATAAAAAAAATAATATATAAGAAAACCCAGACATCCACAAATAAGGAGGTCATGTCAACAGAAGCATATGGTGTTCTGTCTGGGCACTGGCTTCTGACAATAAGGATAATTAAACACGATTTGTTTGAGAAGAGTTATTGGTAGCACTTGAGCTGAAGGTCTTCTTATGTCTTCTTTTTAAAGCAGAGAACAGCAAGCTACAGCGATGGGGAAAAAGTCAGCAAGCAAAAAAAACCAAAAAACCAAACAAAAGAACACCAAACAAAAAACCAAAAAACAAACAAACAAAAAACCCCACAACCAAAAAAAACCACAAAACCACCCCCACAACTTCCCTCAAAAAACCTCCAAAAAAAAAAAGAAATCGCACATTTGCAAATGATTTGTCCTGATCTGACTGTTAACTTTGCTAGGATTCACACTTCTATGACTAGTAAACAACACTGCCCAACACTCTATGGATGAATATAAACCTCAGGGCTTTTTAGGTTCCAGCTACTTGGTTCTTATTTTATTCCCAGTGCTAAGAAGTACAGTCACCTCTACTGGCATTTCTTCATTAAGGGAAAAGTGATATAAAAACATCACTGATATCATGTGCTAAATGTGTTTCACAATAAGCAATCAGTATTTAACACATCCCTGTCCCTGAACAGAAACACTAAGGGATAAACAAAAGCTTCATAGATTCTATTCCCAAGAAGCAAAGCAGAACAAAAAATTATTGCAACTTCTATTGCAGACATTCATTGCACAAAGAGTTCAGTTCAAGAAATTGATGTTAAAAAAAGCTCAGCTGTATATACAAAGCATTGAATTCATGTAACCTGGATAGTCACTCTTTACAGTGAAAAAAAATTACCTTCAAGTAACTGTCATTAAAACATCCCACTCTGACATTTCTGACATGTCCTGCACAAGATTTAAAGTGTACCACAGTGTAAAAGAAACTAGGAAACCTTCAACAGCATCACAGTATTACCTCAAAAACACGATTTACAGTAACAGCTTTTACAAAAATCATTATGTCACAATTATTTTTTCAAACTAACTGACAAATAAAAGAAGACTGTAACTATACTGCTCAAGCAAGCACAAAGCTCCAGTTTAAGCAAACACTACAACCATAACACTGAAAAACACTTAAGATAGAGGACAGGTCAATAGCTAGCCTGCATTCTTTGCAACAGTGAAGGACTGAATCATATTAGGTAAAAGAAAAGATTTCTATTGTTTTTTCAACATACTAAAATAAAACAATCTATTCTACATTTCTGCAGAAACACATGTATTAAGCATACATGTCACATTCATTTATTGTGTTTGATTCCATCATTTAGTTTAGATGTATGTATATGCATAAATTTTATTGCTACCAATGAACAAGAGTATCTTCTAAAAACCACACAGCAGCTAATTACACTAATTCTTAACAGGACATATCAAAGAAACCATAACCATTGATCTGATCTGAGCAACATGTGGCTTTATAATCAGCATCTCTGTATGGTATTGTAATTTCAACATTAAAATTAACAACAAAACCTAACCTTGATACAACACATTTATTTCACATCTGTTAAAAGAGCATAAGAAACAACCCCTTTGCCTGAAATACTTACAGATTTGCTGACCATGTAAACAAACGTAATTACCCTGTAGCTAATCTGACCTCTTAGAGTCAGTTTGACTACAAGTCATCTGTGACATCTCATGTTTCTCCTCAGATCCCAATCAGACAATAATACTTCCAGCTACCTTTTACAAACAAGCACATACACCTATACTAAGATATCATGCTATCTAGTGGTCTCAAATTCCTGGGGAGTTCTTCTGCGGTGTTTTTTTATTTTAAGGAAAAATACTTCTCTGCATACCACTTTTTATAGCATTCCCTGCTGTAACAGAATTCATGGAAGTAGGGGTTTGATTCTCCTTGTCACTGACTTGCTAAGTTAAAACTGGAAAAGGGATTTAAAAGAGAGAACAAGTTTCCATAAAATTACCAATATGGTAATCATTCAAGCTTCCTCTCTCTAATCCTCTCTCACCTCTTGCAAATAGCCGGACTTGTGCAAAACATTTGACACTGCACAACATCCCTGTCTCCAAACTGCAGAGATGTGGATTTGCCAGATGAATCACTCAGTGGGTAAGGAAATAGCTGGATGGCTGCAGTGAGACCTGCAGTCAATGTCTCAATGTCCAAATGGAGATGAGTGATGTGTGGTCCCCTCAGGCATCTGTATGGGAACTGGCACTTCTTAACATCTCTGTTGGTGACAAGGGCAGTGGGACCAACTGTACCATCAGCAAGTTTGCCAATACCACCAAGCTGTGTGGACTCTGATGGCCTGGAGGGAAGGGATGCCATCCAGAGGGACCTGGACAGCCTTGAGACATGGAACCAAGTGAACCTCATGAAGTACATACAACAAGGCCAAGTGCGAGGTTCTGCTCCTGGGTAATGGCAATCCCAAGTTCAAGCACAGGCTGGGTGGAGAATGGATTGAGAGCAGCTCTAAGAAGCAGCATTTGGGACTTTGGTTGACAAGAAGCTCAACAGGACTCATCAATGAGCACATGTAGTCCCCAAAACCAACTGTGTCCCGGGCTGCATCAAAAGCAGCACGGCCAGCAGGGCCAGGGAGGAGAGCCTGCCCCTCTTCCCTGCTCTCAAGAGACCCCAGCAGCAGTGCTGCACCCAGCTCTGGGGTCCCCAGCACAGGAAAGACACTGATGTGCTGGAGTGAGTCCAGAGAAGGGTCATGAAGATGCTCAGAGGAGCACCTCTCCTATGAATACAAGGCAGAGAGAGTTGGGGGTTGTTCAGCCCAGAAGGGAAACCTTACAGCCCTTCCAGTATCTAAAGGGAGCCAACAACAGAGCTGGGGAGGGACCATTCACAATGGCTCGGAGTGATAGGAAAGGGAAAATGACCTCAAACTGAAAAAAGGTAGGTTTAGATTAGATGCAAGGTAGAAATGCTTTACTATGAGGGTGTGAAGCCCTGGAACAAGTTGCCTAGAAAAATTGTGAATGCCCCATCTCAGGAAATGTTTAAGGCCAGGCTGGATGGGGTGTTATTAGCACCATGCTCCCATCAACTGAGCTAATCTTAGTTGCCTCACAAACAGAAAAACAATGGTCTTGAAACAGTAACAAAGATGTTTGCACAAGGTTAGAGAAGGCACTAGTGTGCTTCTAGTTAGACTTGAAGAATTAGAATCTGTGTTCCACAAAGTGTAAGAAAGTGAAATTTTACATGGTTTTGGTGACAAGAAGAGTCTCCAAAAGATTCAGTGCAGAAAATCAGTATTTTGGTTTAAATTTTCCCAATCACTGTGCTAATTCCATATTTTAAATTATTTTTCCATTATAGTACTCTTCATCAATATTATTGAACAATGTAAGGCTACAACAACACTGAGAAATTTGGCACCATCTGTATTGCAAATAGCTTAACATTTCTGAATAGAATTATAATTTTCATATTGATCCTTTCTGCAACAAGGAAACAAAGAGTTTGTGGAAGAACTAGCACAGTATAGTTATTACTCCCATAGAAGAAGAGCTCTAAGAAGCATAGTCTTAATAAAGATTAACTGAAAAATTTTTTTATTTTCCTTACAGGAAGGATTTTGTGTTTTGTTAAAGATTTGTTCCCAAAAAATTTTGGCATTGCCAAAATTGGATGGAAAATTCAGTTTTTAATTTTGAAAGAAGTAAATCAATAAAGCCATGGAAGTTTTTATTAAGTGCCCTGTTACATTCATTCCATTATTGCGGTATATAAATCAATTTGCTATAAAGCTTTTTTTTTGAGAATGAAGGGTAGAGTCAACTGCATCAGCCAAGTGCTCTGCAGTTCTACCTAAACAACACAAATGGCAACACTCCCCTTTAGTATAACAACCTAATCTAACAACAAACTCCTACATCTAACTTCCATTTGAAAAACACATCTATAATGTCTCAATAAACAACAAAGCCAACTAGCCTCTAATGCTGTCTTCTTCTATGGCAGATTTAACAATGACAACAGAATGGACAAAAAGTTAGGATGTACCACAAACACCAGGTACAGCCAAAACAAAAAGCTGAAGCACAGGTTCTTGCCAAGCTTGGAGAGCTATTCTCCACTAATTAAAAAAATTACCAAGTACAATAATACGGCTGTGTTGCGAACACAATCACAAGCAGCATGTCTTACACTTCAAAGGATTAACCCAGCAGTATCATGAAAAATCAAAAACTAAGGCATACAATCTACACATAAATGCCTGCTTGAGTTTTAAATAAGCCATCCCTCTTACTGGGCACTCTGGGAAGTTTGTGTGCCTAGAGAGCACCAAGACCGAGGTAGGGAGGATACACCCAAATCCAAACACAGGTACTGCATTGTAACAGTGTGTCTTTTCGGAGTGTAGGTAAGGGCTTTCTGGATCCCAACCAGCCTCTCTGTAGAGAAACTGCTTGAGAACTATTCAGCCAGCAATTCAAGCTCACACAACCACACACGTTACAAGGCTAGCTCAGCAAGAGAGGCAGAAGGCTCCCAGCCCCAAATCAATTTCCAGCAAGTCGAAGGTGAATCTGGAGCCAGAGAGAGCGAACATGTGGTTTTTCTCAGTTATATAGGGTCTCAGGTTCATGGGTGGTACAAGGGGCAGGACAGGGGGCAAGTGACCATAGAGAAGAGAGGAACAGGACACCAGGCCCCATAGCCAATGGGGAAATAGGAAAAGGGGATACCATGGGGTGGGTGATGGACTTGCGAAACCCAGAGAGAAGGCTGCACAATGTCTGCAAGGATCCATGGGGGAGAAGCCCTTTTTTACACCTGGGGTATTTTCAATCTTCACTTTTCCAGGGAAGGGCAGTTGGAAATTCCTTTAATGGCCCGAGGGACTGCACAACACATCCACACAAGCTTCACAGATTTGATTTCCTACAGCAGTTTCCACCCTTCCTCACTTACAGGAAGTTCTGGCAGAGCAGCCCCTGCTCTCTCCCAAGACTCTATTCCACACTCCAAGACCCTCTGCTGCTCTGCCCCAGCCCTCAAAACCAGAATCCACCCCAAGCACACACAAGTCCTAATGTTGTTCCCTGTGTGTCTTCCCATACATAACAGATCTGCTACCCCACAACAGCATCTGCCTTTAACCCTCAGCAGCAGCGGTGCTGCAGCAGCTCGGCATCCCTGCAATTAGCAGAACGTGAGCAGTGGCAGCAGAGTATTCCTCCAAACTCAGAGGAATACATTAATTTGTATTCCGCAGTAAATTTGAACCAAGCCTGACTATAACAGTATTATAAAGGAGTGACAGAGGGAAAAAGAGGATACAGCAGCATGTTTTAAAGGCAATTTTTTAAAAAAGCCATCCTATATTCAATATCCAAGATGTTAGATTATCTTACAGCTGTACATAAAACAACTTAAAACCCTTACTACAGTATATTCAAACATTCTGTGAATGTCCTAGCATCAATTTTTGTTCTGTGTAAGAATAAATTCTCAGCTTCACCCAACTCAAACCTTTGATCACTTCACATGTAGCTAAAATACCACAAAACCCAATCCAACTAATTGCTGGATCCCCAAAACACAACAAGAGAAGTCTTCCATTCAGTTACAGCTCATTCCAAGTTAAACACTTCCCTCAAACTGAGTTAAATACAGTTAGGTCTAAAGCAACATACTTCAAATACAAAGTAAATCATTAGTCGTTTTTTCAGGGTCTTTGTATAATATAAAACCACATTCTATACAACTGCCTTCTCAGTAAAGCAATGTGAAGGAGAACAAGGGAAAATGAGCCCTGATCTGAAGGAGTCAACTCTACCTACGAGAAAGCAGTTATTCTACCAGCACATATGTACACATGTGAATTCCAGAAAGGTCTCCCCTATTTCTTCCAGAGCCTCTCTCAACAACAGAGAGCACAAACAACCTTCCCGCAAAGCAAAAATGTTTATCCCTGATGCTTCCACACAAACAAACTCTACAACACATGCACCTCCACACATCCTCCAGATTGTGACTCACAGCACATACACCAACCAACTGTGCAACCGAGTGGCTGACCCCTCTCAGACATCCCAAACGCACATGGACTTGAGCACTATTGTGTAATTGCTCAGCAACTACTTATCACAAATATGCACTTACATAAAACTTCCCAAAGGGGTCACTTACGGTGCACACACAATTGGAATTTCTGGTCGTGCAGTGGCCTCATCAGCAACAGGATGCCTGTGCAGCAGCACCCACCCATCCAGGCTGCAGGCTCTGCATCTGAAGGGATTTCTGCCCAGACAAAGTTTCTGAGAAGAAATTGAAGCCTTGTCCAGGAAAACCCATGTGTATGTCTCAAAGCTTGTCCAAGAATTATCACATTAATATGCTCACATACTCTTGAACATTCAGAGACCAAGAATTTTGAGGGTTAGGATGCTGAATATTCTCAGTATAATGAATTTAAGAGTCCAACGTGGCAAGGAAACAAAGCACACAGCAAAGTAGAACACAGAAAAAGCAACTATTTCTGACAACCTGAAAGCTTCCAAACACTTTAACGTGATTTGCTTCTACTACAGAACTGTCAGTAACTCAGTGAGCTTCTGTACATGTAAATCAAGATGCTCTTACTTTAAACCATTTCTTTCCCTCCTCTCAGAAACAAACCTATACGTACAAGGCAGGAACTACAGAAAGAAAATCCAGCTTACTAAACTAAAAAGACTAGTAATGATTGATCCATAGCCAAATGTTTAACAGTAATTAATACATGAGAAGAAAATTCACCTAGCAAAAATAATTGGCCAGAGAAGTGCTACAACCTCAAAATTAACAGCACTATTTTAAGAGCTGAAACTTTCAGAAAATCCTAATAGCCTCGGCACAAAACTGAAGGCATTGCAGAAGTCTGGTTACTGTTTCCACACACACTAGTGCATTGAGGTTGCTGACGCTCCTTGTTTCTTTGTGCCTGGACAACTGTGTTGAACAAACTGTTTCTGAGAACATGTTCTTTCTAACTTGTCCTCCTTGCAAGCAACTCAGGATCAAAGCTTCATCATGCTCACACATTGCTGCAAATTAACAACAACCCTGTAAGTCAAATGTAATCCCATCACATTTGGTTTATTCAAATCTCTCTCTAACAGTACCTCTACAGTTTGCCTCCAAGGGCTGTGCAACCAAGTATGAGAACTATTTATTGGCATAAGTACTTCACTAGGAATTTGTAATGGGAAAATGATTTAGTTCAGCCCATCTCTGGTCTGAGGAAACTTACATGTCCGTGGCATTGATATGTAAGACCATAATGTACCTGCAGGCTTCTATAGCAAAATTTATGCTTGATAGGCACTGAAAACTTTTAAATTTTTTTTTTGAGTATTACACAGTAAAATTAGATACTGTGACAAGCAAAAAAGGAGGGTTCTGTTGTTCGCAGTTAGATAGATGGGTGGCACATCTGTGGGAAGCATCCACAGGAATAGGCAGAAAGCTGCATGAAAGCTGAGGACACAACCAGAAAAACAGCTGGAAGCACAGCTCTAAAATACTGCAGAGTAATTGCTTTTTAGGCAGAGACTAGCTGGAATAAAGCCTTGCACTGTGAGCAAGGAAACTGCTTTCTATTCACTTTCTGCCATGCTCAGGAAAGCAAAACATAGTGCATTATAAACAAAATTATAGACTTACTAGCATCTCATCTTAAAAAGAAACAACTTTCTCGATTCTAGTCCTAAAGATTGTGTCAATAATGAAAAAAGCTTTTTTGTTATCCTGGCAGCAAATAAAGTCATAATTACATAGCACGAAAAAGGTTACTGAGTAAGATACTACGCTGTACTGTGAGAGTGGGGGAAAGAAAAGGAAAAAAAAAATCACACTTGAAAATAAAAGCAAGTCCTTTTTGGATGTTTTTCTAACACAGTATGCTCATGGCTCCTAGCTATAGAAGTGGCTGTTTATTGTTAATAGCAGTGAGAGACTAAAATAAACAGATAAGGGAATCTGCTAAAATACAAGCAAATATTTTATGTATTTTAAGGGATCAAATTATATTATAACAAAGGGCAACTCTCACATATCTCATGCAAACATCAATATTATTTAGTAATGAAATACACTGTTGTGTTGCTCTTGGCATAAGGAGAGATAAGCCTGGCAAATGCCAAGAATAACTAATATAATTTAGGCTAGAAGGGACTTCTGGGGATCACCTAGCCCAATCTCCCCCTCAACACTAATTTCACCACAATTGCTACTTAAAAGCAAGAGCAGCTGTAGGTCTTTCCCAGCTAAGATTTATTTTGTAGGCGTCATATTGACTTTAAAAATCAATATAACTCACTCTTTTTTGTGCTAGCCCAAATCTCTGTTGGTAACAATTAAGGTATCATTTACTTGTCACTGCTGGTTTAACTATTCTTGAAACTGCCCACATGGAAGTTCTTCACCACCAATCCCTCCCCAACAATCTACTCCAGTATGCAACTATACTCGCCATTACAAAAACTGTCCACCATTGGACCTTCCTCTCCCATTCAATTTCAGTCCCTTATAAGGATCCTGTTAGTCACTATGGTCACAAAAAATAGATTGTCTTTTTTTTTCTTCTTCTTTTTGGACAAGAAATTCTTGGCAAGAACTTTAGAGAATATTTTTAAAATTATCTTCCCGTCTCTCTCTGCACACCTTCCTTTAAGGTAAGGAATGTCAAGACACTGACCCTTCCCTTACCGGATAGACTTTCTGGATCTTTGATCACTTGTTGCTTCTTTAAACCCCATCCAATGACTCTACTTTCTTTCCAGTGCAGCATCCCGAAGCAGACACAGTACAAAGCAGAGCAAAAAGACAACTTCCTGAGTCTTGCTGGAGCAGTACACTTCATATGTATTTCCTTAAACCTCTTCTTTGTTCAGCTTCCATTGTTTTCTGCAAATAATGTGATGAGTCACATGTAGCATGACTATCATTCCTACTTATAATGCCAACATCAAATTTCTTCCCAATTCTTCATGTACACATTTGATTTTCTTTTTCTTTACTGTATCCCATGTTTTGACTGGGGCACTTTCACCTACCTTCAACCCACCATTCACCCCGCTTCCTGACTCAGTCTCCAATTTGCCTAATCTATTTTAAACTTTAACGTCTTTGTCTACTTTTGTTGCTCCTCCCATCATGGTGCTGTTTAAAATCCAGTAAGAATTCTATGCCTCTTATCATCTAGATTCACTAAGGAAAAGATCAACTACCATCAAAAAGGACAGATCATTGCAAAGTCCTTTTTACTCACTTGAAAATACTACAGTAAGATATGAGCAGCTGTGTCAGATGCAACTGTCTTTCCTGGCTTGGCTAAATTACACCCATGGTAGTCTCAACAGTCTCTGGATGTGGGCAGCAAACAACATTTTGGAGGAGTTGTTTATAAAAATTGGTAGAAATAAAACTCCTTAACACTAATGTAGCATTAAGAGCCAGGCATTGTTTATTTGGCTGGATGTAAGAGGGGATAGCTCATGGAAGCACAGAAGACTCGGGCTGAAGAAGCATTATGAGAAGCTACACTGAGCAGAAGCATGGGCTTCCCCCAACTCTAACATTAGGCTGTAATCACGAGCAATACCTCAGGATGCTGGCTAAGCCAAATTCCATTAAATACTCTGGTAGCAACCAAGTTTTATAATTCCATAAACAGATGAGCTAACCTAACTAGCAGGTTGCAAAAAACACAAGGGACAAGGAAGTGCTGCAAAACCTCTTTGGTAGCAACCCTTTCCACTGCAGTTCTCCAAAAATCACTGGTGCCAGAGGAGTTCTCCTGCAGCAGTCATAAGACAGACCCAAAGATGCTGCAGACCTAAACACTGTCCCACCTGGACAGCTATCCAGCTATTCTGTACCATTCACCAGGGACAGGGTGTTCACTACCTGCACAGGACTCTCGGTAACCAAACCAAACCTACATTCCTGATTAGCTTTAATGAAATTCAACTATTTTTAGTATCACTAAGCTATAGGCAAATTTCTTGTTGAAAACAATCTTAAAGTGTATTTTAGATAATGAACAGAAAAACATTCATGTGCTGGCATTAAAAAGAAAAAGGAAACTCTTATTTCCTTTAATTTCAGCTCTTGGAAGATCTGCAACAGAATTTCCAAAGGAAACTAACATTTCCCTTCTATTTAACAGAAAAGAAAGAACCTCCTCTTCTCCAAACTGGCATAAATTGTTATAAGCACTTTCCCAGCCCATCCCTTCCCTTCCCCCGCCTTCACTCCTCCCAGTTTGTAGTCCATTTAACTTTTTTGGTTGGTTGGTCTTAATTCACATATCAGTGGGAAATGAGTGTCTAACTCTGAAATTCAGAACACACAATCAGAAGGCTGTAGCAGTGTTTACCTGCATAACAACTTCTCTTAGGATCCATGTAGAAACTAAGATGGGTTATAGTTGCAAAATACATGTATCTCTCAGATTTCTCACCTTTTCTTAATGAGAATATTGTATAACTACTGCCAAGGGAGGAAGATAGATAGATAGATAGATAGATAGATAGATAGATAGATAGATAGATAGATAGATAGATAGATAGATAGATAGATAGATAGATAGAATGAACAGATTCTGTCCTCCTTGCCTTGTTTCCTCTGAGGTTCTTCCTGTAGGACTCTTCTTCCTCTGGGGATAAATATTCCTGCTTCTTACTCCAAAATTAGCCACCACTGGCCGAGGCTTTTTTGTTTTAGTCTCAGTTAGGTTTTGTTATCCTTGCTAAGTTTAGATGTTTTTGAACACTTACGATTATTGTGGCTGAGAACCAGCATGGCAATTCTAATTTTGTAAAAACAGACAGAGGAGAGAGAAGCTGACACTTACATCATAAAGCCCAGGCCACTTTCTCTCCAAACAAGAGAAAACTTCATGCTTAAAAGAAAATATGTTCAACCTTTATTACTTAAGCATGAGTGAATGTTTAGTGAACCAGGATGCTAGATAAGTATCTCAAAAGTTCTCCTGAAGGTCTTCACAGGGGAATTTGTATTGGTGTACCAAAAGAAGCCATCCCCATGCAGTGAGGGAATCCTGCAGTTATGAGAACGCCCTTGGATGAATTGAAAACCAGAAGTTCTTCAACTAATTCTTCTTCATTAAACAAGAATGACAAAATACACTGATGGTTTCAGGCTGCTGTGAAAACTACATAGTTTGACCAACTCTGAAGAGCTAAAATGCATCAGATTTTCACAACACAACTTGCAATACCTGTTCTCAACACTTCAAGTAGCCAAACATCTCCTAGAAGTGATGCAAGACACTGCCAATAACTGTCTTTGACCGAGAATAAAAGTCACATATTTTAAACAAAAATACTTGAATTCCATCCTACCACGCCTGCACAAATTCAGTAAAGTTGTTTACCTTCCTTCCCAATTTCCACAGCCATCCGGAAGTTTGCTGATGCAAGAAGGGGAGGTTCTTTAGCATCATGGAGCATAGGGCTCTTCCTGGAACATTATGTACTCAGACCAGCAGTCACATTAAAGAACAAAGCATCAAGGCTACATACTTTACATAGCATACAACTGGCTTTGATGTGAATTTTGTGACTGGTCTAATAGGTATGCAGTACTGTTCTGTACTGGTTGAGAGCAGTGCCTTCAGGGTAAAAAACCTACCACATTTCTAGAGCTCACAAAGGAGACGGTGAAGACCAGTGACCCTGAGCAGGTCAGGAGTACCAGAAAACATGATTCAGTCAGAAAAGATGGTATTAAACATTAAGTTATTCCTTGCATAAGAGCTTGGTTTTAGGAGGAACTCAAGGATATCTTACATTGAACTAACTGTGAATGTGAAGCGACTGCAGATCCTCTAAAAGTGTTTCTTCTGCACACCACGGTAATCAGCATTTTTTACGATTCCATTCCCAACGTGTACTTTGTTCATGCTAACCATAGGCTATTTTAAACCTTAGAAAGTGGTCTTTCAACTGATTTGCAATAATCCCCCAGGAAAGGTCTTTCCCAGGTACATTCAGGGCTTGTACTGCTTCCTTACAACACCAGTGCTTCTACACATTGCATGAAGTCCAGAAAGCAACAAAGATCTTGGACTAATTTTGAGGACTCCCTCCAATGACCACAGATATTTCAGTCAACCTTCTTCAAAAACACTTATTATTTTAAATGAAAAATCATATAATTAGCCATTCCATGCAAATAGCAATATATGCCTTGTAAAATATTATTCATATAATCAAACTACTGGGTAAGATACAGCCATGCTCTTTGCAGCAATGGCACTTCAGAGCATTTCCTTCAGCTCCTGACAACTTCTCAGTGTATCCTAAAGTTTGTAAAGCATTACCCAGCTGAGACAAATTTTTGTGCTTTAAAGTAGTACCAAAGTCTGTATCACTCAGAAGTGTCTAAATCCTATGCTGCATAGACTAAGACTACATATATTTACTAGAGGAAGGTATGATCGACAAAAATACCATATCATTCCAGTCTAATTGGTATTCTACAAATGATGCTGCATTTTAAGTGACAATTATCCAAGATCTTAGTTCCTAAATTAAAATTAATCACTTGAAAACTGATTAGGGTAGTTAAAAAAAAAGGCATTATGCTTCTGCTTTAAAAAGCAGAATTTCTTTTAGTTATCATTGGGCAATTTGACGGGAGTTGCTTTTTCTTTAAGAAAGTGGAAAATAGCATTTTCTTTCTAACTGGAAATTTAATTTGCTGTCCAAAGGTTGACAAATACCTACAGGAATCTAAATGTAATGAAAAACAAAATATGATGATCAAAGAATGTGACATCCCACAGCCTTTCAGTGAATGGGAACAGCAAGCTATGTTTGCTTCTAACTTAGCCACTCAAAAATTTGTAATGAAAATGGTATCAATGAATTAAAATACTATCCCGCAAGGCTATAAAATTACACTGAACTGAAAAAAAAACTTTAGCAAATATTTATCATCAGTGTCTGAAACCTTTCCATTCTGCATTGATTGAAAATGTGGTACTGAATTAATTCAAATTGGTTCTGATTTTGAATAACCTGTGAAAAAATTAAAAAACAATATTCCAAATTTCTCTCGAACAGTATTATTTAGACTTTAGTTTCATAAGTGTGATTTGATTAATGAACACATTACTGATGTCTTGTTACACTGATTTTTATTTCACAAATTATCATCTTAATGCTCAACAGCAAGATCTTGAAGATACATGCAGAATTTTTATACCAGTATTAAGAAAGTATTGATTCTAAGCATTCAGATAGAAAAAAAGTATTAAAAAAATAGAACTGTCTAACTAAAAAAAGCTTAAATTGTTGCAATTGCCATATATCATATACTCTCCAAATTGCTAATTTTTGTTTTTGTTAATTTAGCAGAGACTTTTCTTTGTGTCATGCTTTGACAAAAGAGAACAACACTTGTAAGTCATATATCAGGTAAGAAAAAAAAAATTGAAAGAATTACATAGATACATGTCCTTGCTGAAGTGAATGCAAAATTCTTACAAGGTTCTTAAGCAATAAATTAGTAAGAATAAAACTACTGAATTTGTTATTAGCCAAAATGAAGAAAGTACTATTCAGACATCCTTTTCTTGTCTTGGGCACATCTACGCTTTTGTTGTCTAATTAAAAAATCTATATATTACCATAACCTTGAGAACCTGACATTTTTCCTGCTGCTTGCATTCAGAAGGGTAGCCTACCAACCAACTGCTACAGCAGACATCACACCACAAAGCATCTGCTTCTTGCACAAGTGCCCAATGGAAAAAAAAAAATTGAGCATGCCACAGAATTCATCTGCTTCTTTTATACTTAAATAAGAGTAACAAGTTGGCCATGCTACAACAGACAGTATTCCTGGAAAACCTTCCAAGCCTCTTCTAATTGGATCTGAGGCACAACTGCAAATAATATTTTCTGCAAAACAATCAGAACAAACAATCACTGAAGACAAAATTGGTTTTAAAATTACTTGATCTTTGAAGGACACAGTCTATTTTTCAAGAGATCAAATGTTTATAAAATAAAAAAAAAGTCCTTTCTTCTTCTAGAAAATATTGCTAAACAAGTTTATTTGCTTTACTGAAGGACAAAACCAAATCATCTTACTTTCATAAACAATCCCAACCCTCATAAAAACTGAATTTTTCAGGGTTCACAGGGAGTTCAGTAAGATCAAAGACATATGAACAGGTAAGAGTCTACTACCTACTACACAAAACAGTAACTTAAGTATTTTATAAAAACTGCTCATGTTATTTTAATAGATGCATTTCCTATTACCTAGTTGATTTGATCATTTTATTTCACTTCTTACATGGTACTTTAACAAAAAGTATTTTAAATTTTCTTCAAAGACAGCAAGAAAAGTCTTTCAACAGTGTTGATTGGCAGTTTGCCATTGCCATCAGTAAATCACCAGGGAAGACAGAAAGCAGCACCAAAAATAACATTCTCTTGTTGGCTCCATTGGCCATATGTTACATACGAAAAAAATAAATAAACCACCAACCAAAAACAAACATATGTTTCTCCAACAACCATAAACCAGGAAACAAAAAAATAATAAAATCCAACCACACCTCCTCAGCCTTGACCAACCCACTCCTCCAAGAGCAGCATTTGTTTTTGTTCGGGTATCTTTTTTGTTTTTCCATTTTAAATGAGGACTACTCAAAGTTAATTTTCCTGAACTTATTAGCAAGTGTTTATTTCTCACCAAGGCAGTACCTTCTGTAGCATAGCTAGTCAACAAGCAATCTACAGATTGCTAACACAGAGCAGCAGCTCACAGAAGTGCAGCCATGTGAAAGTGATTAGGTTTTGGAGCTTTTTCCTTACCTTTCCCATTCTGCCATGCAGTATACCAAGACAAACTGAGGAAAGTAGTGATGAAAACTAACACGGTGGCCACAGTTCCATTTCGGAGCCTCATCTCATTTCAGCATCACACTTGCTTATGTTCTGCTAGTGATGAGCACCTATCTGCTGGGCTTGCTGCAATGAAGTCAGCTGAAGTACTCCAGCAGCAGCTGGACAACAGTGACACCAAAGGTAGCCCTCACGTATCGGACGTATCATAAATCAATCCATTCCAAACTGTTGTATGCTTTCTTATAGTTCTCATCAATCCAACTTCTCTTTATTCTTCTAGTCCTGTTTAAAAGAAACAAAATTTTAACAGATTATGCCAAAAATACTTAGAAGAGTCCCCCAAGAACCAAAATACACTACACTTTCATTGCCGTGCACCTCCCTCTCATTGCCTCAGTCTTGGCTCAGAGAACAGAACTTGTTAGATTAATGTGTGCCTTTTCTAAGACTGTTTGCATCTGGGCAAGCTGTATTTCACAGGAATTTGGTCGCTGAAGGACAAACACACACAACACCAACATTATAATTTTATTCTCAACTCAAGGCAAGGTCATGTGTCACCTGGCAGGTGTCAAACTGATACAAAAGCTGCTTTCAGGATTCAGTAACTCAAGGCCCCACTCCTAAGACCTCACTTCAACAAGACCCCTCTGAAATCACTGAGGTCTCATGTAACTGCAGAAGCAGAGCTGCCTCCAGCAAGCTGAGAGACCAGAGCTGTGAACGCTGTGCACAAACCTACATCGCCCATCTTTGTTCGGTGCACGAGGATTTGATCCATCCACAACCATTTTCTTCCTATCTCAGCTGCAGCTAAAGCACAGACTACAGTCCCACATGCAAAGACTGCTCAACCTATACCAACTGGCATCGACCAGAAGCCCTCAAAAAGCCATGGTATGACCGGATCGCTCCTCTATCTCTACCACACAGCCATAAAGATACAACCTAAGTTACCTACAGTGCCATTTTATCCCTCAGGAAGGCTCCATTCCATATCCTGGTATTAGAAAATCATCAACTGGCCAAACACAGCCAGCATCTAATCACACTGTCCCCTAAGCAAGACAAAGAGAATATAGAGCAATAAATAAACCAACTTCAAAAGAGGGAGGAGAGGCTTTCAAAGTATTAAATCATCTTTACAGTAGTCAAACATTAGCAGTCAACATTCTTTCAAGGCACTGCCAAGTTTTTTCCCCCACTATAAACTATATCTGATACAAGTATGTTACTCAGCAATAAATAACTTGCTCTGCATTTTCTCTGGAAGCAGTCTCTGTCACCTTCGTGCCTTGCTGCATTCAGAACAACAAGGGAAAAAATACTTTTTATCATTACGGTACTAAGAGATTCCAGTCAAATTTGAACTATCCTTCCCAAGCTTATATCACAGCACATATTACCTTTACCAAAGGGCCCACAAAAGAAGGCATAACCAGCAAGCATGGTTAACAAAAGAATGGAAACATACAATAAAGTTGCAGAACAACACGCTCTTGTGTTCACATCTCAGTCACAACATCCAGGTTACCAAGTGTTTACCTTTGGACCACAATTACTTCAGCTATAATGCCAGTAACGTGCTCTATTTGAGAACTTCATGCACAGATACATCTGTGGATTTAAACATTAACTCAGAAAAGCACACAGTACCTATGAGGAAGGGAACAAATGCAAGTACATGGGAAGCAGACACAATGGATGGTAAAATTCAGTGAGAAACACAATAATGAACTGGAATAGAAAGAACGACAAAACACCTTATGATATGACAAACCCAAGCTCAACACAATGAGAGATAAAGCCAACTGAGACACCTACAGAGAGCTAACACAGCGCACAGAATGCCAGGAAATATCATCAGTGCCAGCACTCTAAATGGGAGATGGACAAAATAAAAGCCAGTAGTATCAGCAATAATAATTAGGTGAGAAAATAAAACTCTTAATGAAATTTGATAGCAAGAAGAGGCAAAGATCCCAAGCCCTAAAGTTTTATAAATCCTGTCTATGTGAATTTAGGAAGCTCATGTGATTCCCAAACTACCAGAATAAGCAACTAGGATACTGAGGTGAACAGTTTAACTTAGCTGACGTGTCTCTAAAGTAAGGATGCTTAAACTGTTATCTAGTTTCCCCATTATTTTAGCATCAATCAGATCTCTCTGGAGCAGCTCAGATGTGCACAAAGGACCAGGCTGCAAGCTAGAGATTATCCCAGTGAAGGCAACTGGCTCAACGTGCAAACAAGAGAGGGCAATCAGGCAAGTAGAAATATCACCCCATAATGCAAGGAAAGTGAACCATCTGCCTTTCCAGAAAATGCAGGCATAATTTTTACATTTGCTGCATACAACAAGATCAAGATGTTGTGATCAGGGCCTCTCATTGTGCTATCTGAATCCTCAAAAACAGAGTCAGAAAAAATTCAGAATACAAAAAAGTAAAAGGAACAGTAGCAACCTGATTCAACCAGCAGTCAGTATGCACGACATTGTGTCAAATCAATAATTATCATGAGTTTGAGTTGGCTGGTTCTCCTTTCATCCTTCTCTTTGGGTGTTGTAACCACTCCTCTTAGCACAGGCAACAGCAGCTCAGCTACATCTCAGCAATACTTAGATGATTATTAAAGCATTTCACTGTATCAAACTGTATACATCAAGGCCATGCACAAACCAGACACGTTCCAGCTTTTAAAAATGCATATAACTAAACCAGCAGAAACACATGTGTAGTTGCACATAAATTATTTAAGTCCCAGGTGGTCACTTTTGGTTTGTTCAATAATTTACAGCACAATCTAAACAAGTTTAACTGAGGGGTAATCCAGTTTGAGATGACAGAGTGATAGGGTATAACTAGACAGATGAAGCCTACAAAATTTGCCAGCGCCATTATGACCTGAACCTTTCCCACTGCAGACTGAAGGGAATGACCTGCCTGGATGCTGAAGGCCATGGGTGCTGAAGGTGCCGGCACCACTCAGATGCTGAGCAGAACTCTACTGAATCACGTCTTAAATAAACCAAGAAGTTTCTGCTTGAATCCAGACACTCTCAAAATACACACAAAGCATATTCCCAACCGCAAACCATAAAAACTGATACACTCCAATGCGCCTGCAAAGGCTCTTCACATAGCTGCTGAAGGGTTGGATGGTGCGGGATCACAGCACGAAGCGTGCCAGACTTCCGAGAGGATGAGCCAGACCCCATCCTGCCGGGAGGGTGCGAAATCACCTACCGCGGTAGCACTGCTGCACTGAGAAGGTTGCTCTTGAAGGCACGGAAGAACGGCCCGTGAGGAAACAGCAGCTAAAAGGCGAAGGCGGCGGGGAACTGCTAAACAGGGGCTTTTCCGCCGTATTTCCACTGACACGCTCCCCCGCAGCCCGCGGCGCGCAGCCGGCCGCCGCCACCGGCCGCCTTGGCATCCCGCAGCCCTCAAACCCAGGGAAGAGGGATCGGCTGCCTCTGTGGGAACCGTCCCGAGTTAGTCAGGACCGTCCCCAGTGTCCCTCCGCCCCGGTCGCAGCTATCTCGTCGGGGAAGCGAAAAATCGGGGGGGTGACGGGCACCGGGAGCCGCCAGCTCTGCCGGGCGGCAGAGGGCGAGAGCTGACGGGGACGGAGGGAGGCGGGGAGGGAGAGCGCCGGTCCGGGGAGCTGCGCGGCGCCCGGGGCATCGCAGCGAGGCTGCGGGGGAAGGAAGAGACACAGGAAACTGCAAACTCTGCCGAACGCCCCTACGATTCCAGCGCGCGGCGAGGAGAAGGAGGAAGGGTGGGAAGCGGGGTATCCCCCAGACACCCCAGCAAGAGAGGGAGAGGGCGCAGCGCCGCTCTGCCCCGGACCCCCGCGGGCACCCCCGAGCAGCGGGCGAAGGGAGAGGGCGGCAGCAAGTCCTGCGGAGGAGCGGCCGGCGCTCCCCGCACGGCCACGCACAGGAGCACAGGAGCGCAGAGGGGAGCGGGGGGGCAGATGGCGGAGCAGGACGGCTCCCAGCCTCCCTCCGGTGACACCGCAGAGACCCGCAGGGAGGGGAAGCGCCTCCGCCGTGCTGCCGCTCCAGAGGGTGAGGAGAGCCGCCCGTCGCCGGCCCCCCCCCCCGGAGCAGAGCCGGCGGCACGCAGGGGCAGCGGGACGCGCTGACCGCCGCTGCCGTCCTCACCTGTGCGCGGCGCTCCGGCACGGCGGAGCCGCGGGGCGCGGGGGCTGTGCGGGCTCCGCCAGGGCTCTCACTCCCCTTGCCCGCCCGCCCCCCGCGTCAGCAGCGTGCCCAGCCCCGGCGACCGCCCCCCGCCCCGAGCGCCATGGAGCGCGGAGCCCCGCCCCGTCCACCCGCCAGCACCGCGGGCAGCCAATGGGCGCCGCCGCGGGTGGCGCCACTCATTGGCTGGGCCGCCTGTCACTCTCTTCCGCCGCGGCTATAAATGGCGCTGTCTCGCAAAGCCTCCCTCAGCGGCTGCGGCGGGAGCGGGGGGCGGGGGTGGTGTCTTGGAGTGCTGCTTTCGGCAGCGTGGGGGTTTTTGTTGTTGTTGTGTTTTCTTTTTGGAGCTGCTTTTGGGGATTTGTGGCTTTGGGAGAGCCCCAGAAAAGGCTTAGCTGCGCCAGCGCTTGGGTGTTCGTTGCCCCTTGATGAGGTGCACTCTGAACTTGGGTCACGGCTGAGCCCCTGGCCAGCTGCCTGTCAGTGCCACACAAGCCACAGGTATCGGTGCCCTGTGTGACCTGCTGGCTCACCACTTACAAGAACTCACAGTCATGAATTTCACCGTTGGGTTCATACTCTGCTAATAAACACCTCCCGGAGCTTGGGTTGAGAGGTGTTGAAATTAAAGAACAGCTTGTTGCTTCACGCCAGTAAAAGGAACCCTCTGTGCTTTGTCCCGCTCTGGGCAGGGTGTTCTCCAGCAGTGGCGTGTGGGCCGCCCACGAGGTAGTTACACAGGTATAGCTCTGTGGGTGTGAAAATGAACTCGGCTTCCTCCAGAGGTTCCTGCGTTGTGCAATCACTGAGAGAAAGTCATTGGCAGCTTTACTCTATGGGTTCACTATTTAGGGTCATGATGCTGCTGTTCTGTAAGTAATCCCCTATCTTCAGTGGTTTGTTTCATGTGTTCCAGGAATTCCATGCATCTTTTAGGATCTGAAAACTTCCATTCAAATCAGATGGATTAGGGCCATCCTATCTACCGCACAAGAGTTTTGCTCTTGACACGTAGTGCTAACTAGTTGGCAATGTTCAATCCTTTCCATGGACTTGATTTCTTCCCCTTCTGGGCTTACCTTCCACCTACTTCAAAGTTGATAATACACATTTTTAATCGCCATAAAATCATAAAATAGATTGTATTGGGAGGGACCTTAAAGATAATCTAGAGCCAGGGCCTCTTGCTATGGGCAGGGATACCTTTCACTGGACCGGGTTGTTCAAAGTCACATCCAACCTGGCCTTGAATACTGCCAGGGCTGGGGCATCAATAACTTCTCTGGGAAATTTGTGGAGTTTTAGTCTCCATTAAGGCTCTTACGCTGGATGTAGTGGGATAACTCCCCACTAGGACTTTAGAAACTGTGGGAAAATCTTGAAAGTTATTCTGTCTGAAGAGTGACATTTAACAAGTTTCCATATGCTTTCATGTTTTCTTACCAGTGCTTCAACACATTACAGTATTTTTACACATTTGGGTACCTGCACAGTAGCCCTCAGTGATTTTTCTGTCTTTTTCAAAGAGGGCCTGGTGGCAATTCAGGCAGATTGCAATAAAGAAGCTCAGGAGAAGTTTGCAAGGTCTTGACACCCAGGCTGTTCTGTGATTTTACTCATTGAGTGGTAAGAATTTATTATGTAAATGTGTGCTTCAATCCTCCCTTTTACAAAGAACTGAAATGAAGTGGATTTTTTATTGAAAAACAAATTTAGCACAATAACTTTCAAACAAAAATTAGAGCATGCACATCCTCATGCACGCAGACACATCTATGGCAGAATTTTTTGTAGAGATCCCAATGAGCTAGAAACATTAAAGGCACCATTGTTTGCATCTAATAGATTAGTGCTGCTTAGGGATACGAATTTTTGCATTTCTGTGCTGGAAAAAAAAACTGGCAGAGACATTTTCACATAAAAGTTCTTTTGTCAGAAGAGCTTAGTCTGCTGAAGAAAAGACTCTGTTACAAGATGAGTATAATGACAGTTATTTCACAAGGACTGTCTGAGCCTTCCTACTTCTTGTCCTTTCACTGATTGAACGTTTGCATTAAGGTTTACTGACTGGTGTTTGACAGTATCCAATTAACCATTAACTTCCCCAAACAATAGACTACGTATAATGTAGTTGTTCCTCTGACACTCTTCCTCTTGAGGTAGTTATTCTTCTTGCCTGAGAAAGAAGGCAAAGTTCAAAACAGGGGAAGAATATCCACATTGCCCTCATTTGACCTACTACAGCAATAATCAAATTCCTCTTGGCATATTCCACTGCTTGGTGCATGGACAAAGTGCACAGTGAAGAAAATGCTGAAACTGCCAGTGGAAAGGAGCTGGGACAGGCACACTGAAATATCCCTTACTTCTGGTGAGGATGGCAGCCCCCTTTTAGGCCTGAACAATATTTAATACCGGCAGATTTCTAAATTCATTCTTCCTGCTGGGTTATTCTTTCATCCTGCAGCCACTGCTGTTCAACTGGAATATTCATCTGAAATGGGAGATAATTAAGCAATCCAAAAGTCTGAAAATTGTATTTGAATGCAAGCGTAAGGTATATACACTGTAACAGTCTTAATGGGGGAGACCTGAAGGGAAAAATAAAATTTAAAAAATACAGGAAGTTTAAATCCCTAGTATTCCAGCTTTGGTTGCCGGAAAAAAAAAATTACCAAGGAGCTTGGTCTTCTATACCAGCAGGAAATAACACAAGAGAGAAATGAATAATCATATTTCAACAGGGGGAACATTTCATGCTGAGAGATTTTTGTTAAGGTATTACCTAACTATCAGAGTGAAGACAAATTGGTAAAAGATGCTCCAGGCTTGCCATAATTTCATATATGCTGCAGTGGCTGCACACCTGAGCAGCCAACTTCTACAGAGATGTGTGGTTGCTGCTGTTCATCGGATCTGAAGCTTGTTTTATCCAAGCATTTTCCTGACTTCTTCAGAAGCACAACACTGTTGTTGTTCTTGCATTTCACTGTGCTTATGTTCTGGCTTTCTCAGCACTGGGAAAAAAATGCAAAAAAGGTAATGGTGCTTGGCAGTGGCAGCAAAAATCTGAATGGTTGTTTGGCTGAAAAATGGCCATCTGAAAATTGTCCGCAGCTCACAACCGAAAATTGAGTTCTCTCTTAGAGACAGGATTTAACCCCAGCCTGCCACTTAGCCCTGTTTTTTTAACAGAGCAAATTCCTCTCGGTGCTCCTACCTCCATTTCACCTCAGTTTTATTTTTTTTAACTGCAAACTTTTCATGGCCAAATCTTTTTTGCTTTATGTTAGCTGAGCACCTCACTCAGAGAAGCTGTATTTTTGCTGGGCCTTTTCTGTACTCCTATATCAGCAATGGAAAAAGAGGGGCACAAATATACTCAGTGTGCATCACAGAAGAACTGGCCATGGTTGCCCCAGCGCCCCTGCAACTGCTCTGTGCCCCAGGCTGGCTCCTGCTTAAGGCCACGTGCCATCCCTACAGTACCTGGATGGGGGGAGGAAAAGCCAACTGCCCTTCAACCATGTTCTTAAACCCAGTGTGCTGAGGAGCTGGGCTTCAGGTCATGGCACAGCACAGGGAGGATCTGAGGCCCTCACCTGGCACCATGGCAGGGCAGCAGGAGGCCCAGCTCATGTGAAGGGAAGGGAGGAAGAAGCAGAGCTTTCCCTTCCCCTTCCTATGACTAGGTTAAACGGTGTACACATGACAATACAGAAGGTTTTCCCATGTAACGATAGATTTCATGCTCATGCAAATTCAGATCTTGTTCCGGTTTTGTAGATGTAAAATGAATACTTCAGTTGCTGAGTTGGTTTGCAAAATACAGGTTTTGGTTTGTAGTATTGTAAACTTATTTTATACACAAAGCTGCTAGATGTAGAGTTCATGGCTTATGTAGCACCTCTTGTAGCACTAATACTCAACAAGAAAAGGGATGTAGAAAATCATATTGAAATGTGATTATATATACAAATGCTTAGTAGCCATAAAATGCCACATTTAAGTAATCTTTGTTCTGTCTTTTCTGTGATAACATTATGAAATAATCTTCTGTGTTGTGATGCCACATCTCCGCACAGAGCTGTTTCGCTCAGAAATCAGGCGTGATCCTTTCCTGTAGGTAAATTGTTGTTCCACTTTAACAAGATATAAACTGAGGAGTGTGAGAGAGCAAATAATCTGTCTGAGGAGTCTTTTGGTAAGGTAGGAACAGAGGTTGGTCTCCAAACTTACAGAATCATAGAATCATTTAGGTTGAGAAAGACCATTAAGATCATTGAGTCTGTGTTTCTTTACCCTCACCCCCACATCACTGTCATTCCCCTCTCTGTGGAGATTCTGTCTGAGCCACAAATGTCTCTGCCGTATGCTCAAAGGTGATGAACAATTACATTTATTCATCTCCTTCTGAAGACAGATGCTTTTAAATGCATTTGTACTGTTACATAAACATGAACCTGGAAGCTCCGAAGTTCATAGTGTGCAAATGTAGTCGATGGTAGCTGAGGTCCAGTGTCTGGGTAAAGAGCCGTCAGATACACTTATATTGAAGAGACAGTCCAAGTGAAAGGAAATCACACTAAGAATTGAGGGGTTTGATTGCCAACTCGTTTTCCAGTTGCCTGCTTCATGATATTGCTCTCATACAATTAGAAGAAAAATGTTCAGGGGAATTTTGATAAATAGACTTCACTGGACATCTTCATTGTAAGCAAAACACACTGAATGTGGCTCCTTTAACTTACCTCAGGGTAACTTGGTGGATCATCCACTGACAGCCAGGAAGCTGCACTTAAAGGGAAGTTCTGAATTAGGCCCTCAGCAAGTGTGGGTTTCTGAAGGTCGTCCTCTTCTAAAGGTCTGTTTCACTCTTTCCTAGAAAACCTGAATATAGGTCCAGAGAGCATGGCAAAAAATCCAAGGCAACTTGCACAGGCAAAAATAAGATATTTTAGAAGGATCTGTCAAAATCCAGCATATTGTCCCACTGATAGATCAGCTTTGAAAGAGAGCGTCTGTGTCGCCCCTATAACTCTTAATTATTTTGTGCAGAATTGTAACAAACTATAATGATTTTCTAGCTTCACTCACTGCAAATGCCCAAATGCCTACTTGAATAATGCAATTAAGGCTCTAGCGTATTTTCCAAAGATGTGAAGATTTGTAAAGACTGATCTAAAATTTGGGAAAACAATGCCAACCTAAACAACTGACTGCCAAGGGGCACAAACTATAAAACTTTGTACTCCAGACTTCCGGCACAGACTCCCCTGCCAAAGAGTGGGCTGGTTGCACATTAGTCTTTGCAGCACTTTCTTTGTCTCATCTCTCTTCTTGTCTAACCCAGCCTGCCTCTTCTTCACCAATCCTTCTTCCCACAGGAAGGTGGGGTTATTCAGGGCATGGTTCAATCCACTTTATTAAAGAGTCAAAACCAGGCACCAGGCTATTGGCTAAAATCTAACTCTGGGGCAAGTAGCTCCCTCCTACTCTTGCCCTGTCACTCAGGAGGTATCTGGAGAGTGGATGTCTTTTCCTTCCACTGCTGACTGAATGACAGATCTGGACATCTCTTGCACACCAAACTGGAATAAAGCATTTGCTTCCACATACCTTCACTTTACATTTTGTTTCTGATGGGGGTCAATAGCCTGAGAAAAGCCTCATTAAGACAAAAACTCTACAGATGGAGCAAGGGAAAGCTTCCTGTGCTTCCTCATGCTGACCTGACCTCTTTCTTCATAGAGAGAGAGCACTATGATGAACATTTCCTGCCACTGGAGACAGCACCGGGCAGGGAATGAAGATTCTTTTTCACAGCAAAAGATCAGCTGGGAGGTGGGTAGCAGCAAGCTAATAATGGAACGTTTTCAAGGATGGAGCAGGCTGCGTGTCCATGAATTACTCAAGCTGTGTGCATTCATGCCTAGTGACCTAATTCCCGGTCCAAACTGTGTTTGTGGAATCTGATACTGGAGTAGATCATACTGCACCAACAACAGTGATCGCCTGTGGCCCACCAGCACATGAGTCAGCATCACCTCAAGAGGCAAAGCAGCAGAACCCTCCTCTTGTGCCTTCCTCACCACACCTGCTGCTCTGATCCTATGCCACTCTGCTGTCTTCCCCAGCTGCTTTGCTTTCATAATGTTGTGCCAATATTGTGAAGAGCAGGCAGAAGTGGTTGATCCCATTAAAACTGGTATGAATGGAAGAAGAAGAGACAGGTTCATGAGCACCTTGACAAAGCATGATCCTGAAGCTTGCACTCTTCTAATCATGTCCAGCCCCATCCCATCAGATATGGGTAAAACGTTCAAATCCAGTTCATCCCTAGTCACTGGTAAGGGATTTTTGGTCTCCCCATCAATCTGCCTGCTCTAAATTTCACCCTGAACATTGTATTTACTGTCCAAGTCATTCCACACCACAGCAGGGCCATGGACCAGTGGACTCAAATCCTGCCTGGAGAGGATGAGGTCTGTTGTTTGAGCCTGAGGTTTATGCCCAAGTGATTCTGTGAGCAGGTGATTTGGGGTGGGGGGAGAAGGAATAAGAGAATTTATACCTTTAGAGCCCCTGTTCTACCTATAGTACAAATCATTAACATTAACTTCTCTTCCTCCAAGACACATCAAGTGTCAAGATAATCACTGTGAACCTGTGAACTGCAGCACTGAAAATAATTATCAAAGCCACTCTCCAGTTAAACTAGAAGAGCTGTTGCTATGCTGTAATGAAAAGATCTCATGCTTTGCCCTATCACAGCAGGGATCCAGGCCGTATTAAGTCATTCTTACTGGCCTTAAAGGCTTTAGTGATGTTTCTTTCATTCGAGTGTTATCTTTCTGCCAGTTTAGAATCCCATCTCCTCCCCATAAAGCAAACCTGTAGTTATCCAAGCAGTAGTGGAGGACGGTAGGTGGCAAGGAAAACACAGATAGCACAGGAGCATTCATTGTGGCATTTGGAAATAATGAGTGCAATTTCCTAGGTCTTACGACTTTTTAGACCATAATTTTAGGAAAAGGAGAAGTGAACCTCAGTCAGACAGGAGCCCTAACCATACAGCTGTAATACCATGTAAATAGCAACAAGCTAGGCACTGCTGCAGCTCCAACAGGCAACAAAAATGATAGTAATAACGTAAGAGCTTTGGGACTATCAGTCAGCTCCCTCCCCCAGGAAGGACACTGAGGACATACATTTTTAAATGAAGCAGTGTATTCCCTTTCTTCACTGATTTAAAAGAAGCTTTAGATTCCCATCTCCACTTGCAAAGTAGGTGTTCAACCTCCTCTCAATTGCATGCAGATTACTCTCCTGTCACACAAAGGGAAACCAGCAGTTTAAGAACAATGTGTTGGTATTGTATTTTATTCCCAAAAAGCACTTTTCATAATGACAGCTCCTAGTGTGATCCCACGTGCTGTGCAGCCACGTGGGCAAATGCTAATTCCACCCACCAAATATGCAGGTAATGAGAATGAATGGGACAGGGGTCAGGAGCAGACTTTAATCAAAGCTGTTGAGTACCACTGGCAGATGGAGCAACCTGAGTAATTAATCAACCCTTTCTCAGGTTGGTACCATGTTGGTGAGGACGAGTTTTATAACTGCAACAGCTGTAACACTGGCATATTGCATGTTATGCATAGTATTTCTGTTATCCCTATCCTGAGAGAAACAGAGCTGTAATAAATGTCAAAACTGACACATGCAGTCCTTTGGTTTTTAAGATGATTCCAGGCAACAGAGTTCGGGCACATGTGTAGCAACATGTTCCAAGGATGATTCCTGTTAATGGATAATTAAACTTTAAAACCACCCAGGACTGGGTGTTTTCCCTGACTGCCAGAGCTGAAGGGGGTGAAAAGTAAGGACAAAACAAAGAGCTTCACATTGGGCACAGGTGAAGTGGGACTTGTCTGGAAAGCAGTGGCTTTCCTCCCTGTCTCTCCCATGCTGCAGGCTGTGTCACCTTTTCCCTCTGCATTTAGGTGAGGTTGCCAAGTGCACGAGTGTGAGCCTGGGGCAGCCCAGCTGAGATAGTATATGGTCCTTGGGGGAAACACATCTGACTTTCTTCTTGCAGAGCATAGCTGCAGCCTGGCTCTCAGTTTTACCATTGCACCCATCCTGTTTCATTAGAACCTGTTTGTATTTTTAATACTGTGTCTGCTGCTAATTACAGCCCAACAATACTAACTTAGTGTGCAAACAAGGCCATCATCCAAATATTGTTTTGCATAACCAGAATGCTGGAGTTGCAAACATTTGCATAATGTTTAATTATTTAGGCAGAACATAGAATTTGTCTTCCTCTCAAAAGCATTTTTGTGAAATGTCTCAATAATTAAACGCCACTATGTTTATTAACAGCAGGGAAGATTCATGAAATGTATTAGTCAGAAAAAAAGCAAGTAGCTGCATCTACAGTAATCAAAATATGCCATTCCAAAGTAGGTCTCCAAGCAAGGTGAGCACCAGTATGAACTCCTGTGTGTAGCCAAGCAGAAGACAATTAAAAGTGTAACAGTTCAGCAGCTATAACTTGGAGGGGTCAGGGAGCCAGAATTCAATAGCTTAATTCACTCTTTAATCAATACATAACATTTTGAGAAGACTGGCTCAATTATATTGAGCTAGCTGAAGTGAGCCTTTTGTCTATGAAAGTTAAAATTTGGAGTCAGCTGGAGGTTTTCATGTGGTGCTGCAGCCTGGGAAAGGTGTCTGCAGGCTTCTGCTCTGACATGCTGCCCATTGGAAGGCTCCTGTGCCCACACACCAGGTGACAGATCCACATTTGTCCCACCCCAGTGGGACCTGGGATGGGGGTGTTTCTTCATAGGGTTCCTCTAGGCAGTTGCCTAACAGGCTGGAAGAAAGTAAAACAGGATGTAGTGAAGTAGCCAGAGGTACATAATAAAAACATCTGCCTTGATGGCATAAGAAAGGTGTTCCTTCTGCAGCATTTCTGCAGCATTGCTTGCTGGTAGGGAAGAGTGACTGGTTTGGATCTCAGTCATTTTGGTGTGTAAATACAAAAATCCCCCTCAAATGAATGGCTGGAGTACAGACTGAGGTTGACAAATGTGTTGAGATATCCCAGCACCAGGCAAGATCCAGAGGTTCGTTTAAGTAAGTAAAATTTGCAGGCTGCAGAGGAAAGACAGACCCTGGCTGTTACCTACTAGACTCCAATGTGATCAAAATAGTTTCTTTTGCCCAAGTATAAAAACTCCAAATTGTATTAGGCTTTTTGAAAGGAAGGCGGAATTCAGCACCAGAAATTGTTTCTCAATTAAAGGAACAATTGCCCACTAAATTAGGAGGAAGTATTTCTTATGTCCTGGGAACAAGTATTCACCTCTAAAGTCAGATATTTTAATAACTTGAAATTATGAGCTTGCATATAAGAGAAGCATAAAATTAAAATGTTATTTTATTTTATTTGGGTAAGATTGAGGGTTTTCTCCTCTCTTTTAAATTTGACTTTATACTTCAGTTGTATTTCAATAATGTTATGCAAGAAATTAAGCTTGTGTCTTTCTGTCCTCTCTGAAACTCATCTACTTACTATCAAGAATTCTACATTACTCAAGCCAGTTTCTGCAACATGCATATAGTTAAGAGACTCCCTTTTTGTCCATCAATTACATAAAAGCAGCCAAGAAAACCACCTCTCCTCCTCCAATACCCCTGGAGTAAATTGCAGGGTAACTTGTAACTTGTCTGAGCATTATTGTTTTGTGGCATGGTCCTGTCACCCAGGAGGTGGTGCGGGGATGGCTGACTTTGGTAGGTGAATTTGGGGAGGTGTTTGGGCAAAAGGATAAAGCAATTAGGGAAACCAGCACAAGTCTATCTGCTGGAATAACCACCCTCTGCTTTCACCACATGAAACCTGGGCCGACATAAACAGGCTCTGACAGCAAATGCTCTGTTCTTCCTCAGCCAAAGCAAAACCCTCCTTCTCATCCTGCTTTAGGGAAGTAGGTCACAAATCAAAATCTGCCTCCCCAATCTCTTTTCCAAGACCCCAAGGTAAGATAAAATATATTCTCACTTTATATCAGGAAAGTTGGGCCATGAAAAGGGAATTCAAAGGCTCTCTCGTGAGCAGCTGACAGCGCCATCCACCTTTAAAAGTGCCCTGCACTCCACTGCTGGACCAAGCTCAGTAGCTGGATCTGATGCTGCAGAAACACAAGGCACCCTTGGGTGGCAGGCAGCTCACTGTGGGCTGTTTCAGCACACACAGAAAACATACAGAAAATCATAGAGGAGGAAGCAGCAAGGAAACTGGGCAGTTGGAATTCCCAGCTGAGGTGGAAAGGTTCCCTCTGTTACCTCTAGCTCAAACTTCTTTATTTTGTATTGCCTTTCTTCCTTCCAAGATTGTAGCAGCACTGTAGCCAGGCTGTGCCCACCACATTGCCCTGCTGCACAAAAGCCCAGGCAGCATACCAGGTGTTGGAGCACATCCTGTGAGTGCTGCAGCTGCAGTTACTGAAGAAGCTTTGCAGTGCCACAAGGTTGGGGCCCAGGGAGTGACTGGTGCCATGACTTGTCTTACTTGGGGCTCTCATGGTTGTGGTTCAACATAAAGGCATAAGCCAACCTAGAGGCTTCATTAAGCAAAACACAATCCCTTCTGTGTAGTTGAGGTGAGTGCTGCAGGAAGAGGTAAAGGAGTTAAAAGGCAGCAAGTCTTGTTTCAAGGAGTGGCTAGATGGGGAAGATGTCTGTTTTGCCTGGACAGGCTCAGGACCTTATTCTGCTGTCTTGTCTGCAGGCAGCCTGCCCATCAAAATTATCTCTGGTGCTGAGTGCAGAGAGGATGAGCCAACAGCTTATTAAATAGGAGTCTCTGTTATTTCTGCTGAGAAAGGTGGCTTTTATTTTCCTGAAGGGTTATTAACTAAATTCTTCTCTTGTCATAACTCTGGTTGTTTTCCTCTGCTTTTTCCAGACAGTTCTCCTTGGTTCTTCAATGGAGGCAATGACTTGAAGGGATTTACTGGTAGTTTTGTTAAATTTGGGGCAGGAAGAATAAAAATAATATGGAAATAGGATTTCTTAGGGAGACACAACCATCAGAGCCTGACTTTGGAACAAACCTGGCTCTGCCGTTCAGCAACTGCTCATTTCTGATGGAGTGTTGAAATCTTCACAGCACCTTGGACTGCAACCTGCACAAACAGCCCTGTGACTGGAGATGTGTATATTTTGCTGGCCTCACCTCAGTGTGGTCTGGTACCAGCTGCTGGCTGGGGAGGGCAGCACAGATCGTGGTGGGCAGTAGGAGGGTCTTGCTGGATTCCTGTGGCTCCTCACCATCTCTGATGGGGCCATGGTTTTCCACTGCTTGGCCCAAGAGCAGCATGGAGGGCCCGTTTGCCTTGTCCCAGAGCTGCCAGCATGGGTGACAAGTGCCAGTGTAAAAGCCATGTGCTGGTAATTGTTGCAGGACCCATTGGTGCAAAGTGTTGCTTTTTAGTAGACAGTGAACAGAGGATTCTTCCTTTTTCCTTTTTTTAATTGGAGGTTTTTCAGGAAGAACTGACTCTCAAAGGCAGGGTAATAATTTACATGTCAATTCTAAACTTGAGAAATCAAGCCATATTTGGGAAAAAGTGGAGACTAATGGTTACAATGAGTTAAGATATCACAGTACTTGCTCAGCAACCTTGAATATACTTCAATGGAATTATGAACCTGCAAAATACAGCATTTCATTCTTACTTGTAGAGGTAAATGAATGAAGCAAAAAGAAATCAACAGTGAAAGTATTCAGTGTGATGGTGTGTGAGATGGAAGGAAGGAAACTTGTCTTCAATCACTTTGCTTCAGTAGTATTTATATGCTCTTAGCTGCATTCCTAACAATTCTTAAGAGAGAGATTTGGGGTCCTGGAGAGAGAGATAATTCAGCATTTCCCAGAATGATCTCCATTTAAGTTGCCTTAAGTGAGCTAGAGTGGTTTTCTTCTGGGAATACAGCCAGCGTACATAGAGAGTTAGAATTTGCAGCAAAGGTGCTACAAGATACTGCAAAGGAAGAATGGTCTGTGAATACATGTCCCATCAGCCCCCAGCTTCAAAGTGAAACATGATGCAGAGAATTATCTGGGAGTAATAATCAATTAAAAAAAAATCTATATGTGGTTTTTATTTTGTGAAGTCAGACAATCAAAGATCCCATACTACAAAAACTCAGTGGTTTCTGTCACTTGTCGAGCATCTTGGCAAACATTGGGAGGATGTGAGCCTGAGTGAGACCTGTGCCCCACTGGAGCTGAAATGTCTTCTCCTACAAGCGTTAATGCCACGCAGCCCCTTTGTGCAGGATCACACAGGGTTACATTCCCCCCTGGGGTTTTTATAGACACAAAGCACTGCCCAGTGCTCACATTGGGTTTGGGGTTTTTTTTTGACTCTGTAACAGTACAAAAGTTATCTCCCAACCACAAACACAAAATCCTGTAATTAAACCTTTGTTACCCACAGCAGAGGGCTCATCATATATACAAAGCAAACATTTTGGCAAGTTTATTGTGCTCCTTGAGACTAAGACAGAATTAATAGCATTGCAAAATTACAGCAAGCTGCTTGCTATGCTGCTGCTGCTGGATTTTTTCACTGGCAACAAGATTTTATGTTCCTCTTCATCTTGAAAAAAAAATGCAACAGTTTTTATTGTCAGAGGCAGCACAGTGCAAAACATCATATCAAAGTAAAGACTGAGGGGATATTTTTGCCTTAAAAAATTGCACTTCACTGTCCATTTAAAATCATTCAGTGGCAGGGTTTTTTTTACATAAAATTACTAAACATTGGGAGGTAGCTGATGAGGGTAATCCAACTAGTAAACTGCATGAATCATAAAATTTAGGGGGTTTGTGCTGAAAGATGGCTGATAGATGATTTCATTTGCATTATCTGAGGCCCTTCACTGCTGGGAAGGCACTTTGCTCATTAAACAGGAAGCCAAAGATGTCTCATGCAGCATTTCTGGAAGAGGAAACTTCTATTTTTCAAGTCCATTTTGTCGTTGTTCTTGGACTGTAATTCCAACTCTGTTTTAGTTTATGTGCATGAGTCATGAACAAAAGGTGAATTTTTACATTTTATTTCCCTGTTAGATGTTATATTCCAACAATATATATTGCAGCTGCCTGAGCAAAATGCATCAGCCTGAGTTAGTCATATTGCCTCTCAGCTGGAAAAGTATAATGATGTCCTCAGGAAAGCTGATCAGATCTGAATGGCTTTTCTGGTGGCATTGAGTGTGAAACATAACTCACTGTTCATACAGAGGATGGAACTATATTTTTTATTTGCATCTTTCTATGTCCACAAATGAGCCATTTCACCAAAGAAAAACACATGAGTTCTAAAACTATTTTCTGCCTACCTGCTGCAGGACAGCTATAGCAAGTCCTACTTGCATGACCCTATGCCTTAGAAATCTGGAGACAGAACAACACTGTGAGAAAATAAAAATTCCCCTGGCTGTCATATGAGAGGTTCAAGTAGCCAACTGGCTTCTCTTGAACAAAGGTCGTATGAAGAAGACCACTGATTGCAAATGTTCTTGCAGTTTTAATTGTTTTAAATGGGAGGGAATTGTAAGAAGACAGAATGTGTCTTTAGCTACATTTTCTGAAAACCTTTTCATGGGGCTGCAATAATTAGAGGGTACAAATTTGGTCTTTTTTTTATATGCTATATTCCTTAAATAGAGAAAGTGGGTTTTTTTTCAAGATTGCAACAAAAGGTAATAGCATATCTTAACATTACACTTTATGCTAATTACTTATTTATTTCAGAAAGGGTGTTTTGAAAAGAGAAGGAGTTAAGATGGTTTTTATTGTATCTCAAAAATGTGTTGATTTCTACTGTAGGTCCTAGAATATTAATACCAAAAAAGAAAAAATATCACTTGAGATTAAGGATTGTGCATGCTTGCTCACAGGGGAGAAGTATGAAAGTTTTTTGCACAACCAACCTTCGGACAATTGAGCGCAAGGTTGCACGTCCTGTAGTTAAGTTACTATTTTTGGTGTGGATCTGTTTGACAGAGAGCTGTCTTGCCATTTGTGATTTCAGCAGGTATCTCACACTGCCTTCTGCCATCTGCAGGAAGGAGAGCACCTTGGGAGAGCTGGCAGAACCCTGTTTGGGTCGGGGCTACTGACAGCTGTGTGTGGGGCTGCAGCAGGTCTGTGCACGGCCCCACTCAGGACCCTGACAGCGATACAGGCTGACCCCAGCAGCAATGCAGGCTCACTGGCTCTGTCCTAAGGCTCTGACAAACATAAAACCAGCTTTTCCTCCTCCTATTTTTAACAATGAAGGCAACCTGACTGAAAAGCCTTAACAGCCTCTTGGATATTGACGTGCTGAACTCTTCATTTCTTTATTCATTACTAAATGCAATTGTCATTACCAAGAGGGCTCAAGTTTTCCTTCCTGCCTCTGTAGAGAAGACAAGATTTCAAAACTGCAAACACAGGTGCTAGAAATTCCTATGTTTCCTAAAGTCTCCTCACATTTTTCCAAAGAGAACAAAATGTGATAATAAAAATCAAAACCACTATTATAAACATAAATAAACCCAGGGATTGCAGTGCTAAGGTAGTACTTCAACCATGCATACAGAAAACGAAATGCTTGTCTTAGCAGTGGAGCATCGCGGGGTTTGTCCTTTGCTTCTGTAAGATCTATGGAGGTCTTAACATATGTTCAGAGTAGTTTCAGTCAATCAGCAGCAAATGATTTATCTTGTCAATCTTGTTAAACAAGTGAGGGTGAAGAGCCTAGGAGACTTCATGAGTGGGAGTCACAAATTGGTGGGGGAGACTCAGGCCAATGAGCACAAGGCTGTTATATAAAGGCAGTCAAGTACAGACATGCTATCTGTATGTTACTGGTTTTTAATGAGAGGAATTAAGATTATGTGGGGGGTGATACGTGAAGCTGGCACTGTGATGAAATACACAGTTTTCCCCAGCATTTCAGTTTGAACTTTAGCTCCAGGTTTTTCAGTTCTTAATTTTTAATTAAATTCATATTGACCATTGTTACTAATACCATCCTCCTGACTGGGCATGAGCTTTCACAGGAATGAAAGCCAGTTGCAGCCAGATGAATCCACGTAGGAAAGCAACTGTGAATGCATTGATGAGCTTCCATCTGCAGTTCTGTTTCCTTACTGCTCACCTGCTTGAAAATACTGTGCAACCAAGGTTACTCACAGAAAGAACAGAGGAATTTTTTTCATGGTTACATATAAATGTGCATATTTGTGCCTCCTGAAATTCAGCCTAACTCTAGAAACTGTACCACTGGTTTAGCTAGGCAAACCTGCAGCTCAAGCAACACATTTTAATGGAGTACTCACTAGCAGCTATCCAGGAATGCCTCCACGGCCTAATAGCTTTGGTAGAATGTGTGCCACGTGATTCCAGTGAAATACATCAAGAGAATCAGGATATAAGTGCATAATTTACAACTGTAAACAGAGAAAACCATAACAAATAGAATTTTCCAGCAATAACAGAAGTTCAGCGAAGTTTAGCAAAGATCCTGCTTGGATACAAACATCATTAAAAGCAGAAAATGCAGGAAATACATAAGGCAAAAGTTTTATTTTCCAAAGTGTAAGTATGTCCTTAGCATAATTTAAGTAATCCATTGCCATTGCAATTCTGATTGCTACAAAATTGAAGGTAAACTTTTTGACTGCACCTATTGCACACTTTCTCCACAGCTGTATAATAAAACCCTTCTGTATCAAGAGATTCTTCACTGTGATTAGCTGGTCTGTACGAGTTCAGTTAAGTAGTTGACTTAATTATAAAAGATGCTACTTGTTTGCATCATTCTATTTTATAATCTGTGGCATATCACTCCAAGCTTGTGACTTCTTTTTGGCCAGCTCCATCCACGATGGCTGATCCGGAGCAGCATTACTGGCTTTCTTCAAGTGGCTTATTTCCTCCTTATCCACCACTGCAGGTGATGGAGCTACTGTGAATAAAGCAAATGAACATTTTACACTTACCTGCTGTGCAACAAAACACCTTCTTCTATTAAATACTTCCCATGCCTTGCCCTGTGGTAGAAAATCTTTACGTTTCACATGGAAGCTTCTTGTGCAATAAGTTATTGAGGAAATGACCATTCTGTGCTCTAAATAATACAATGTTTTTCTCATCACTAATATATTTTGATCCCTAAATTTACCAAAACTCAACATGATGACCTGGATTCTTTGCTGTGCCCTGTGTTAACGCCCAGGCCAAAGAAGAGAGAATTTTTTCATTAGCTAAAGTATTCCCTTGTGAATTCCTCCTTTACTCAGCCCCCAACTCACAAGAATTTTATTACCTCAAAACTTCTGCCCTTCTTTCAAATTTTAATTTACCAAAGAGATTTACAGCAAAATCGTTGTGGGAGGACTGACAGCCGGACATTTTGTGATTGCACCATTGCTCAGCTTGCTGAGGAAGCCACATTTAAATTGAACACTATTGTAAATATTTTTGTTTACATTGTACACTGGGATAGTGCATTTGGGCCTCTGTCCTGTGAAAGGGCCTGGAGTTCTTTATTCACATTGCTTTCAACATCAGTTTTTGGCTACCCCTCTTTACTCTTTTGTTTGTAATCAAACTAGTCAAAAGAATATAAAAAAATAAAACATCAAATAAAATAATAAATAAATAAAACACCAAATAAAACCCCAGACACTAGTGCTGAGAAAACTCTTCGCCCTGACTGATGTGGTGCTGAGGAAGAGATTAGGAACTTGCCCCTACTCCTTTTGCAGCACACTCAAGCAGGATTTCTTCTGACAAGGTCGTGAGATAACAGCCCACATGTTAAGCATTTTGTTTCTTACCAGGGACATAATGTGACAATGAATTGGTTCTCGGCAGGGGCTTCGCTTCAGACTTTGTGTCTTTCCTCTGCTCTTCAGAAGTGGTTTTAGGTGCCAAGTGTGAAGGTTTGCTCCATTGTTGCTTCACTGGCCCCTAGGCACAGAGAGGGATACAATCCAAGTAATTCAGGGAGAATGAGTTCAGTTTGCAAGAAAATGAGTTAAGTAGTGGATGGGGAGCCTGCCACAGTTCAGCAAACATTGGTCCCAATCCTCTCCCTGGAGCTGATATCTGTTCAGAAAGTTACAGTGTTTTCATGTACCATCCATGATACTCAATTCTACAAATTAAAACTATCCCTCTGTATCTCTTATTCATAATGGAATGAGTAGAAAATTACAGTCTTCACTGCAAAATGTATTCCAAGTCTTTCCCACATCTTTACAAGCATACGCAGGATTTGGAAACAGCCTCATTCTCTCATGTTTTCCTTCCATCTCCCAAATTCTGTAGGCTAGGGCACTGTATTTTTGGACAGTTGATGGTAAATGGATTTTTCATTAAAAAAAATAAGTCAAACACATCCTCCAACAGATTTTCTTGCCAGTATCAAAAACTACCCTGAAGTGACAGTGCCTGGTGCCATGTGGGAGAAGGAGAATGTGGGAGTAATACAGTGGCACCAAGCCTCGCATGCTGCAGTCAAAAGCCTCTTGGCATGTTTCTCTGCTAGCTGCTATAGGGAAATGAAATGCATGGCATGAATTTCAGGGATCATTTCCAGCTAAAATCTGGAGTTTCCTGTTCTGACATAGAAACTGTATTTTGGGATCATGTTGGGCATTACTGCAGTTCAGAAGTTTGCCTAGACATCTTATTAGGTATTATTTCTTGCTAATTTAACCACTGCTATTTTTCATCATCTAGACATCATCTCTTATTCCAGGATATAATACACCTGTCTGGGGTTCTAGCAGTACCACCTGAAGCAAGAAAGTAGGTCATTCAAGGTGGGAATGCACTGGGAATGCATACTGGTATAGGACACATGCTCCTGCATCAGAGCAGGGTTCTTATTTGTGCAGGACACAAAACAGGCAGGTTAGTGTTCTGGATTCATGTCAAGCACTTCTGCTGGCACAGCTGTGTCATCTGGGAAGATCATTTGCTACAGGTATCACCCTGTTTTACGTGGGATCTCTGAAGAAGCAGTGTCAGCCCATATTCCATGGCACCGCATGGGCTTCTGAATTAGCCATATACTGGAAACCAGAATTTATATATTGGCAGTCTCTGCAAGTGCAAAAGTTATTTTTATCCTGTTTCACTTCTCAGGGCTCTAAAAATTGTTACCTAGGAGCTTCTGGGACCAAGCTGTTCATTCAGTGTTAAATCAGTCAGGAGCTATAAGAGGTTCAATGAAAGGCTGTGCTTAGAAGGATAGTTAGGGAGAATATATTTCTTCTGCATTGAGGACGATCAAAGACTACAGTTTAGCACTTCATTTTGGATATTTTAGCACGCAGTACACATGTTAGATCTGGTAGGTATGCCAAGAAATTTTACACACTTCACATAGTTCCAGGATTTCTTGGAAACACAAAATTACATATATGAACGATCAGAGAACTTTGAATCTGTAACACATTTATGAGAGCAGTGTCTTTGTTAATTACAGTTAGACTCATTAAGTATCTATAATCATTATGGCATGACTGGTAACATAGCAATAGATCCAAAGACTACTACCAGAGCTGATACAAAAGCATCACAAATTTGTACTGCAAGTACCTCTGTTTGTTCCTTTCCTTTATTCTGTTTCTCTGTATTTGACTTGTTATCTGGAGCCATAAGCTTTTCTCTGTCGAGTTCCATCTCCTGATGCATGCCCCTCTGCTTTTGCCTTGCAATGGAAATCCAGGCTGGCTCTGTAGGAGCATCAGGATCTCTTCCGAAGTCTCCGGCAGCCACAGGGGAAAGCACGCTTTTCTCTGTTGACATATTATTTATGTACATGGTTATAGGAAAAAGAGTTGTAATCAGCTTCAGCTCTTATTTCTCAATATACTGATTGGTCCCAGGATATGAAACCAGCCTGGATAAATAGAAATTCTGCTTAGTTTGGTCTCCAGAGAGCAATTTTCCCATGCTCACAGGTTTAAGTTGTCATTCTACTGGTGAGAGACACTTTGCATCTTTGTTCAGCGGGAGTCGCAGTGTCACTGCCCTCACGTGAGGGAGATGCAGAAACATGAATCAAACTTCACTAATCTGCCCATTTTTCAAGGTCTGCCCCTTCTGCTCCCTCTTCCACAGTATCTTAGAGACAAGCAGCAGACAATTCAAAGGTGGACACAGAGGGAGTGCGGTGTTCCAAAGGCAACCTTTTCCCCACTGTGGCTGCCCTTGGCTCCTGCTCTTCTATGTCCATGCAGCAGCAGCCCATGCCTTAGTCTAGTTCCTGCCTTCCTTCCACCCCTTTAGGAACAGCTTCCCCTCATGCAGCAGCAGCCCATGCCTTAGCTGTTTCCTGCTTTTCTTCCACCCCTTTAGGAGCAGCCCCTCCTCCAGCTCTGCAGGGTCTGCAGGTGCCATGGGTGCCTGTGCACAGTGCAGTCTGTGGTGTCGGAGCATACAAATACTGTTAAAACCACAGAGTGACTTTCCAGCCTTTTGATGTGAGGTTTACATTGACTTATCCCTGCTGATGCTGATTATGGTCTTCACTGGGGCCAGTAATTTCATTATGCTCTACCAAAAATGAGACTTCAGTGACACAAAAAGAAAAAGACAATTTCTGGAGAAGAAAGTCAAAACTATTTCCATGCTGACCTCACAACTACTACCCAAGGACCTGCAGAATCCAGGGTTACAGGAAAGAGAAATACCCTCTACTCAAATATTCTGAGAAGGGAAATCCTGTCTGTTTACTGAACTCAGTCAAGAAAGAGCCTCAGCAGCTCCATTGGCTCCATCCCCCTGGTTCTCCATTTTTTGACTCGCACTGAACATAAAATTGAGTTTCCCAATAGAGAGCTTCTGTATAGCTTCAGTAGAGCTCCTGTATAGTTTAAATGAGAAACAAGAACAGGACTAATAACCTGAGACCCAAGAAGGTTGGTTTCACCTTTCCCAGGCAGTTCTGGCCACTGATGTATCAAAATTTACAGAAGCCTGCTTCAGAGCATAAGTTAAGCTTCTTGTCCTCAAATCATGTGTGGTCCTGCTCTTTGGAAAAGGTTGTTACTTAGTCAGCATCCTGTTCAGGGACCTGGGAAGAGGCAGACCCAGCCAGAAAGGATTACTGCCCTAGGGCCCCTGGGGGCTCGGCAGCTCTGGTGATGTAGAGCTGGCCACAGGACCCTGCGGTGTTCAGACACATTTCTGGAGCCCTATGGTCTAGTTTGGCAGAATGTGGCCCTGATCAGGAAAGCAAGCAAATGTCTCTGAAGGCACATTTGAGATGCCTCATGAAGGCATGGAAGATAAAAGGCATGATGCACTCCCAAGAGCTGGAGTCTGCCAACACAGGCATATTATGAAAGCCCACAAACTTGCTTTGCTCAGGGATTTTCTCAAGTCATTTTTATACCTCACCAGAGAGAGAGTAGCTATTTGAACAAGAAAACATTGTAAAGCCTATGTCAGCTGAAAAATGAAAAAGAGAAAAAACCCCATGCTTTAATGCCAAAGCAAGATATTTTGCCAGCTGATGCTTGCATTTCCCTTCACATTCACCTCGTGCAATCTTGCAGGAAAACCTCTGGAAGAAACAACTCAGAAGTCCAGGTGTGCAACAGCAGCACAAATAAAACAAGGCCCCTGAACACTGAAGGAGCTTCTTGCACAGCATGTTACTCCAATTTCTGCATCCCACCTAACCCCTATCTTTTGCATGACAACGGCTGTTACTCCCATAATCATTTTACAATCACTGTCTTTTTTTGCCTTCCACTGGTTCTCCTTGCTTCATTTTTATCTCATTTTACAGGATGATAAAGAATTAAGGCTGGGAGAGATCTCAATATGTCATGTAGTCTATCCTTCAACTGCAAGGCAAGATCAGCTGAAAGATGAGCTTCACAGAAACTGTTTCCTCACAAATATGTATTTAACTCTCCAAAAACAGGACAGGTCTCAGAGTCTCCCTAGGCAACCCATCCTATGGCACAGGTTTTTTTGGGGGGTTGGTTTTTTTTTTCCTATTGGGTAAGTTAAATCTTCCTTGCTCTAATTTAAATCCTTAACTACTTCTCCTACACACTATGGACACGAGCAGATTACTCATAGTCTCCTTGCAACAGCTTATTATGCATTTGAAGACTTAGACCATGTTTTCCCTATTTTTTTAACTTTTCTGATTAATCATATTCTCTAGATCACTTTTTCTTTTGTAGGAATTGTCCTAGTTTGGTCAAATCTCCTTCAAATATGATGGTCAGAACTGGCACTTGAGATGAAACAGTGTTAGCATCAGCTGAGATGGAAAGACTACACAACTTCTCCTGGAATGGTTTCTGTACACATCTGTCAGTGCCCCTTAACTTCCACAGCTCTCCAAGATAACCACTGGCAAGTCAAAGTCTGCTAGCCCATCTTCTCTCAGTATTTAGGACAAACCTCATTAGGATCTTCAGAAGTAAAACCACACAGCTGAAATGATGTGATGTCTGCTAATGCATCTTCCATCACATTCCCTCCTTTGCTTGTAGCCATGACCTCAAACCCATCTGCAGCCATCTGCACCTTTCTAGGTGGTGGGCAAGTTGGGCAAGACTTATTAGTACATTGCCCAGTAAAACCAGGTGCTATACTTCATCAGCTCCCAAAGCATTCCTGCAGCATGTGGATGAGCTGCCACAGCTGAGGGTGATGTCCTGTGTTCCTCAGAGCTGAGGAGCAGCTCTCTGGCTGTACAGCTGCAGACACACCACCACATGCATCCTCTTCCACACCCTCTTTACCTTTCTTCACCATCTGTAAAGTCTTGGTGCTCAAAAGCTCAGATGTCTTTATCCTGAAGGTCCTTTTTGATCCACCCACACTTTTTGATGATACTGGGAACCTGGCTTCTGCCTTGATACTGCTAGTGATGTACATCTTAGTTGCCATGACTCCAAATTCCCCGTTTTCCCTGTCACACCACAGGAGCTTCATGTAAACATCAAGGTTTTTCCTCCTCTGCTTCCATCACACAATCCACACTGACAAAATGAATGCTATGCCCGGGCTCTATTTACTGCACTACATGTAATAAATGGTCTTATTGCTACCTGTGCTTCCATTTCTCCGTCATCCTTATGAACTTAGGATTCATCCTGCTGTTATTTCACTGTGCATTGCCTTGCACAACAGGGTTCCCAGTCCTGCAGTGATATGTCTGGAGGCTGGTATTGTAACAATGTTTTTCATAAGGCAGACGCTCTAACGAAAGCATCAAGCACCCTTACTCTTCAGGCAGTTCTCCCTGATGAGATGCCTGACATCCTAGTCATGTCAATTAGTAGGCAGCCAAATTAGAGCCAGGTAGCATTCCATAAAAGATGGTATCCAAATGTCTCTTTGATAGTAGGGAACAAAAGCTTTTTATCATAATCTTGAAGATTTTATATATATCTGTACAGGCCAACTTAGGACAGCAGAGTAGTATCACCTACAGAGGATCAAGAACTGATCTGCTGCTGGGAGAGGCTTTCTTGTATCTTTAAGCAATTACATTCTGCCCTTGTTCCTTTGAGTCTTTGCTGCAGAAAGCCAGACAGCCAGACAAGGCAAGGGAAGTGCCTTATCTTCAGAAAAAAAGAAAAAAACCCATCAGACACAACCCACACAGGATTTGCTACCTCATCCACCAGCCAGAATTACTGTAAAGGGTAGAAGAGGCATATTCACTATTTATTGTCTTTCCCATTGCCCAGAGGTCCTTTATATCCTCCCACCTCCCATTAGATAAAGTTCCTTGGAAGCATATATGCACTATTGTTCTACACAGAAGGATGTAAGGTGGTGAAGTAATCCAGGAGATAGTATGGTGAAGAGAGCTGGCAGTTTAAAGCTCCTGGTACCCTAAGGGACATGAAGCAAAAAACTTTCTCAGGAAGTGACTGGTCTCAAGGGAAGTGCTGCTCACACATCTTTCTGGGTTCACAACTGTCTGATCACCTTGAACAAGCTCTGTCTTATCTAGTCATGGGATAGTCCATGTGCTTTTATGCTTCACCACGTGGCAAAGCACAGCATTTAAGGAACCGGGTAGCCAGAGTGGAACCAAAAGTACTCAAAAGGACGATTTTAATTCCTGCTTCTGCTGCATGTCACATGCACAGCAACTGGCACAGAAACTCCCAGCTGGTAAATGCCACTCTATAGGAGATAAGAAAGAAGTACAAAATGCAAGCAGTGACATCCTCCATCTGAAGCTGAGTCAGTTTTGACAGACCACAGCCACCACAAATGCTCTGTGTTTCATTTCTCCTTTGTTGAAGCAGGGCTGAGCCTCTTCTTTCTGTGTTACACTTGAAAGATTTTCAGAATAAAACTAAAATCTAAATAATATTCTTCATTTCATATTATAACATGCTATTTTAAACAACGCGCTATTCAACTCATTCCTTAATAACTTCATAAGCTAATAAAGGATATTGCTGGCAGCAATTTGTCTCTCATTCATTCACAGCTTTAACCTCATGATTGCATCTTTCCCTGGTTTCCTTGGAGCTGGCTTGGCCTCAGGCTTTTTTGAAACAGAGGAGCCCCTTCTTCCTCTTGGGATAAGCCACCAACAATGGAAAGATACCAGGTCAGAACTTGTCAAGCCAGTCTGTGCATAATGTCACCATGTATTAAAGCCAGCAATTAATGTAAGCTCCTGAGATCTTCTGCTGCCACTTGAAACCACACCCAGAAGCTGCTGAAGCTTTCTCTTCATGTCTTCCCCACAGCCAGCAAAAACACACGGGACAGTCACAAGGTCAGCTGTTCTTTCAGCATTCTTCACCACTTCCATAGCTTCCAGACCAACCACTGAGGATAGCTCTGAAGCCAAGTGAACCACAACCACCTTCTCAATTCCCTCCTGCAGATCAGAATCACCCAAGCCCTCCTCCACTGAGTCTGAAAGCATCTGGGCTGGCTGCCTCGGTGATCCTCTAGAGGGGGGAAACTCCCCTGCTGCAACCCCATTTAATGCAGGTATCTGTTTCCCTTAGTATCTTACTGAAACAACTTTCTTTTTTTCCTCAGACTAAAGTCCTGATCTTATAGATGATTTTTTTCTCCCTAAATATTGTGGAAATAATTGTGTACACTTCTGACTGATATTTGGATATTATCCTGTAATGTGTGTCAGACTGGTTGTATGAACAATAAGATGAAGATAATACAATAATTTTAATGTACAAAAGGAACAATGATTGACTTGTTACTGTGCACGGGTTTATACACACACACAGAAAGTGAAAGAAAAATACATACCTATTTCTGTCTATTGACAGACAGATACACTTCCTGTATTCAAATGTACCTCTGTGTGTGCTGCTTATGTGGATAAACACAGCAAAGACATTCAACCATTACCCTGAGATTTAGGGATTAACTTTGTCTTTTTTAGACACAGCCTCAGATTTCTTTAAATCTGAGACCTGCTTTCTTTATATCTAAAAGCCTCTGTGCATACAAATTGTAGCAGAGGTTCTTTATGACATACAAGTCTCATACTTGGAAAAGAACATCTTATGCCTTCAAGGACTACAAAAAGTGGTTATTCTTGCCATACATGTGTGCAGGCAAAAGGTCAGAGCCAGAATTTAGAGTCTTTTGAAAGTCAAACCATTAACAGCAAGCAAAGCTAGCTTGTGGATTCCCTGAATGTTTTAAAAGCAAACATACTCAAAACTAATCCAAACAACTTTACACAGGGAGATAACACCCTCTGTATGTAAGTGTCATTGTTTTATAACACTGTTTATGCATGCGTATTTAATTCCACACTGTTGTATCTTTGCTCATTTATACAACTCCAGTTATTTTAAGAAGGGCTTCACAAATGCATATAACATTTAGAATATCCTGGCCTACATATTTCCCTCTGTTTATTAAAGCACTACATGCATTCATGTCAGCATACACACCCAATTCCTTAATTTCAGACAAAGCTATTCTAAAGATTAGGTTAAGTATTTCTGACACTTCTTTCTTCTCTAAGCTGCTCTGAGAGATATTTGACTTTTGATTGGATCTATACCACCAGTGCCAGAAGAGTCTTTTTTACACAAGAAACTTCTGTTTGCATCAAAGTCTATTTCACTGCTGGAAAACAGCCATGTTGCAAAATAGCCTGACACAACTGAAAAAGCAACTTCTTTGGGGAAAAAAAAAAGAAAAGACAGCTTGTTTTTCAGCTGTAGCCAGGACAGCATTAAAGCAATGCCTTTTTGATGTAGAGAAAAACACTTCTCTTGTCATTCCAGAGCCTGTATTTGCCAGACAATACACACCAACTTCATTCACCATAACATCCATCCTCCTTCCCTGAGCTCTTTTTCTCTTTTCAAAGGATGCCTCCCCACTACAGCTCCTCAGTCACTGATTTTTGTTTATCCTAATATGCAGATTCAGAGACAAGTATTGCTAATGGTTTCACTGTTGTAATAACCTGTTAACATATGGTAATTTTTCTGCCCTTTACAGGATTTATGGCAAAGTGTATCAACTCCAAACAACACAGCTTAACCTTTTAAATCTTGCAAGGACTCGTGCCTTTAGCTCCAGAAACATAAAAATTACTCCTCCTGAGGTGACTAATTTCACACAGACATTAAAGAGCTTCCTTGCAGCCTGAGAGAGGTGAAGCAATCCCTCACGAGCTCCCCAGAAAGCTCTGGGGAGTAGGAGTGCTGCTTTCACCTGGCGTGGAAAGCCAGCATCCCATCAGCTCTCCTGTTCCTTTGGTACCAAGCGTGCTGAAAAGCTAAAATGTGAACTGAATGAACCACATCGCTCCTGCTGACCTCAATGATGCAGCAAACTGACTTTTGAAATAAGCATACATGAGAAGGGAACTGCATGGCCTTGTATCACCATTTCACAGCTTGTCTTCTTGCTCAGCACACGGATTTCCTAACATGCAGTGGGAAGAAACTCCCTGACAGCACAAATTGTCTCTTGATGGTGACCACAGCTGTTTGAAAAGGCTGATGAACTCAAGGGCTAGGAAAGCGCTGGGTGGGTGTAAGGAAAAAAAAAAAAAAGAAGTGAGTGTCCAGGCAGATCTGGAGGTCAGAAATGCCTGATAAGACATACATGATCTATGAGGGGCTGTGTTTGTCAGATTTCTCCTGATTGCAGTTGTAAAGACATGGTCCTGACTCACTGAGCTGAGGAAAACTTTTTAAAGAGCTTAAAATGATGTTTTGGCAGGACTATTGCCCTGCAAAGTCCTCATTGCATCCCATGACTCTCCCATGACTCTCACAGAGGAGCATCATTTTTGGGGTCATTGTGCAATTTTTCCCAGTAAAGCTGGTGTGGTTACAGAGCACTCAGAGGAGGTGGGCATGCCTCACTCACCCATGACTTCAGGTGGCCAGGTCAGGCTGATGTGGCAACTTAGCACAAGGAGGTGCTTGGTCAGGTGTCTAAAGAAGGCAGTAGATAAGGAAGAAAACTAATTGCCATCACAGACCAATCTGAACCATCATTTTAAACCATTCCAGCTCATACAGATTTGGTGTAATACTCTCAGGAGGAGGGGAACAGAGCAGGACTTCTTAACCCTGTTTCAAACTCCAGGTGCATGTCTCTCTATCATGGAGACCAAGGCACAACTCTCACCCACAGATCCTATTTTTCAGAGGGCAGTCCTGCATCTCAGGGCAGAATCTCCTTCACCCTAGGGCTGAGGAGCAACAGGAGAAGCCTGGAGGAGAAATGTGCTCGCTGGCTTCATTTCTTCCCCTGCTTCCTTCTCTAGCAGTCATTGTCTTTCACTGCAGGAAGACATACAGTCCATCTGCAGGCACTTTGGGACTCAGCGAGAGGGATGTGATAAAGAACTGTGTGAAGGAGCACTGGTACTCCCACTGCTCTCCTCCACACCCTGCCAGAACAACCCTGCTATGCTAGGTTGTCTCCTCTCTCGTCCCAGTGACCCCCTCCAAAATCTCAGTCCACCAGAAATGAGGGCATCACTACAAATAATCAACTACTCAGGGCAGCACAGAGGGGGAAATGCCTTTAAATGGAATACTGGGATTATATAGACATATTATATATATATATATCTCCTGCCTTGCCTACAGGGTGTGGGGAGGCTCTGGCTGCATGGCTGATGTGGGGACCTCATCCAGCTGTGGATCTTAATGAATCCCCTCCTTTATGATGGCAGGGAGAGCAGGAAACTGTGAACGTGGCCAAAGTCCTGCAAAAATGCCTGATGCTGCAGCTGAAGACAACTGGAATCAGAAGTCACTCAGGGCATCAGCAAGTTGCCTCTGGGGCCAGGATGATACTTTTGTCCCCCTAGAGGACAAGTGGCATCCTGTGCCCTGAGATCTTCTGTCTTGGTGTTTCCCAACCCCAAAGCTCAGAGACTGACCCCAATCAGAGATGGGGGGAGCTCTGAAATGGCACAGAGACAGCCTATTATTTGCTTGGCCAGCATCTTCTCACATTTTTTACCCACGCCCAGACAGGTCCAGGACAGGGAAGACTTTTCTTCCATATATCAAAAGACGTAAAGATTTATTTTTTTCCCCTCTTGGCTGTTCTCTGAAGCAAAGAGCAGAGGTCTCCTGCTAGAACTGCTTGAATGTGCGTTACCTAACTTGTTTACTGTCATTGCAAAGACCCCAGACAGTGGTGCCACTTCCAGTCTTTTCTGTTCTCTGCCTCTAGTCCAGTATATTAGTCTCCAGAGGTCTGAATTTATTTTTTTTATCTCTAACCCAATTATATAATACAGACAACAGAGTGAATTATAACAATCTGCAGTAGACTCAATCTTGTAGTGTCTCCTGGCTTTGAACTCCAGGAAGCTGCACGGTTGTTAATTTTTGTTTTAAACAAAGAATGAGTAATGATAAAGACAGAGAAATGAATAAGTAAAGCTCACAGGAGCCAATAAATAAATGGTGTGTTTACCATGGCAGGCAGTGACCTGAGGTAGGGGCCTCATTGCATTTTTCACCTCAATGCTATGGTGAAAAAGAAGGTCTAGAGGTCTGAGTCACTTGTCCCACACAGGGTACTACACTTAATACGTGCTCTTGCATTTTGAATTGCCATGCAGCAGCTCTAAAAGGGGACACTTAGTGGCTTGCTATTTCTGTTTTCCAATATGTGCTAGTGTACTTTATTTTTTGAGTGTCACTTTGAACATCCTTTAAACAATTAACTCAAATTCAAAAATCAGAGGTAAACATATCTTACTCTGCTGTTTCTTCCCTGCTGTCTTTTTTATAATCTTTTCATCAAGGGAAAATAAGGGAGCAACATCACTGAAGGCAGAGCCATCAGCTCATGTTCACCAGGCAGACACAAAAATGCTGCCTCATTCTCTCTCACAGGTAAGGTCACTCTTTGCATGTGAAGGAAACTTTAAAGTTTTGGGAATCTTACCAGGCACTTTACAAGCAGGTGACTGTTTCTCCAAGTCTCTATCTTCATTTCTGGATTCAGGAGAGCGAGTAGCTTTGTCCTGCTTCTCCTTGCTTCCAGTAGTGTTTGGAATGGTTGTGCTTTGCAACACTGGCTTTTTAGGCAATGGAGGTTTGCTACTCAGCTGTTCAGAGGACTTTGCTTTGGGTTTGATCTTTCCATTTAAAGAATCACCAGTATTTGTATTGGCTGTTTTTCTGATCTCTGCCTTATCACCTCTTAGGAAGGAAGTCAATCCCTCATTTTCTAAATTAAATTCTGCACTGTATCTTTTAATCCCTTTTGATTCTGATGGTGAGTTGTCTTCATATTTCAAGGACAGTGAGGTGGATCTAAGTTTCACTTGAAAAGGATTTTTATCTTTATAACTTGGCTGATTCTGAGATACCACTGAAGAATTGCTTGGCATTGGTACTGCATCAACAGCTGGGGAAACATAACTGGCCAAAATTTCTGTAGGTTGGCCTGAGTTCTCAGAGTAGGACTCTGGCAGTAGAGTCTCCTTTTTGTTGCTACTTTTTTCCTCGTCCAGATCTGATCCCTTCTGGAAGTCATCTTGCCACTTCTCATTTATTGAGGAGACCTTTGCTTTGGACAGGAAGAATCCAGTATTTAATGGGCTTTCCAACTCTGATCTTTCTGGGAAATGCAGGCTTCTGGTGCTCGGTCTCTCCCGTGCAGAGGAAACGGAAAACTTTTGGAAGGAATTGAGTTCATTGACTGCTTTTTCAGCTTTCTTCCCCAACAGTTCCTCCCTGTGGACCAGTGGCTGACTGTTCTCCTTATCAGAAGCAGCTGCCTCCTGTGTAGTTTGTATTTTCTCCAGAGAACAGATAGTAGATGATCCCATCTGCATTGAGGAAGCAGGATGTGAAACATGGAATGAGTCTGTGGGGTGGGAAGAACCCATGAAAAACTCCTTGCTGGACTCTGACAATAGAGTAAACTCTTTGTCTGCCCCTTTATTACAGGGCATTTCCACAGGTATCTGATCATCCTTCTGTTTATTTTCTTCTGACCTTCCCAAGCAGACAATACTATTCTTACTAATTGAAATACTTTCTTCAGAAGGTAATTTATTTAATGGAAACACAGTAGGAAGCTCCTTATTTTCTTGATTTACAATATTGATTGACACATCCCCAGACAACAGACCCAGTGTTTCTGAGCAATCCACTTGCTTTTGTACTTCTCTATTGGAACTGGAATAGGGAGAAGTTGCAGAGTCTTTGCCTTCTGATTTCAATGAGGACTCAGACTCCTCACATGTCATTTCCAGTGTTGGGTGGCAGTCCTCCAGCTCATTCTCTGGTAGCAGGGTTTCCTGTCCAACAGCAGACTCAGAAGCAGGCTGAGTCACCACTGGTCTCAAAGCAGGGGGGAGGTCCTCAGGCGTCCTGGGCTTTGGCCAGGAAGCCACATTCTGTGCTGCAGCTGTGCTGCATGGCAGTTCTTGATTGCTGGGTTTGAATACAGCATCATCCTCTTCTTCTTCCTCTGGGGTACAGCTCAAATCAGTCAGAGATTCAGACTGGGTCCTCTGTAAAAAAGAAATTCAGGAAGCCTCATCACCATGTACAGCTTCGCTTTTTTCCTTATTCATCATTACATTCACAGCTGAGATCTTAGAGAGGAAGGCAATACTTGCCTCCAGTGCTGAGCTTGCACTTCTCTTAACCTACAGACTGGATGCTTTTTTAATTAAGCAGATCCTGGAATAATGCATTTAACCAACATAAAAGCAATGTATGACATTTCCTTCTGCACAACTAGTGCTTTCATGCCTTTGTAGATAGGAAGTCCATCAGAACAATGAGCATTGGACTGTCCTTGGCAATTGATTCTCCAGAGCATACTGCCTATGTTGTGCTGCTCTTAGGCAAAAAGCAACACTTGAAAGAGAAAAATCTGTCTCTTTGTATTTTGCTACTCCATGTTGGCATTAAAATTAAACAACCCATTCTTCCTGAAGCATGATTCTGAATAGGAAATAGTACATAGAAGCAAGAGCAAAAGCCTAACAAATCCATCCGGTTATGACACTCCATTCCAGCTGAGAATCTGCCCCATATGGCAGTCTTGCGTCTAATCCCACTGTCATACAGCATTACAGCCTTGCCTCCTTTGTGTAAAAGTCTTCTTTTCTTTTCAAGAGTTAAACTATTGGATAAAAGTCTATAAATTCATATATAGTTAAAAAGTGTACAAATTTATATATAGTTATCTGTGAGATCTTGTGATTAAACTTGATGTGAGGACTGGCTAAATACACAGGATTATTTGAAAGCACAGTACTGAGCTGCTGGATATGCCTTTTCATATGGTGCCTGTATTGGCTCACTGTTTCACCACAGTTTCTTGGGTAAATATATACTTTGGATGTAGGCCCTAATTCTAAGAACACAAAAACTGCACTTTAAAGATATTTTAGAGTGCTCACGGCTTCTTGTTTTGCAAATGCATTTGCAAAAAAATAAAAAAACCAGTTGCAATGCTACCTGCATTCACAATCTGTATACACAAGAACATAAAAGCAGAAGACAGCAGTTAGCCAGAAGCAAGGTGTGCAGGCAGAGTTGGGCAAGAAAATATTAAAAATTGTATTATCAAAACATGTGAACACTCTCTGTGGGAATCCAGAAGGGCTCAGTCAGTTGGCAGTTCACAGGCAGTCTGGACAAAGCAATTGTATTTTAGTAGCAATGTTAGAATGGAAGAGAAGGATTGATCAGTGAATTATTGCCTTATGTGTTTTTCTAAATAACTGGCCTCATCTTTGTGCTGCTCACAGCAGTGCTCTACCGAGCTGAAAGGTCACTCACAGATTTAGAGAAATACAAAATATCAGCTAGTAGTATTTTGAGGCAGAGAGAGTAACATTTCTGGTAATAAGTAAGCCAAAATAATGGCTTTACTGTATTTAAAACATTGAAAAAACCCATGAACAATAAAGTACAAATACTGTAGCAAAAGCTGAAAAACGTCAGTGCTAAAAGAAAGGAAGGAAAGAAAGAAAGAAGAAAAACTAAGCTATGCCCTTCACAAAATATGACAAAGGATCAGATAAATGGTGTTTAGAAGGATGGCTTAAAAAATTTTTAATAGCCTTTTTAAAATAGTATGCACTTCCATTTTTATTGTGGGTTTGTTTGGTTTTTTTCTGTTAAGATTTACTTAGTCTGTGTAGGGCATGTAAAGGATTTACAGGTTTTGGGGCAACGAGAGGTCTGAATTTAGAACAGTCTTAACATACAGAACTTGGCTCCAATTAATAGGCCAAAACTTACTCTTTCTGTACTTTTTGAAAATACAAGACCAATTGTATTTTTGGAAGTTAAAACAGCTCCTCCATGAGTAGTCTCCCAAAGACTCAAGATTTTACAAGACATTCCAGATTAGGAAAAGTACATAAGTTCATCATAAGACTTAAAAAAAAATCTTTAAAGTAAGAAATGCAGCAGTCAGTCCAACTTCTGCATCACAAACAGGATACTAAATTGTATTGCACAGTGAATTTAAGAAGAAATTGTTACATAAACTGCTGCATCACAAGCTAGCAGGTAAACTAGTAATATTTAATCTGTTCCTAGTGTCTACTTGAGATACTTGTCAGACAACAGCTATTAAAACCCAGTGAAATATCCATGCAGCAAACTGACTTTATCATATCTGAGTTTGAAGTACAAAGTCCAGTAAGAACTTTCTGGGTTTGTGTCAAAAGTGACACTGTTAATTTTCACATATACCTGAGAAAATTTTCTCATTCTACTGGATCTCTGGTGCCGGGGTTTTATTAGAAGCTTATGTTTAGCAGCAGAATTATCCAAGAAAGCAGAAAGCTCAGGTGGAGTGTCAAAATCGGCTGTAGGGGAGACGGTACTGTCAGATGTCCGCGGAGACCCAGTTTTGGTACTTCCATGCCTAGTGAACAGCTGACCATCTGTAGAATAAGACCTAGAAGAAGAACCCAATGTAACCTGAAAAAAAAAAATCCCCAAATGGAGAATCAAACAAAGAAACAAAGACACAAAAATAACAATTCTACAGAGAAGTAGCCATATTTATTACCATTTTAAGTTTGCCTCTTTTTCTTTTTGACATTTCTTTAAAATACGTTGCATTTTCTAATGTTGCATATGATGTACTGGTGTTAGCCATTCTGCATTTTTAGCTACTTGAATACTATGATATACTGTCAAGTGGGAAGAAGCAAATCCCATCTAATTGGAAGATCTAAAGCACACAGATACATGGCCAGAATGTTTTAGAAGACAGATTTATGAAGAGCACTCAGTTAGAGAGCCTAAAGGGCCATTTTCCTTTCTGGGTCTGTCCTCCAGCATCTTTGTCTAAGCTTCTACTCACAGCTGTTTTGTGCTGAGCATCTTTAGCTTCCTATATGTCAACAGGTCCCTTCCAACTCTACAATACCCTCCCAAAGACAAAAGAATTAAGAATTAGTGGCATTGACACTTAAGTCAGCTTGTGTTTTTACCTCATGTAATTATATCTGCATTTACTGGAAACGTAAAGTTTCATTAGTAGACTATTCTGGGGAAGGAAGTGATGGATAATTCCTACTAGAGGCCAATAACCCGTCCAGAAACAGCTCCTGAATGCTGCAAGGGGTGTCATACTTTCACAAAGCTGGAATTCAGCTTGCTTGTGAGTTTCACAAAAAAATACCCTAGTGCCAGGGATGATGCAAAAAGAACACTGGAAAATTTATTCAAAATTACTCTAAAAAGGGTTCCTCCTTTCTCTCAGATTCAGTTTTCCAAATAGGCAAAATGGTATTTCCAGACTATCTGTCACAGCATTAACGTGACCTCTGACAACTCATGACAGCACTCCCTTTGCAGTCTTGAAATTCCGGTTCATTTCTTCGGAGATTTCCTCCTTTGCCCTTCTTCTGTGGGCATTCTTCTTTCTTCTTCTTTCTTTTTTTCTGGAAGTGGTATTTTACTAAGGAGGTTGGATGGGAGAAGGGCGGGGCAGGTTGGTATTAATTTTATTTTGGGAGGGAAAAAGCACCAGGATTTCCTGCAAACAGAATTCTGCAATATGCACTGCAGCCCAAAGATGCTCTGTAGTGTAGTGAGGGCCTGCTACAGCTTGCACAATGGCCAGGGGAAAACTCCCATTGATTTTAGCAGAAGCTGGATCCACACCTTCTAATCATACTTTCCACTTAAGAAGGTAGCTCAGACATGCTGAATAATGGATGCTCTCATTAATTTTAACTCTACAATATCTGCAGTCTAGTGGTGGAACATGACTAATGTACAACAAACGATAGGTGACTGCATTATACATTAGCACCTAACAGTGAAGACATTTCAGCTCCATGATAAAGACACAGCACATGTTCTCTTTCAAAGCACGTCACTCTTTGTCTGCCTTTCTTCTGGCTCCTGCTTTTCCTCGAGAACTTTGCATGTCTTCCCTTGGCAGGGCTCAGTGTTGGCCATTACACTGGAAAACCCCAAATCTGGTTTATTAGTTAAATTTCAGCAGCCTTAGTGAATGCCAGCTCTGAACCGGCTGCAGAAGTTGTTTGTCCCACGAAGTCTGGCTTTGACAAAGCCTACTGGAGAAGGGAAGAGCTGGCAGACCCCTTTCTCCAAATCTCATGTGCACATGGCTCAGTCATCCTTAGCTGGTCATGCTGGGTGGCACAAGGTGGGGGGCCAGGAGGAAACCCCATCCCCAAAGCCCAGAAGGAGAGTTGTGATTCCTTCTTCAATCCAGAAAAGCTGCCAAGACACAGCAAGGTGTCACTGCTGCTCAAAACCACAGGACTGAGTTGTGCAAAATTCCTCAGCCCTGTGAACTGGTCTCCTCTGACTTCTGGAAGCAGGGCTAATTCTCCGAAATGCCAGGTAGTAGATCCTGTGGTTTGGGAGGAAAGTTTCAGATGGAGCTGCATTCGGGCTGCACTCTCAAACTGGCATAGGATGAAGAGGACTCTGGGCTAAATGACAGAGCATGTGGAAAAAGCTAAGCAACTGTGTAGTCACCACCACGACTCAGGAGTCAGCAAGTGAGTCAGAAAGTAATGTTAATGGAACAACAGGGCGACATAAATCCTCTTTCAGCAAACATGCATCTAGACTGGGTGCAATTACAGTGAGCCCGTATCAGCTTTCAAGAAATACTTTCTTTATGAGTTCTGCTGGTTTTATTTTAAAAATATCAATATGTACTGCATATAAGCGGTTACAGCTTCATGTGAAATCTAAGAAGTAAGGCCAGAAATCTTTGCTGAGTCCTGCTGCAGCTGGTCCTGAAACACATTTTGCATAATTACCAAGAAATGGTCAGCACAGGCCTAGTTTCTCTATTTCATTTCTGTAATTTCCCTACATTCCTCCTCCTATTTCTAGAAAATGCTCTTCCCTCTACCCCCTGTGTTGTTTCCACCACGACTCCAGGTGCGGACAGCTAGAAGGGACTCTTCAGGGCTTTTCAAAACGGCCCCTTAATCAGCCAGAACGGCTGGCTGCTCATTGAAGAAAGCCATCCATGTGCCTATACTTGAGCTCTGAAAAACATCACTTCAGCAAAATTCACAGCCAAAATCGACTGAAGGCTGAACTCAGACTCCTAAGCAGCAATGTCAGCCACTATCATCAGGCAAACACTTTCTGTGTCAGTGTGAGGTCCCCTCGTACTTAAAGCAGGGTCTGGGCAGATATCAAAGGATCTAGAGCTTGTTCCTATCTCTACAGTAAGTTTTCTCCCTTATCCTATGCATGTAACTCAAGCAGCCTTTACTGCACTTTCCCATCTTTGAAAAAACGGACACTGCTTCTGGTTGGTTGTGCTTGGAGATTAAATCATGTCTATGAAGTTTGCTAAATGATATGAGCTTTTCTAGAGACATTAATTATCAGTTGCAGATTACTTTGCATCAGAATTATGTTGATAAATAATCACAGTTTTTTATGTTAGACAGACAGACATTAAAACAGCAAACAGACAGGCAGGCAATTACATGCATACAAAGTTGTATTTTGCAGCAGACAGGCAGCAAAATAATATTTTTTATATTTCTTTTAAGAACTACTATATGTAATTACTTGTCCCTTAATACATTTGGCAGAAGTTACCTGTTCTTCTTCTTCACTGCCTGTTCCAGCTAAACTCAAAGAGCTAAGGTGCCTGTGAGAGTCAGAGAACTGTGGGATGGAATGAGGAAGAGATTCAGTAAAAGATGACAAACAAGGTGGATATAATCGCAGAAACCATCTACACAAAGTGCACAAAGGTACTGACAATGTAAGTTGTTTTTCTCTATAGTCTTAAGGATTAGCAAGGACACTACAAACATGAAGTGTAAGACGTGCAGATAAAGAATGAAATAATGTCTAACAAAACTATAATTTAAAAAAAATCAGATTATTTTATGTTGTTTTTTTTCCAATGACAACCTATAAGAACATTAGAGAGTTCTCTTATCAGCACATTCAAGGGGGAATACAGATTTTTCAGCTTTATTTTTTTTATGCCTGGCAGCTCTTTGTAGTCTCTATAAAAAACACAGCATCCCCATGCATGCACACAATCACATACTCTTCTTCCTAATTCTGCATTTTCTGGTGTGATATTTAGGTTTTAACAGGGACACAGTTTCTAAGTAGCTGTTTACAGAGAGAGAGAGAGTTTTCCCAATTCGACTACGGTATTTCTGAATTGTTCAGAGGTAAAACAGGGATATGTAAAACCAAATACTTTATTCTGTTATCTGCTTATAGGTAAAACAAGTCATTAAACACTCATTTTTGTCAACACTGGAACTACTCACTCTTGTTCTCATGCCTGAGTTTAGGCTTTCATGAAGCAAAGACATTTCTGGAGGGCTCCTGGGTAATCCGTCATCTTCAGAACTGGTCCCAGCATCCTCTGTTCGCTTTGCATGAAGTCCAAATGGAGGTGGAGGTCCCAATTTCATGGTAGGCTGGAGTTTCAGCTTCAGCATGGCAGAAAATACATTAGCTTATGATGGTGATGGAGATTCCCCCAGAACATGTTTTTTAGCTGAGGTCAATGAGCCACCATTATTTTAACTTCTCACAACTGCATGATCCAGGACACAGGACATCTGACTTTACACATGCTCTTAGGGAGCCAAATAAACTACCCATTTTTCAGCTATCATTTACGTGGAACCAAGACAGGATACTGCTGTCTAATTAACAAATGCAACATTTGAGGTAAACTGCAGACACATATTACTTACTAATCAAACATTCGAACAAATACTATCCAAAAAAATTAAGCCTGGAAAGACATTCCACCCTTGCATCTGGAAAAGAATCATGTTGTGTAAATTACCTGTAAAGCTCTAATCCGATCAGAAACATTTTCTTGAGAAAACACTCTGACTGGCCTTGCAGGCTCTTGCCCAGTCTCAAGGATGAAAATGCTATCATGTGACAAAGCTCTGCTTCCCATAATGCCTTTATGTGTCCTAGAATAATATAACAAATGAGTGAAAACATGCAAACTTTTTTGCCATTTCTCTTAACTCAAGTGGTCTATTGAATGTGGAATGGGAGACAGGGATGAACAGCATACATCACAAACAAGATTCCAGACTTCTCTATGAATACAGCCTTTCAGGGTAATCTAAGTGAGACCTTTAAAAACTCCCCCCAAAATTGTAAATGCTGTTACCTGTCATGCTAACAAACAGAATCAAGGCTAAAGACAGTTTAACCCCAGAAGATGAGCTATATCTTATGGAAAAAGCTACTGCCCCTTGGGTAGAATCCAGCAGCTGGGTGGTGTCACAGGGCCACGGGCAAACCCAGGTGCAAAATGGAGTTCATATAAACGAGTCTACACTGAGACTTCTTGCTAAGGTAAGACCATGTCTTGCAAACGAGTGACCATTGCCACAGGAAGAATAAGTGCCTTTTACTATCTAAATGTGGTACAGCATTTAATATATCTCTGCCATATAGATCATCAGCAAAAACATTTCAGGCAATGTTGTCCTCACATGGAATCCTTTGCATAAACCCTTAGAGGGTGCTGTGCTCTACATCAAGTCCCTCGGATTTTCTCTTATGAGCCTGTGGGACACATTTTTTCATGGACAATCTTTGTGGCCTAGTTAGAGGAAGTGGGAGATGCTTTGTGGGCAGTTTCTCTCATATTCTGTTTCCTACTTCAGATGCATGTATTATGCAACTTCTTTTGCAAATGGTGCGTGTGGAATATGAGCACCTTGCCTCCTTATGGGATTGGTAGAGGAGGCCCACAGACAGCCAGCTAGCTGCTAGGAGATCTCTTGTGCTCATTTTCCTCAGCTTAGCTCATATCCTGGCTGAACAGGGAGAAGAAATGTGTGCACACAGCATTTTCTGTAAAAGTGCCTTTTTCAAATTTTTTAAATCAGGGAGCTATGAAATGATAAATGAGTGCAGAAGAGAGAATTGTTTGGGTTTATGTAACTGTCGAGTTAATTGGGCAGAAAAGAAAAAAGAACTGTGTTTCTGGACCCTAGATACTGTCATAGGGACACTGGAGACAAACATAAACAATCATGGCAGACAGTAACATTTTCCTCATAGTGGTTGCTATAAATATGTTTGATAAAACAATAGCAGGAAAGAGTTGATCTACATTCTTGCTGCAGAAGGAAGGAAAGCCTGCTACTTCTGCTTAATGCATTAGAGGCATTAGAAGAACAATTTATCTAAGTGCAAACGTGATCTCTGCAATGCATCCAAGGTCAGACAGATCTATAGCAATTTGCAGAGCAGGTGCCAGTCAGGGCTGCAGTGGTGCCCCATGCACCAACATTCAACAAGGCAACAGCCACACAGGCAGTGTCATTGCATGGGCGCATTTATCCCAGCATTCCATCCTCATTTCCCCTTTCTAGCAGATGCTTCCCTCCCAGACACATAATGGAGGTACCCTTTGTGTCTCCTCAGATTAAGAGTGATCAAATTAATGTTCCTTCCTTTCAAATAATTTCCTGGTCTTTGTTTGTCTATATAAATATTAACAAACAATAATGTAACAACCCTTCAGGTTACAGCACAGGAATATGGCCAAAACAGCCAGACATGGCACCCACTCAGACATGACCTTGTTAAGCCATACATGGGGGAAAGAAAATCTCACCATCCACGTCCTGTAAATGAATTGTCAAACAACAGCACTACACACCACCTGATGCTGCCAGCCCAGAACTCCGAGGGCTTAAAGCTGGACTAACTTAAATTACTATTGTCAATGCCATGAAAGCAAAAAGAAAAACCCGAACAACACCAAACCGTCAAAGAAAAAGGAAAAATTGTTAATAATTTCTTTTGGTTGTTTGGCGCTGCCTGGTGGCCACATCGAATAATGTCGGTTTAAATGGCCGGAATGGTTTCCTTTCCCATTCCTGGGCACAGCAGCACCCCTTGCTTGAGGACCAGGAGGCTTGTTCTGAGAGGCACAACATCCACCAACGCAAAGACTTGCTTTTTAGTTATCCAAGAGGCTCTTCAGTCCACCTCTCCATCCAGAGACATATCTGAATGTTTGGACCAGGTTTATCATGGTTACTTTTCACAGTGGGTAAAGTTTTGCAATGTCTGGATGAAGACAGGGTTTTCAGAGGCAAAGAGGTACACAGGATGGAACTCATCTGGTCTAACTTCAGACATCAAATTGCAGCTATTTACATTGGAGGTGGTTATCCCAGGCTCCTGTTTACCTTCAGTGGGGAGATATAGGCACTTCCAGAGTCTATTTCATGCATAAGGATGATATAATCTTTGTTAGCAATGCTGACTTCTCACTGATTACAAAAGGCAGCTGGTAACTAACGATCCTTGCGCGTGGCAGAGAGATTGCTACTGGATGATCTCTAAAGACCCTTCCAACTCAAACCATTCTAAGAATTTGTGGTTCTGTAACTCAAATGCAGACATTTTTCCTTTAGTCACATGAATCCCATGCATACAGAGGAAAATAAAAAAGCTTCAGAGTCTCTGGATCCTGCTGATTTCAGTTGCAGTCATCCCATTACTCTTTCCTTGCTTTCAAACCCTGGCATAAATGGTTAGTCATCTAAATTTCTCTGACAATCTTTAGTAGTTACATTTTAGGGGCATAAGACAATCCTGGAAGGACACAAACTGAGTATCTAATTCATTTTTGAAGACAGGAATTCCATTCTTTTGAAATTACAACCCAAAGCTTATTTATCATTAAACGAAAGCATTTTTCATTAATATTTCTTGCTACACCCCATCCAATTCCCTTCTGATTTGCCTTGCATCAACCATTTTAATTTGTACTTTCCTGGGCAAAAAGCAACTATTTAAAAATACAGCATAATGAACAAGGGGAGGAGGCAATTTTGGGGTGTCTTTAATCTACACACATTGTAGCAATTTTGTATTTGTTCACCAGACGGAGTCCAAAGACTTACTCGAGTTCATCTTCAGAATCGTAACTAATGCGCATGTCACGAGAGGCAGCGACATCACTTGTTGACTGGCACAACTTCAGACTGCTGCTCACAGAAGATGACGTCTCTTTCCTTTTCTTTTTACCAAAAAACTTTTTGAAAGATTTGAACTTGGATTTTTTCTTTCCTAAGTGAAGAAACATAAAGAAGATGCAATCAGCAGCATGTGATAATTTTTGAACAATAACATTTCTTCGTAATTTTTTACGTGAGTGGATTTTTTTCCCTGGAAAATGCAACACAGTCCACTGTTGCATTAATGTCTTTTAAGACTGTATTGATAGTATGAAATTACTGTTGTCTTGGAGAATGGATTGCAATGTTTATGAGACATAAGAAATAACCAATGGTGTAAAATCATTCCTAACAGAGTTTCTACTTGCCTCTTGAGGTAATTAAACTCTGAAGGAAAAAATTTGGTCTTAACTGCCTGGCATATGAAAAAGAAAATATTACTTGAAAACCCACTGCCTTTGTTCAGGAAGCTAAATAGTGATGATAAGAGCAATGCTACCAAAACCAATTTAAATGTAGAAAAGGCATACAGAGGTGAATGCACAGTGTCAGGAGGCTTATGCTTTTAAAATGTTGGGTTTATAATACATCGAGAATATTTGGAATGCTAATTACAAGATTCAATGGATCACAAAGCATTCATCTAGGAATCAAGCAATAACCTTGAAAAGCAATTCTAGTCTGCACAGTGAGGAAAGACCTAAATTAGGATCAGTTGCAGCTCTGTGAAGGAAACTATTTCAAATTAAATCACTGTTTTGCACAAGAATTCCAACAGCTTGTGCCTGGCCTGTTTAAGTTGGCATGACAGCACTGGGAGGCATCCCTGTCAGCACTCACTCTTGGATCTTGTCAGGTAAAAAAGTTAGTTTGGTCACAAGAGGCTACGAAAATCTTATTTCAAGCCTCTGAAAATGCTGAAAGCAAGTAACAGCTCTTGGAAACAGGTGAAGAGAGAAGTGGAATGTGTTCTCTAAACAAACAAATTCTATGATAGAGCTCAGGCATAGAAGCTCAAGAAGTCACAGCATTTTTCATTCACCAGGGAAGGGAGAAATTATACCTGAATTGTCCTCTCCATCTCCTTCAGCCTCTCTCATCTTATGGTCCATTATCCTTGAGGAACTCATCTGGCAATCACTAAAGGAGGTACAAAAAGTGTTAGCTGTATCAACAAAATAACAGTACTTCAGTGTATATGTGTACACATACATACAGGCAAGTTACTACTAAAATATAAAAATACAGAATAGAATATTATGTGTATGCTTACACAATCTATGTCTCCATGAATGTCTAAACATGTGTGTGTATATTATATATAAATATACATAAAATATACATAATATAAAAAAATCTCATTATTATTACTTTTTAGGCTAAGGTATAATAGATTACACAGACTATTTCCACTTTCAGAAGATAACAGTACATTACAATTTAGTCAACCAGCCTCTCCTGTCTGAAGACTGACTTTGGTGAATTCTTGAATGCTTCTAAAAACATGTATCAGAGGAGGTGGGCTTCTTTGATTCTCCCTTTCTCAGCCCATTCAGGACCAGAGACAAAATGACAAAATTACAGCATTTGAGTTAGTGTACAAGTAACAATAGTAGAGAACCCCATGTATCTTTCCCTTATTTATATCCAATTTGAAGTATTTACAGATTGTGGCTTTTCTTCTTTCTAAAGAAACTTGGGAAAAGGTAGTGATGCTTTCTATTCCTTTCTTTTTGTAGAGATTACAGAGTTAGGGAGAATCAGTAACAGAGGAATACGAGTAAAAATAAGTCAACTGATTTTCTTTTTTTTCTCTTTCTCTTCTTTACCTTTTGGAAGCAAAATATTACTTTGCTTATTAAGGTTCCTAAACTAAAAAATAATTGCAAAACTGTACATGTGTCCAAAGCCTGAGGACATTATATCTATAATTTAAATTATATGTCTGATGCAGTAGTTTGTTTGTGCTCTCTTTTCTTTATCTGGAGACCCATCATTTCATGGCTAAGGGAGAAGAAAAGTCATGGATGCCATTGATTGGACAGTGAGGTAAATGCTGTGGTCACTCTTTGGGCTGTAATAGTGGCAGATGTTCATGCCACAACCTGGATGGGAGGGTGAGTAGACTGTGGCTGTTTCATGCACTGAAGTACTGGGAGACTTAAGGAATAAGGCTCGTAAATCCAAGGAGCTAGTGAAATGGAAATGAAACCTTTATTACTCAAATCTAAAACACAACACATCACCTGCATCATCTGCAGCCACTTGAGCTGGGCCACAGTGCATGGCTGCAGTTCAGCCATAGCACAGGCTCCTCCACTGCCTGGCAGCTCCAGGGCTTCTGCACCAGCCAGACCCACAGCTTGGGTGTGGAACACTCCCTGCCACCACCCACCGGGTACCAAATCAGAATTAAGACACACACAAGAGTGAGCAACTTTTAGTCAAGCACATCTGCCTGAAATATGGAGAATTAATCAGGAACCTGCCCTAGGAAAAAACATGGATGAGGGTGGTGAGGCACTGGAACAGGTTGCCCAGAGAAACTGTGGAAATCCCACCCCTCTGGAAGTGTTCAAGGTCAGGCTGGGTGGGGCTTTGAGCAACCTGGTCTAGTGGAAGGTGTCCCTGCCTGTGGTAGAGAGGTTGGAACTAGGTGTTGTTTAAGGTCCATTTCAACACAAACAATCCTGTGATTCTAGGATACCTTTATTTTTAAAGCAAATGTCCACTGGGAGGTGACAGATAAATATGTATTGTGGGCTGTGGCATACCTAGTCAATTGTTAAACAGGGTGTCTCAGATTCCTGCTGTCACGTTGCAGTAGCAATGGCAGGAATGTAAATCAATACCTTTAAAACTTCAGCTGTTATATGCATGCCCTGTAGCATCTATAAGCTACACACATCCAGAAGTGGAATTCTACAGTCTCTGAATAAATTGTGCATAACTCACATCCCCATCTGTGGCTCTCTGGCATCACCCTGCTGCATCCAGCTGCACTCAGGTGAGGGTATATTTTTTTTATCCAAATATTTGCATGCCACACTTCACTAGTTCTCAGTAGCAAAGGCACTGAGGGATAAACCCCCACACAGTGACAATGTTTGTTGGAAACGTGCAGGCAAGTATGAACATGTTCCCTCTGGCAAAATTCAGTCAGATAGTATATTATATTCCTGACAAACCAGAATTATGTTCCTATCTCAAACCTGGGCAGCCAAATTTCTAGAGAATAAAACAAATTTAAAAAAAGAAAAGCTCCACCCTAATACATGCAAAGATTAGTGTGATTTATTTTGTGACATCTGAGGTCACAAAGAATGTTTCCACTGGATGCCCCAAACACTAAGGGACACTAATACGTGTCCAGTATTAGTGGGGATAATAATAATTATTATTATAATTAGTGGGGATAATAATACCAAGGATGCAGCATAAATCTCCTCACTGAGAGGAAACAGAAGGGCACTGAACTTTGATGGGCTCTCTCCTTGCCAGTTGTGCATTTTGAAGCAAGATCCTCGCTCCCTTTCTTTCCTCATGCAGCAATTCTTCAGGCCCACATTTTTGCTGTTTCCTAACATTTAAGAATTCGTGTGTCTTACCCAGAGGAAGGCAGCCCTTCACTACTGTGTCTCTTGCAAGGCTGAAGCCCTGGCCTGTGAGAAGGAAGGAGGTGCTTGGCCACCATATGTGAGTGTGTGTGTGGTACTCTTATTCCATCACCCCTGGAATCCTGGGGATTTGGTTATGTGGAGAAATCAAATTCCTAGGTTAAGGGAAGATGCAAGTCAATGTGCATCATTATTTCATATTATTTTTTCTGGATATGACCCATCCTGGGCCAATGCTAGCCTGTTGCAGGAGTTGTTCCATCCACAAGAGCAAGATAAAACAATTGAAAAAAACCATGTGGAGTTGACCTATTGGCAAAGGGAAGTTGGGCTGTCTGACCTCAGATTGATCCTGGTTGGGATTGTTATAATCAGAGAGAGATAACTCCCAAAGTGTGATTAGAGCTTGTGAGGAGACAAGTAAATTGAACTAAAGTACAGAAATGTAGACAGAAACCAGAATAACATACAATGACTACTAGAAAAGATTGTAATAGGTGCTATTGAGATACAGGGAAATGACTCTCCAGAATCTTAATAATATTTTACTATTATTTATTATAATAAAATATAGTACTAAATGTATTTGTGGGCCGAGATGCCTTCGACATCTGCAACTATTTTAAGGATCACATGTCAGAGTGAAAAAGAGAAAATCAGAAAGATATTATATTACCTGGGAGTTCTATACTTGTCCAGTATGTAAATGATTTGTTACTTGCTAGCAAAACACACAAAGTTTGTTTCAAAGATATTTTTCCATGCACTGCTTTAGCAGGTCATCCAGGGATTTCTTTGTTTAGGGACCTTCCTGAGAGATGCCCCAACTCAGTAATGCTACAGATAAAATGTAATGCTATTGATAAAAAGTACTTTTAAAATACTTTTAGAGAGGAATCTGTCTTTCAGCTTATTGATTCAGTGGAAACCTAATCAAACCCAGCTACTGTGGCTGGCTTGTGTAATTTCCATAACACCAGGTCCCACCACTGCTGCCAGTCATCCCTAGACAGCTCAGGGTCACCTGGGGAAAAACCTGGCTGCTTTGCTGTGGGAGAGCTGCCCAAGAGACCCGGGCTGTGCGCAGGGAGGAAGGCTGTCCAGGTAAGAGAACTCTGGAGTGAGGCAGAAAGCAGCCCCAGGTGTGGGTCAGAGGCACCTGGGTGCAGGAGACACTGGGCACAAATACCAGTGACCTCGACCTGTGCAGGAGCCCAGAGGCTCTCTTACCCTCATCAAGGAAATGGTTATTTTAAAATACAGCAAATAAATCCTGTAAATTTGGGCCAGGCAAGCAATCCTGTGTTTGCAGTGGGGTGACTGTAAGGCTTTTACAAAAACTGCCTCTCAACTCGTCAGGCAATCATAGGGATTTGGTTTTCAGTTCAAAAGACAAGTTTCAAGCCCAAACCCAGGGTTTGGTGTGACTGTCCCAGGCCAGTGGTGGCTGACACAAAGGAGGAGACAGCAGCCCTTGCAGCAGTCACTGTGTTGTGCAAACATACACTATGACAAGGACAGTGAGGTGCAGCCACCCGCCCCATACCAAGGATGCAGGAAGAGTTTTGTACCTTCTGTTACCAAGGGGAGATTTGTTTGCATCAAGGGATGAATGGACACCTGCTTCCTCAACCTGAGAATGGCACGGGAGTGGGGAGAATCAGCAGGCAGCAGAGAGGACTGGAAGAACTTGCAAAATGCTTCTGGGCACTGTGCTGGTGTTCAGGTTTTCAGAAAAATGCTCAAAAGTCAACAGATTCATTTTTAACAAACCCTGGTTTTGAGCAAGCATTGAAGCTGGCACTTAGGCCCTTACTTGAGCACTTTACCTAGTGATGGTTGGCATTGGAGCTGTATCCCAAGACAGTGTGAAGAAATACTGGTCTTTGCTGAGCATTCAGCAGCTACCAGAGATCGCTCTGTGGTGCTCTGCAAGCCAGGCACTGCCTGAGCTACTGTCTCACCAAACCTAGCTGTAGACAATCACATTCATTTCTACCTTAAAATTTACTATGTTGTTTTTATGAACATGAGGGAAGCTGGGTTTCTTTTAACTGCTTCCTTGCACTGTCAGAGAAACACTGGTTTTCACCACCAGAAGATAAACCTATTTTTTTCTCTAAATATATAAACTCGGAGAACCGTAATATCTAAACCTTCCCTTTTTCTTTCAGTATAACGTATTTTAACAGTATCTCTAGGCAGATTTTCAATCTTTCAAGCATTTTCCTCAACATCTGCAACAAACCCTCCAGTATCAATACATTCATCATAGGAAAGACTTGATTAAAACATGATACTTAAGAGGAGAAATGAAAAAATCCAGCATTTCCCCTTAGTATGACTGTAACTGCGTGTCATTTCCCTGATGTAAACAGAGATTGCAGTTTTTGCTCTGGAGCCAAATTTTTTCACCCTCAAAGCTTTATTTAAAATCTACAATGGCCTACAAGCTTAAGAGCTGTGCAACAAAATACTGACAAAATCCAGCAGCTTTAAATTTGGCACCCACTGGGATGGGTGGTATTCATTGTGTACTTATGCTTGGATCTAGAGGCTCGGCTACTGAGCGTTTTCATTTCCAGTTTCCCCAAGGATTTACTGAAGTCCATCACTTAATTAAATCATTCTGTGATCTGAAAACTCAGCAGGATTTTCATCCTAAAGAAGCAACGTGCATTGGTCCTCCCTTGTTAGCAAGGGCAAGATTTAACACAGCACTGGCAGTCACACTCTTTTTCTTTTTTTCTACCTTGTATGTGTGGCTCTTTTCACAATGGAATACTAGAGGCACTTGGTCTATCAATTTATTATGAGCTTTAATAAGCCAAATATAATGTCTGATGACAAATTGCTAAATATTACCTATGTATAACAGTACTTTTGCTATATTGGACTTTTCCCAGCAGAGACTTTTTTTCGTTTTCCTTCTTCCTTTCTAGGTTCTTTCTAGATAAGTGGTGATACAAGAAATACATCTGAGACTATGCCACTGCAGAGAATAGAAATGGAATATACCAGCACAACAGGTTTTTATTCCCCTTCTTATCCCTTCCAAATGCCAGTACACTCAGAAGTGTGTATCCAAGAACCAAACAACACAAATTTATACCTTCCCTTTTGTAGAAGAATATCCCTTTTCTAGTAGAAACATGAGGAGTTAAAAATCTGAATTTAGGGGAATTATTTCACACGTGAGGAAGAGCTGCCTTTTTCTCCGAACAATATACACTAACATTCCTACTGATATTACACAGCCTTGAAGATTTGGGGTGGGGGGAAGAAGAAAATAAAGCAGGGATTCTGGGGATATAAAGAAAACCCAAATACTCAGAGAGATACTCCTCTAGCTGAGAGAGTAACCAACCCAAGCCCATCCAAAATGCCAGAAGCAAAAACTGAGGCAGCCCTTTCTCATCCTTCCCATCTCTGAGGACTCAAGACCTGAAATGAAGGGACCATCCAGAGGCCACACAGCCTCTTCTCCTGCCACTTGGACTGCAGAAACTGGACAGCTCAAAGTTTCCAGAGAGAGCAAACCCAGAATGCCTGCCATGGTCCTCTGCCATCCCAGGACATCAGCAGAACTTTCACAACCCTGGAGACACTCCAGCTCTCCGGCATGTGCATTAGCAAGAGCACCACCTGGACACAGCCCCAGGGCGCCGTGCCTTGGCATAGCACAAGTTCAAAAGCATGTTGTGATCACCTGCCTCCCAAGCCAAGGTTTATCTCTGCAGCCACGGGAGACCTTGTGCTGAACACATTGTGCAGGGTGTGGCAGAAGGAAGTGTAGGGCAGCAGGCAGGTATTCACACAGCTGAAGAAACCCTGCTGTTCAACACACCCCTCTGCTCAGACCTCCTCCTGCTAACAGAGATCATTGTTTCCTCCTTTCAAACTCTCAAACAACTTTCAGTGTTCCCAAGAGATAATGCTTAAGCCTAGCCAAAACTAAAGTTCTCACAGTATGTCCAATTATAAAATCATTTCCAAAGGACAGCCATCATCTTGAGCTTTCTAAGATAAAACATCTGCAACAGATCTAAGAAGCATAGTGAAGTGGTCCCACTGAGCTAGCATAAAAAACATATGAGCCCAGGTATTAGGAGTGTCCACATGAGTGAGGTGCAGGTCTCTGGGAATCTGATTAATCTGTATAAACACATCCAAAAAGCTCATAAAAAGGACAGGAGAATTTCATAACAACAGCAACCCCATTTCCAAAGCCATACATTTTCCTGCTTCAGTCCTCTCATTAGGTCAAAGGAGTTTCACTTTTCATTTTTATTTGGCCTCCAGTTTTTAAATCAAGAGAACAAATGCACCTGAGTGCATGCTTACATACACACAGCCATCCTAGAAGCTTTATCCAGAGAGCCAGCACTGGGACCAAAGGGTCATTCTGCCTTTCTACCATACGTCAGCATCTCTACAGTGTCTGTACATATTCTAGCTGTATCCTCATCACTTGTGAATTATTAAAAATAATGTACTCAGAGAAGACATTTTCTGAGAAAACTGCACTGGTTTCTACTACCAAGTCTATACAAAACATCAAAAATAAACTTCATGCCAAACTAAGAAGAAAAACACCCTTTCACTTTTTGTATACAACTTTGTCTTTTGTTTTCAAAATTGGGCAGACAATCATCTTCCATTTTGTTCAAATGGTATGTATCAGTAAACAAAAAGTGTTGCTTTGCAAAGTCTGTGACTTCATGTGTTCTTTGCTGTTAGCATCTACTTGCTTACACTGACTGATGTCCCTGCAAACATCAACAAAATGTGGTATTTTCACAAATGGTTGGCTGTCTCAATGATAGTTTGCTATCCATTTTCATCTGTTTCACACTGAAGCTGGTACACTTTACCCATCTTTTCTTATCTGCTTTATTGGCTAATAAAAGGTTTTGTTTCCTTGCTTGTGGCTAACATTTATCTCCAGCTAACGTTTGTGGCACACGCCTGCATTAAAAGAAAATTTGCATATTGTACAACCACATTGGTGTGGTGAGAGTCTATGAGCCACTCCTCATGCTCAGAGCAAGGCTGGCTCACATGTCTTTGCTGCCAGCATCCTCTCCATGGTTGCACGGGTCCTAGGCCAGCACCCAGGTGAGAACACACAGCCTGAACACAAAGTCAATGTCCTTCTCTTTTAAAATTCTGCCAGTTTGGGATCCTCTAATCCTCTTCCCACTCACTGTCAGAATAAATAGAGCTAGCTGTGAGTGACTGGCCCCTTCTCTCAGAGATAACTAATAAAAGTCAGTTGCACCAGCATGTATCTCTTCCAGTGCTGTTCCTTGCACCAGAGTTTGCTATTCTTCCACGCACAACATGGGCGGAGGTGGAAGAATATCAAGCTCTGCCACAAGGCCCAGCAACGTGTAACTACTGACACACTACTGCCCCTTTGCATCAGCCCTTGCCTTTGCAGTACTCACATCCATCCCTCAAATTCCTGTGGCATACGATGCAAACATAAGGTGGTGCTGGACATCCCTGTGATCACTGAGAAGAGACATCGAAGGATGCAATAAAATACCTGCTAAAAGGAAGATTGGACAGGGCAGATAGGATAGAGTGTGCTGCATGGGCTTCAAGCCCGAGCCTTTGTGCAAACAGGGCAAGGCCTGCCACGAACAGCAGGTGATGCTTTAGGGGCTACAACAGAGAAATCTTCCCAATCCATGGAGCCTTTCTGGGCATTTTTTCAGTCTTCCACTGCTGTTGGGCAGTGTGTGCTTTCCTTTGCCTAACCATCCCAAACTACCCTCTGACGCATCTGCCCTTGTTAGTCCAAAGGCTGTGCAGCTTCTCATCAGATCCTCATCAGCCCTTCTGCCATGCCCCTGCCAACAGCACATTCCTTTCTCTATTACAAGCACAGTGCATTTCCAAGAGATGGGAGGGAGAAGTAAAAATCTTCCTTTTCTACCTCTTTCCCCCCTCCTCAAGAATTACTAGACCTTCCTTCCCTCAGCATTTATGAGAGAAGTGAGAAACACTCCATAAAATAAACCTGCCTCCCAAGCAGCTTGTGAGGAGTGAGATTTTTATTTTTTAAAACAGTGCACTGCTACAGAACACACAAACAAAAGAGGTCAGAAGGCATTACTAGCACTGCCCAGTCTGGTGTCCTGGACAGTGCAGGGAATAAGCTGCTCCAGAAGGGTGAAGCGTTCCATAACTTGAGGGTATACACCTTCACTAAGGTCATATTTTGTTCACAGGAAAAGCCTTAGCTTGACTTGCATTCTTTCTTTAAACAAACAAACAAAAAAAACCCAACAAACCAAAACCAAGCAAAGCAAACAACCATATAAAAGAATTACAGGAAAGGGGGTGGGGGGAGGAGTCTGCATGGACAAAAGAATAAAGCAAACTCATGTGAAATGTCTCACTCACTCCATGCAGTAACCCTTTCCTTTTTGCTTTCGTTACTTTATTTTTTGTGATTTAATAGAGGGGACAGGAGATTTATTCCACCAACATGGAAAGCATGACTATAAAGAGAACTGTTAAAGTAAAAAAGCCACATTGGCTTTCCTTCTTCCTCAGCATTCAGGCATAATAAGGGCATAGCTGTTTTATACAAAGACACAAGACCTCCCCTAGCTAGCTGCCTACCAGAGATCCTCTGCTGTATTTATGAGCACAAACAGCTCAATACACTACCAGACTTTTAGGTTCGTATCAGCCCTTTTTACTGACAGAAGCACAATCTGTATTTTTAACTAAAATAATATCGAGTGTTCACATAGAATATTTTACTAATAAATAGTAAATAGTAATAAATAGTTCTGAAGAAGGTCTTTTTTTTTACAATATCAGGCTAACATCACTCAGAATCAAGGGTCAGTGAATTATTAAAAATTCACTCACTGTGCCTCTCCTTGAAAAGCAATAGAAAATAAAGTAAAATGTCTTTCTTTAGTCAGAACAAAATTACATTTGATTCTACATATTGCAATTACTGTTGAATTCAGCATTGGGAACATTCCTGAAGCTATTTCACAAAAATAATTATACCAGGTCTTTTGGTATTCAGAATGAGTAGAAATATCAACAGTGTTATAATGTCTCAGTGCCTTTAAATTCACAGAAATATAACAGGGCTTTCATTGCTCCTTCCTAGCTTTTTTGGAACCGTGAATACAATAAATTGTCTAATCACCTCCATACACACACACACACACACACTTTCTTTGTGGTGAAGAAACAGTAAGTCTCCCCTGAAAGCACAGCAAGCCCTGAGCAATGGCTCACTGACACCTGCTGCCCCATCAATTAGCCTAATGTAAGGGTGTTCTTGTACAGTGCAGAGGTTAATGGGAGTTTAAGATGCAGGAAGTGTTTAGCAGTACCTGGAATGAGATCCCTGTTCAGATTTATCTGCTATTCTGACGGACACTTGGTGGGCCAAGTTAACCACACAAGGAAGTCAATTGCTAACATCTAGAGCTGAATTTGGCCCAATTTTCACAGGTCCATAATGTGTGGTATAGTCAACAGGGTCATTTCAACAGTTTTATTGAGTTTCTTTAAAAGTTAATGACAAATCTTCTAAAATGTTGGGTTCAGCTGAACACAGAATATAGTTATATCCTAGGCCTACTTCCAAATATTTTGCCATTAGTGAGGTGAAAATTGGACAAACTTAAGTAAGAAGGAAAGTGAATGAAATAAAGAGACTAAGCTGGGCCTTACCAGCTTCCTCGGGAATTCCTGCACTGGAATGATGAAGTAATTATTGAAATCATCCACGAATCATGTGCAGATTAGTTTTAATACTGGACACTTAAAATAGAGATTAAAACAAGGAAACTTGGAAATGCAAAGAGAACGAAAATAGGTATTTCTAGGAGAAGCCCGAGCCTTTCCAGGCAGAGATACACCAGCCTACCAACTGAGACTAGCCAGCACATAAGCAGGCTGATTTCCAGGAGCTGCTGATGAAAGGTGCCATCAGGGGCTCTCAGTCCTCAGCCCCATCTTGTTCCAGCCCAGAGCGCTCTGCTGAACCGGCCGCAGCCGTGTGCTAACCTGGAGTCCCCTCGGACGCAGGGATAACAAGAAGCCATGTCTCCAGCACAGGGACCAGCTCACTCTCCCGGCTCATCCTAGCACGAAGGAGCAGCAAGAATGGAGTGAGATCCAGCTGAAGCCACGGGATGGCGGCAGGACGTGGTGGGGAGGGGGAGCATCATGCCCTGCATTCCCTCTGTAGATTGCAGACTCTGGGGCCAGTTTCCTTCCCAACATCCACACAGTCTGTCCAAGAGGTATGGCCACTGTCAGCACAGTCACAATCCTCTGAAATATCCCCAGGCAACAGCACTCACATATTTCAGCAATAACTGCTACCTTGTAAACACATTCCACATTCCTGTTGCATTAAATCCCACAGGTCAAATGCAAAGCTGAACGGCCTCTTGTCTAACTGTTGTACAAGGCTTGCTCTGAGGTAGTACATGTGGCAGGCTTTTATTTGGAAAGGACCTTATTTAGCCTCTTTTGACGCTTCCTAATTTGGGCCCTCTCAGCCTCCAAGTGATAATTATTTTCTTGAGCCCTGATGAGAGACAGATGAGCCACAGGCTCCTTTGTCCTTCCTCCATACCAGTAACATTTGGATCACTTCTAGAAAAAAAGAGCATGAGATTTTTAACACAAGGTCACCATAATATGTGACTTCCTCAGTGGTTTCAGGTAGGAGTCGAGTTAAGTTGGACTTCATAATCTGAATCATTTCCTACACAAAAAGACTGGAAGGTTGCTTTCTGTCCATGCCACAAACATCATGGCTGAGTCTTTTCATCTTAGTTTGGAACTTTTCTCCACAGTCTATAAGAAAAACAGTCAGAATTTCACCAATGTAAGAGCCACAATTATTTGTCATTTACTATCTTCATGACATGAACTTGCAAACTTTTTATTCTTATTATCCATTCAATTTATTTATGTCCAAGGACATAACCAGTCTTTGTATTTGAAAGAGAGGTGTATTTGAAAGAGAGGAAATATTTTTCTGTAGCTCTTATCTCATTTACTTGCAGGTCCATGCTCCAAACCACACTGTGCTCCAAAGCAAGGATATGAGCAAATGGAAATAACTGCCACTTGCTCAGATTTTTGTTTTCTCCTTCACTCCTTCCCTGCAGTAATAATCTCAGCAAATATAACCTCTGGCAAGTCATACTGTCTGTATCTCCTCCAGCTGCTGCTTCAGACTTGCAGATTTTTTAAAGTCAAAACCCTGAATGCAGCCTAATAGTTTTTACTGCCACCTTGCCAGAAATCCAGAGGCAAGTCTCTAGTGTGCCACCTGCACAAGCCCACTCATTCCCTTGGACTGGGAAGACAGAAAGTGTATCATAATCACAGAATTGTTAGGGCTGGAAGGGACCCCTGGAGATCATCTGGCCCAAGCTCCCTGCCAAGGTAGGGTCACCTGGAGCAGGTGACATTGGAACATGTGCAGGTGGGTTTTTGAATGTCAGCTGAGAGAGAAATTCCACAATCTCCCTAGGCAGCCTGTTCCACTGCACTGTCATCCTCAAACATGAAGTTGTTCTTGTTGAGGTGAAACTACTTGTGGTTTAGTTTATAGCTCTCATCCTGTCACTCGGCACCACTGGAAAGAGTCTGTCACCATCCTCCTGACACCTGCCTTTGGGACATTTATATCCATTAATAAGATCCCTTCTCAGCCTTCTCTAGATTTAACAGGCCCAGCTCCTGCAGCCTCTCCTCACGAGAGAGGTTAAATTCTTCTCCTGGTGTTCTTCAAGCCACAGCTCTCAGAGCAGGGACCAGAGTAAGTCTGTCATGCAGATGCAGTGCTCAGCCCCAGGCCTGTCCCTTGGTCCAGCTTTGCTGGAGCCAATGGCATAGACTGAGGTGCCCTCTCTGGCCTAGGGCCCAGCTCCCCTTGGCACCCCGTGGGGTAGTGGAACTCAGGAGGCAAAGGGAACTTGATCATGCTCCCCAGGGCTCTGCTGGAAGGACTTCCATGGACCATGGGTGGGGAATACATTGTGAGAAAAGTCTCCCTCTTCCCACATCACCGCTTGCCCTCAGCCTCTCCTCCTTTCTGCCACTGGGACAGAAGTTCTCCCCATCCCACTACAGGATGAGCACCTTTCTTGTTAAACTCCTCCCTGCTTAAGATCTCTTGTCAGAAATCTCTTGCACATTTGCCTCAGGCAGCATCTCCCTCTCAACAAGAGGAAGACAACAAGAGGAGAGAGGAAGACATTTCAGGAGTGAATAAGTCTAAACCACTTTACCTGGCAGAGACACCCCTCTGCAGAGGAGATCTCTTCCTTTCTGCCCCTTCTAAACCTGGTTTTCAGGTTCCTATATAGCCTTTGGGGCTTACTTGGAAGGAGGATAGGATGGTGGGGACAGGAATGTAAAGCCATTTGGAGACATCCTATTTGTCCCCAGGCTTCCTTCTTTGAATATACCACAAATGTTCTACTTCAATTCTCAAAAGCCCAGTGAGATGCAGGTTATTAATTCATGACTATGACAAGATTATTATGGTTAATTTAACATGTGCAGGCACTTAAGTAACTACTGTTGGGAAATATTTGTCATTAATTCAAAAAACTCCTGCCTGTAATTTGGCAAATATAAATGCAAGCGTGCAGGAGAAATCCAGCATGACATAAAGAGCACTCATCTGCCATCACCTTTACATGTGACTGTACAATGCTTGATCTCTGCCTGATTTAAATAAGCACCACAAAAGGTACTACAGCATTCATAAATTAAATCCCATTGACATTCATATGCTAGAAAGAGCCCAGATGTAGGAAGACAAACAGAGGAGCAGACAATATCCCCATGGGCAACGCAAGGGACACAATTGGGAGAGAGGGTGGCAGAGCAGCACCCCTAATCAAAGCTCAAAAAGCAATGCTGTGCAAACAAAACCCACTTGTGTGGGCTTTTCTCCTGTGGGTCTGCAATACTTCCTACCAAGGCGGGTGGTGCAGAGTGAAACCACCAAAGTGGTTTCAGTCAGAAACAACTTGTCTCTCAGGCATGGCACAGACCTCCAGGGTCACCCCATCACTCCTAGGGAGGGAACTCCCTGCCTCAAACTGCTGTGTTTTGCTTGCCTTCCCAGGGAGGTAGGTGAAATTTCTGCGTGTATGGAGCTAGTTACAGCAGCAAAGCAGAAACTCAAGTCCAAAATAATCAGTCTCACGGCATCTTTAGAAGGGTACCAGCATTTCTTGGCCTTTGCTGATCCTTTGGCCAAGTCCAAAGTCAGTGATGAGTCATTTTGCTCACAAAGGATCTTTAGCTCTGTGGTTTTGAGAGACCTATCACTATCAGATGAATCCCACTATCAGGCCCTCCTCATTGCAGGAGCTCCATGCATTGCCTGGACTTTTTCAGTTCTCTCATGTGGTGAAAATTCTCTCATGTGGTGAAAACTCCTTAGGGAAATCCTGAGGAACATTTTGGTACACTTATCTTTGAGCTTCATATGGGTGTTTCAGAATAAGACTTGGGAACATAGTACCAGAGGGAATTTCCTGAGCATTCAGTGCAAGCAAACACTCAATATTATCCCTTCACAGGCTGATTGAAGTCTTATTTTGCAAACAATTCAAATGTTATTTCAGAACTTGGTAACTCTGATGGTTAAAAAATCTCAGACTAAATGACTGGTGTATACCTGTTTGTTTTTGTGTTAATGTAATACTTTACTTGAAGGAGCCTTTTTCTTTTGCCACAGGTATTTAGAGAAGATGTCCATCTCCCCTTTCACCCTCCATCTGAAAAGCCAAACAGGTTATGGGACCTTAATTTCCTCACAGATAGAAGCTCTTTATTATCCTGACATTTTATTAACTCTTCTCTGAACCTGCCCTAGTCCAAGCTCACCTCTTCTGGCAGCCAGATGCCCAGAACCAGACACTGAATTCCAGGCAACCTCTATAGCTAAATGACACAAGGATCACTCTTGGATTTAAGCTTCCCAGCTCCTTGTTAAGTCTGCACATGTTGGCAGACAAATAGAAAGTATTCACCTGCTTCCTCTGGACTACTCTGCTGCAGAGTCCAAGTACATGTTTGAGCTATTTGCTATCAAGGAACAGTCAGTGCAAGGCCAGTGTTTCAATAACCTTTCCAGACTTGGCCCTTTGCTATGTCCAACCACCCAGATGCTGATGCTGACTGCCAATACAAGACCACAGGACCCATTCCAGCCTCTTTTCAAAACACAAAGTGCCAGCATACACTCCCTTGGCTGAATTTGCAAGGGCCCAGCCATCTGTGGATCTACAGAGTGTCTCTGGTGTAGGTATAATGGGAAAATATTTAGCCTTCTACGTGCAGTTGGCAAATATATTAGCTCAAGCCTGAGGAAATTCTGATTCTCTTTGCTTAGGGGCCTCCTTTTTTTAAACATTTTAAAAATATTTGTGAGTCACAGCAATGGGTAGGGAATGAGATATCTAGCAGAGTTCCTAGCTCTGCCAGAAGAGCATTACTAAGAGGACACTACCAGGCTTTGTGAACAGAAGAAAATCAGGAGGTGCTGGGTGACTTAATCTCTCGGGTCCCACGCTATGCTCTGAGGGTGCTATTTTACTGAAAGAGCTGGATCAAAGCTGCTGAAGAGGTTTCTGCTGTCAACTGTCTCCTGAAAGTTGCTGACCTAGAGACCGGAACAATTAAATGAAATGTGAAGCACCTCCTCAAACAGATATTTTTCCTACTCTGTCCTACATCCTCTAGTCAGACAGTAGTATGAAGTTACACACTTGGGAGAGCTTCTTGTAATAAAGGACATCCTGAACTGCATGAAGATACTGACCTGGTACATATTTTTTTCTCTCTTCTTATGTGGACACACACTCTGCAAGTCCTAGGAATGAATGTATGAGCTCTCCCTGAAGTATGATAGAGACAAAAAGTCTGGCATATCAAATTGGATATGCACACTTAAAAAGCAGCTGCTGTATCAGGTCTGCAATGTGAGACTCTGGGAATTGTTTTTCTGAATACTAAATGTGGAAAATATCAATTGAAGCTGCACTTAGTCTCTCTGAAGAAATCAGCTTCTGAAGACCTTAGAGTCAGCACTCAAATTATACAGCTTCATATTAGAGATAATTAAAATACATTGCTTAAAAATAATCTGGTCTTTTATGTCCCTATTCAGAATCCACCACTACAACCTCTGTGCAAAAACCATATAAACTTGCTTACAGTGTACCTGTCCCAGAGATGTGCAGCCAGATCTTTGGCTGATGTCACTTGGCAGGCCTTTGCTCAAGTTAATTGGAGCTGTATCAATTCCTATTTCTGAAGAGATGGAATGTACTGCTTTATAGACTTCTGAAAAAGGCAAGTTAAACAGCTATGTACCTGGAAACATTAATTCCCATGTTTTTCAAAATATGAAAATTGTATTTCCTGTGAGGAGTGGTTCCTGCAGAAAACTATCATGCCAGCACTAGATATGAACACACTCTGGTTTGATTCCCACCATCTCTACTATCTGTGAGTAGAGAAGCTACAACACAAGGAAGACAAACTCGTTTTGCAATTATTTTTCTTAGAATGGCACTTTGCTCTAATTTTTACATTTGACAAAGAGCTTCTACTTGTAATCTATCAAATGGAAAGAAAAAGGAGTAACAAATCCCATTGTGTTACTAACCAGAGGCAATGATTGCTGGCCTCTGCAAACAATACATAGCCAGAGGGAATTGCTGCTTTCTATTTTGCAAATATGCTTCAAGCAGTGAGTTGCAGTGAGAGCATGGCAACCAATAACTCTTGATCACTTAAAGATTTTTCATTAGCCAGTTCTACGATAAATTAACTAGAGAAGTTTAAAGGTTGTTGCCAACACTTTATATATAAACATACACCACAAAGAACAAGGGAAGGCAGTTCACCCTTCTACTTGTCTTTTTTACTTACCACCCAATGAAACTTTAATAAGTACAAAGGCAGGTCAATAGTCCCAGAATTGAATGTTGTGCACCTGCGTAACCAAGAAACATTTCACCTGTAGGAAAACAACCCTTAAAGTAGCTCAGCCATAAACTCTCTTCAGCTGCTTACCTGCGTAGGCTCCTGTTTGTCAGATTCAAAAGGCACCACAAAAGGCTACTGGTGTTTCAGAAGGGATCTGTCACCTTGCCAGACATTTAAGTGGCAGCAAAACCAGCAGAGGCACTTTCAAGTTTGCGCAGAGAATTCTGAAAGTCTCGATTCGGCTCGACTTGGACAGTGCACCCTACGTCTCATCAGACACCCAGCACAGGGCTACTCTGCCTTCCCAAAGCATGAGTTGTGAGCACTGCCCTGATCCTTTCCCCAAGTGATCCCTGTATCTAACGCGGAAGGAGCCGGTCAGAGGAGAAAACACCAGTATCCCCCAGTTGCTAGGTAACAAGCAGGGAGATCCTGACCTGAATTCTTAGTGGAGGCTGATGTTACTCAGGAAGCTTAGTTGGGTTCTTCCTGGAAAGGAAGGGTCCTGCCAAAAAGTTACTTCTGGCTTTGTAAAGGCCACTGCATAGCACCCAGGACAAAAGGACAGCTGCTGAGCTATTTTTACGATAAAAAGGCATCTCTTGTGAAAATAGGAAGCACACATACCAAAATGGAGGGGGACATTTTCTGCTGTTCACGCCAATGAAACCAGAAAGTTTTTAACCTTACAATAAGATCTATTTCAAATCTGGTCATTAAATAAAGGAGAAGAAACCACCCACCATGTGCACAGCCTCAACATAAACAAATGCAAGGAGAGAATATTAAGCACATGAAAATAAAAAAAATAATGTTATCCCATACACCAGACTATGAAGCATAATCTAAAGCCAAACTCAACATAGAAAACTGAAAAGGAGCAAATCAGGGAAGTGCATGATGACACAAGAACTCTGCATTTTCTGGCCATGTAAATATTTTAAGTTATTGCCATATCATTGTATTAATTACTCTATTTAGCTTGCAAATTCCTCAGGACATATTTTCTAAAAGATGAAAAGTAAATGCTGAGCCAGACCTGAAGAGCTGAAGTGCCTCCGAGTCCCTTGGATGGGGTATACCCAGCCCTATCATTCTGTATAGCAAAAGGAAATAATGCCTCCTCATATGCAACATAACACGAATGTGAAAGATCCAATTATCTGGAAAAGATGCCTGTTTGCTTTCTACTGACTCCAAGGAAGATCTTGGCAAAAATGGCATGAAAGCAGTGCTGTGCACACCACATGTGGCACGGCTCCCACAGGCTGGAGGGGCCCATGAGGCTGGGAGGGCTGAGGGGTATCAGTGCAGAAACAAGTCCTTTCATTCCAGCCGGCTGCTTCCCCATCACATCTGAGCACATTCTCACACGTGAGCAGCTCCCTCATTGCTCAAGTAGATTCTGCCAGTCCCAGACAGGAATATCTGTGAGCACTCCAGCTCAGCCAGGGCAGAGGCTCCTCTATCTCTGCATGAGTTTGCAGTGGGCATACCTACCACCCAATCACCACACAACAGGCAACTGCTTTCTTAAAGAAGGGTCTCAGGAACAGGAGAACTGGCCTGTCATGTCTAGAGAAGTCCAGCTATGACCTTAAAAGGGAATTACTCCACAGTGGCCTTCTATAAGGTAGAAACACAGCAATGCTTTAATGGCAGGGAAAGGCACACAAGTGTCTTTGCAGAATGCCAGCCCTGTTCAGCTGTGCAATGGCACACCTAATGCTTACTCCTATTGCATGTAGTGTATCCCCAAAAAGGCTCTCCTTTCACTGTACTCAGGTTCAGTGGCCTGATAAATCTGTGTTCTGCACAGGCTCGAGGTCAGGAAGCAGTCTCTTAGCTATGCTTGAGATCTCTCCCTCCACATAAATGTCCCTATTTATCCAGGGAATCAATCTATCCCTGCAGCAGTTATAACTACCCAAAACCAGATGAGTATTATGGTGCTTCAAGTACCTTTCTGAACAGGAGCCAACACTCATCATATTGATAGGAAAATTATAGTTCTTTCATTCATTTCCCTTTCTCATTTTATTGCAGAAACAGGAAGAGCTCTGAGTTAAGTCCTATCCCATAAGCACTTAAATTTCCAGACAAAATAGTTAGGGATATCACAATCTGAATCACTACAAACTGTGAAATAAAAAGTTTTAATAACATCACAGCAGACTCTTGGTCTGAGCTAATACATGCACTCAGCTTTAGTCTAATTCTAATAGCCAAATAAACAGAGTTAGGATGATGCTCAGTGCTATTGTAAATTCCAGCCACATTCCATACTGAAGAGTGGACAGAGAAAACAAAATGTAAACTTTTACTAGAGAGGCCCTTCGTAGAGGCAAAAGGAAATTAAAAGACACAAGTATGGTAGATTTGAGAAGAAATGGAGAACTGCTGAGCCCAAAAGGGAGGGGAAGAATGAAATAATTTCAAGATTCGTGTAAAAGTTAGAAAAAATATGTAGATGGGAACAATGTTGTTGGAAATGCTGATTCCATGGAGAGTACAAACTGGACACCTCTCCTCTCTTTCAACATTTCCTCCAGCCACGTCTCGAACAGCAAGAACAGGAAAAAATTTAAGTGGGGTAGAGAAAATCCACTCCATACTGTTAAAAATAACCTGTCACATCTTCCTATTGTCTAAATTGGCATAACTCCACCAGCTTCATTTTATGCCAGCTTAAGACTCGGTCAAATGCAATAAGAGGAAGGTAGCAGTTCCTCTTATACATTTCCCTTTGCCTGCAGGCAGGCTTCGGCAAGTGGCATGTCTATTCCAGGAGAACATATTTAATGAAGGATTTAATCTTCCTGATGAATACAGAAGGATGCCAAAGTGTCAAACTTGTCAAACACACCTTGCAACAAAACACACTGTTAAGAATTTGCTTTACTTGGCTGTATACTCCTAAAGCCATGTAAAACAGATAGCTCCAAATTGCCTGACTTCAGCCTCTGAAAGTCAAACACTGCTGTCCAAATCTCTTTGCAAAGGTGTTGTATTACAGTAATTGAGATGGTCCATAATCTGCTCACATCTCTGCTCACATCAGTGACACAGTGCTGAGAAGTCTCCCAGTTGTTCAGCCACAGAAGGAGCTGCGTGGAGCACTGATTCACGCTGATGAATTGTAACCAAGCAACACTGCCAGCATCTCTCCAGCCCATTGTTCAACTGAGATGGGGAGAATAGCAGCAGAACAGCACTGAAAAAACCTGCCAAACTCCAACTTCAATTAAAGGATACTATCCCTCTAACACTAGGCATAGGAATTTTTTAAACCAAAATTTAACAGAAATAAACTGTTACTTCCCTCTCAGTAAAGATAATGACGTGCATGAAGGCAGCAAATTAATTTCTGTGTGTCCAGGACCTCTTGTAAATCATCTTTACAAAAGAGAGTTGAAAATTACACAAAACATGCAGGGCAATGAATTATTCATCGGAGCAGAGGGACAGAAATACTGCCTTTTTGTTAGCCTGGCTATTAGATGCTGAGGGAAACTAAAGGAAACTTTCCCAGATACAGTAACTAATCAGTAACAACACAGATGAGATGGAAAGGAAATAGATATTTGAAAATTTTGTTCAGTGAGAATTGGCAACACTTTCCCATGTACATGTCCGAAACCAACAGTTAATGCACAAAATACTGCTACTACATTATCACTCATGTGAACCTTATTATCAACAGAGGCATTAAAAAATTAGGTTACAATACTGAAATCTTTTCCTTTTATTGCAGTTAAGTGGTAGCATTATTTGTTCTTTTTAATGCTACGGGCCTGGATATCAAGAATACAATCTACTACAAAATTATCCACTGTTGCCCTTTATGGAAATAAGAAGACAGAGTCTGCCAACAAAACTGTTGGTTACTAGATGTTTTTGCAATGTTCAACAGTATCCCCATTGTACCAGAAAAAAAATTATGTTTAAATTAAGAGTATGATACAGAATTGACTTGTTTTTATAACATAAAAGACAGGATAGCAGCTGTAGGCATTTCTCAGAGCGTAAAAACCAAAAGCACTGACCTGTGAAATAGAAATAGTAATAACATCTGCTAGACTTCTGGGCTCTGAAATCACATTCCCTGAGAGCAAGTTTCCAAAAGAAAGGCTGGATACTTATGTAAGATACCAATTCCCATTTCAATGGACAGTGTTTCTCTTTTGAAATTTTATGTAAAAGCTTGAGTGCAAAACCACACACATCTTTCTTCTCCGGGAATTAATGCAGTAGGGCAAAATAACAAAATGCCATGGCATTGGCATAAAAATAGATTTATCAATGTCTTTCAGAATTTGAGATATCATAGAATGGTTTGGGTTGGAAGGCATTCTAAAGATCATCTAGTTCCAACTCCCTGCCATGGGAAGGGGCACCTCGCACTAGATCAGGCTGCTCAAAGCCCCATACAACTTGGCCTTGAACACTTCCAGGGAAGGGGCATCCACAACTTATATTAGATCACCCTCTTTGATTACTTCCACACTTATCTTTCTAGTCCCTCTCTACAAACGAGGTTCGTAGGTGTGGTCCTTTCAATCCCATCATGGGCGATCAAGCAGGTCTGTGTTCACTGTTCTGTCTGGAATATAAGCAGGATCTCACACAGGCAAGAATGCTGCTGCTTAGGCTCTGCCTACTTGAGAGTTTAGGGTCCTTCTTATAAGTCCTCAGCACTGCCACAGGCTTTGACACTACACAGGACTCCTTATAGGCTCAAAGCCTGCTCTCCCATGGTATGAGTTCCCACCAACTTCCTCTCAATGTGAGCAGATATTTAAAGCAGAACTTGGTCTCATCATCTTCTTTCCCTTCATATGTTTGCCAGATGGCTTTATTTAATGTCTGTTCTCTGGATTGGCTCTTAGATCGATTTTTTCCCTTTACATTTGCCATCTGCTGGTCCAAACAGCTGAATGATACACTTCCTTTTCAATCTCATGGCATAAATTCATTCTTGCTGTCAACTTGGCATCCAAAATAGTATGGCAGGCAGACTGGCAGGTCTGGATAAGGCCTTGCTCCACCAACAGGAATTTTCTCCTTGTCCCTTGGAGAGTTAGAGTAGGAGCAAAGTTTTTAAGTGGGAACAAAGCACAAAGCCAGAGCAAAAGACAGGTGCCAAGAAGAACTCTGAACCGTGTTGTCTCAATGATGGAAAGTGGTCTGTGTTGCAGATATTTCTTGGAAGCAGGATTTGTAGCCCCAGCAGCTGGCAGTGTGTGTTCTTGTACAAAGAGAAGGCATCCAGTTGTGCAGCAGCTAAGGGTAAAGAACTGCATGTAGACTTCCAAAAGAAACAATTGCTATGTGGGAAAACTTGACTTGGAACCTTCGAATCATTTTCCAGAGTCTTCAGCAACTGTCTTGCTTTTTTAGTGAAAACTCATGAGGACTCTTGTGAAATAACTGAGATGGATATGGGACCATGTCTGCACCCTGCAGAGTATCCAGCCTGGGCTGCACTACAGGGGCAGTGCCAGAACAAGGGCTTGCAAAACTGCAACAGCAGCTGGCTGGCAAGGGTGTCAGGAGGAGGACAGAAGCAGCACAAGAGGAGGAAGAAGGGAAAGGTGCCAAAAAAGTCTTGTTATGACCCCACCTAAATGCCTAACAGCAAGGGATTACTGAGTTGCCTGAATGCATACGTTTTACCCATCTTGTTATGTTAAACTCAGAATTTTTTAGACACAATTCTGTCTCTTGAGTGTTTGCACAGTTCCAAGCACAACAGCTTCTTGTGCTGGCTGAGTCCTTTGAATACTGTAAGAATACAATTAAATAATAAGAGCAGTAAAAAGCTTGATGCTATTCATACTTGAGAAGATCTAACATGGCTCTGGACAAATCATAGCCACAGCAACACTCTCAACAAACACATTTGCTAATCTTCTCATTACTACTGTGGCTTTCTTTTAAAGGTAAAGACATAAAAAATGTAATGAAAAAATATTAACTGTATTTCATATCTGAATGCCACAAAAGACCAACCGTTTATCCAAACAATGTAAGTGAACAAAAGCTGGAGAAATCCTACTTCAATGCTTTTCTGTATACTTAAATTTGCAAGTATACTTGCCTTTTTCTGTTTCCCCTGTGGTTTTGGTGGCTCAGCTGACATCCAGCTGCCTACTCTCCACTTTCCCCATGCATTACATGGTCAAGTAAGTGGGAACAGTGTGATGTTTGCAGTCTTGATCTCTTAACATTTAGATAAATGCTGGTATTACAGAGCTGGTCCTAGTTTTCCAGAGCTTCCTACCTCAGTTACGAAGGTAATAAACATAACCCAGTGCTTCAGTGCCCCTGGTCTCAGCAGCTCTGATTCAATGCCCATTGAAGCCTAAAGAAAGATTCCTTAATTAGCCAGTTAGTGTCAAATCAAGTGCAATTAGGCTTGAGTGCCACTGAAGAATAAGATGTGTAAATTCTTTTGCAACGCAAATTCCTTTGCTGCTGAACTGTATGGAACTGACCTACCTGCGCCAGGTCTTCATGTAACGTGATACTTGGTGCACCACCCAATGTTCAAAGGAGGGGTGCTGAGAAACAGATTTCTTGAAATTCCCAAGCTGCTTTATATGCTTCACGTTGGTGGTTCACAATCAGATTTCTGGTTGTCACCATCATGAATGGAAGGATAAAAATTCAGTGACAAGTTATGAAATGTTACATCTGCTCAAAAAGGTAGAACGACCAGCCAAAACCAATGTGTCAACGAAATGTGTAAAACAGCTCCAGATTTAGCCAGATCCAGCACAAGCCAGGTCTATATTTGAAAGCTGCACTGGTACAGATGTTAGTAGGTGTATGAATAAAGGATAGGAAGACTGTTGCACCAGTTTGCATATCCATGGCAACTTAGATTGGATCTCCTGAGAAAAGGGGCTGTGACATGGGGAACAAAGAATTTTTTCCCCTCTAAGGGCTAAACAGCTCACACTATGTAGTGAGATTATTTAGGGTGGGGACATGTGCATCACTGGATTATAAAAGCAACAAGGAAAAGAGAACAACATGGCATCTTCAGTCCTTAGAGGCCTTGTCTAGCCTGCACTGCAGTCCATGTCTCTGTATGTTCACAGCTCTTGTTCCATCTAGGCTGAAGTTGATGCAAACACACCCAGTGGCCATACAAACAACCCATTATAATATGCATAATATAGTACAGTACCCAAGAAATACATTGGCTGGTTGAGATGTGAAGGCTACAGAAAGAAACAATGGCCTTCTATGCAGCTCTCAGAATACAGTATTTAGGCACAAATCATAGAACCATTTAGGCTGGAAAACATCTTAGAGGCCACAGAGTCCAACCTTTAATCTAGCATCGCCAAGTACCAGTGTAGCTCATTTCCTTCTGTGTCTATGAGTATGTTCTGAATACATTTATGATGACACAACTGCATCTGCTCTAGGCTGGGTTTAGCAATCTTTACTGTTTCATGACTAGCCATAAAAGTTGTATTACTGTTGAAGGACAATGTCCAGAGACAGTATAAGCAATTTCAGAAGAATTAAAAAGCCACAAGACTCCGTGCAACACAGAGCGATACCAGTGCCCTCACACATGTGCCTACTCCGTTATTCTAATGATTCAAAGGGCAACCACTTGAGTTCCCAACTGCTCTATGTTGCCCAAACAATTCTCACAGAACTACCATCTACCTCCATTTCCTTACAGCCATCATTGGAGCAGGGGGGCAGTACTACCACCAGCACTGAGCTGAGCCCATCTGGACTGGACTCTGGGTGCCTGCATGCAATGCTGCCAGGCAGAAGTCAGACAGAACAGAAAAAATAGACACCATCTTCCATGGTACATAACATCTGAAGCAAAAGAATGCAAAAGTTCTACAAATACAGTTTCTTTTAATAATCTCTTATTCTTCTGCCCCTGCCACAATTTTTAGTTTTAGATATGTGAGTCTGGCAGCTCTCTGCACATGGTCCAATTCTCCAGCTTATTTCTGGTCCAGGTTTTCCCTGGGTTTTACTAGAGGCAAGAAAGACTGATATCAAAAAGAAAGGGGAACAGAAAGAAAATTCAGGAAAGCAAAGCCTTGACATACCCAGAAAGTCATCTGAACATTCAAACAGAAGCAGAAAAGTTCCTTCTTATTTTTAAACATATCTTCTGTTTCCATGCTATATTAACTACACAGTATGTTTTTAAACAGTCTGTTTTAAAATAAGTTGGGTGTGATCTAGTTACTAAACATTGCATGATTTGATAATTACACAGCAGAGCAAACTACTTTCTAATCTGGAATAAGATGTAAAATTCTACAGTGCCTTTAAGAAAATGGGACTTAAGCACCTTTTATTTTTTCCAATGACATGCAAACCTAGAAAAAAGTAATTTCCTATTTTAGTTGGTTTTGCAAGTCTTAGAATTGACATTTACATGTAAACAATTTACACCTTCACTTTTACAGCTACATGAAATCAGCATTGATTTATGCAGCACCCAGTGTCTTGATTAACTTCCCTTCAGGTTCTCACTGCAAGCCAGTGATATTTTATTAGAGATAACAGTGATACTTGTATTAATTTCCTTCATTATATTCGGTCGCTCATAACTTTGGCAGGTGGTGTAACTTTTTGGGTCCTTTGAGTGGGGGGACAAAAGGATGAATAACTTGTGATGGTGTAATTGGAGTCCACTCCACAAACAAGAGGCGGGTTACAGCTGCACAATGAACTTTGGTTCTGACACACTCAACCTTGTGCTTTGACTCAGCAAAGTCAATAATGCTCTTTACAAGCAGTCTGCACAAAATTGCCAGGGCGTTCTGGTTTAACACACAGCATGTTATCAGGTATTACACATCCAATGTAATTAATTAAGACATTTAAAAACGGAAGTTGTTTCACCCAATATTTTGAAACTTGCTGTTCCTAAGCCAAGTGGCTGAGGAATAAGAAACATCACAAAGACTAGCTAAAAGTTGAAGATCATTTTGATAATGAACCTTCTCATGTAAGTAGACTATTTGCACGTTCCTATCACGGTAGCACTCTTACCTTCACCAGCAAATGGCTTTTGCTCCCTTACCCCTAACCAGATCACTACAAACTGTACAGATTGTTGTGGAATAAAAAGTTTTAATAACATCACAGCAGACTCTTGGGCTGATCTAATACAAGCACTCAGCTTTAGTCTAATTCTAATAGCCAAATAAACAGAGTTAGGATGATGTTCAGTGCTGTTGTAAATTCCAGCCACATTCCATAGTGAAGAGTGGATGGAGAAAACAAATTGGTGTAATCATTTGTAAATACTATGAAGACAACTAGATTGGTCACTTCTATTTTGTCCTATGCTTCAGAAATAGAGGCTATTAAAATTACAACTAGTCAGATTCAAAAAAGTTCAGAGGAAATGAGACTTTATATTACGGCAATACAGCTGACAAATTCAATGCTTTGTAGGAGCAGATGTGGATGAAAAAACAATGAAATACTTTTCAGCAGAATTTGCAAGTTTGTTTTGTGGAGGTGGAACCAAGAAGCTCTTGCTAAAGATTCCCACACCATCATCCACAGATCCAAAGTACCTAGGAGTTCAACAGGAACTTGTGATGTACCTATCTGCACACATGGTCCTCTTACCTTGTTGTGATCGAGCTATAGCTTGTGACTTTCATTCTGACTAAGACAGCAAAGTAGCTGACCTGGTTATTAAACCAGACTGCTGAAGCAACATAAGTAAAAAACTTCAGAATCTAATTTAAAAGTTACACTCTAACTGTCAGTATTTTGTTTTGACTAAGAAACTTGCTATGTCAGGCACATTGCAAGAGTTACAGAGAATGCTTCAAGAAAACTGACCAAAAATCTTTTGTGTATGCACGACAATTTACAGTGCTCTCTGCTCACAGAATCCTTTCATAGCAGAGTCACAAAATTAGCTATTGCTAAACAAATCCCCTCACCGTGAGAAAGGTCATGGAAACAACCTCTTTAGAGCAGACAGCACTTCCTCAAGGCACTCCATCAGAGTCCAAATAGAAACATTCATATGCTTGTGCTAACAGTGTTGAGTTACACCAGCGTTGGCAATCAGTTTAAAGAGCATAATGTTTTCAAAACAGCAGGCCAGCTGCCATTATCCCTCTATAGTGCAGACTCAATGCAAATGTCAGAGGAGCCAGACCATTTACTCGGTTCAGGTATCTCTGAAATGGACTAACTAACCTTCAGTGTCATAAAACTTTGAACTTTGCCTGTTCAAGGGTTGAAGCCCACTTGGGGATCCTGGAATATCAGATAAGCAGTAGTATATTATTACAAACCCATGATTTCAACTTGTTTTTAGGAAAGAAATATACTTCTTTTTCTTCTATCATCTTCCACTGCTAAATTTCAAGTTAATAACCCATTGTTGTGATTGGTTTAAGCATTACTGAAGCAATTCAAAGCAAGCATAAAATGCAACAGAATCCCTTATTCAAGAACATAATGAAAGCAACAGAACCATCATCTATAGATGCATGGCAAGTCCAAAGAAGCTATTGATGTTCTGGGGCAGAAGATTGCTTAAGATTGCTATCACAAATGCAGGTGTTTGTATGGCAGAGCTGTTTCTGTGCAAAAAAAGAAAGCAAGGGAAGGAGAAACTCTGCAGGAAAAACAGTAAAGACAACAGAAAGTCTGAGGGAAAGCAAGAAGAGTTATTAAAAAAAAAAACCCTTAAAAGGGCTAATGACACAGCACCACTTCACTGGTGGCAGAATGAAGTAGGGAGTACTGCTCAGAGAAGCCTCCCTCCTCTTCAATGAATTCTACTTCACCCATGGAATCAAGATTTGTCTGGAGGGTTTTTTAATTACCAGGATTAGATCTGGCTTCATCATCAGATTAACATTAACTAAAAGCCTGGTTTTGACTTAAGTTTTGACAGCCTCAGATCTCAAGTTAATCTAGGGCATAACTCAATTCTGACCTTGGAGCAGATCCTTGTTCTGTCTTGCCCACAAATGGCTTTATTCATACACACTAACCTGTGATCTCAAATGGCTGCACAAAAGTGGAAGCAGCAGCAGCAGATCAACTTTCAGGTGGCTTTTGTTGATTTCTTTCACAGCTGTGGCAAGAATTAACACTGGTACACTTGTCAAAAGAAGCAAGTGAGCCTGTTCTACGACCAGAAGGCCACAGAGAGGACAACAGTTCTGCACCACACCAATGCATGGGACCCCACGCTCACAGGACCTGTGCTAGAAGGCTCCCTTCTCCTGTACTGAACTCCGTCCACCTTTCCCAGGAGCCATAATGCTCTTCACTGTATTCTGCACCCCAGCTTACCAGACACGTTCCCTTCGCACCATCACAGCACCCAACACGACTCTCCTCCAGACACATTTGCAGGTACCTCAGAATTTTTTTCCAGCACATAGAAGGAGCCAATTTCCTGAAGTCCTTTCGGCTTCTCAGCTGACTGCATTATGTGCCACAGTTTCTCAAAACTAATCTGCTGTCTCAGAGAAACATGAAACTTATGAGGAGAACATGTCAATTCATTCACGATATACGCTCCTCTACAAATATGTAACACAGATTGGAACTGACATTCAAGATGACCCACACCCTATATAAGCCTCACAAAAACTGCCTAGTTATTCACTTTTCCAGCTTGGCAAACTAAGCCTCCATATTCAGTGTCAAGCTAAAACATTTGTTAAAATAATTCTTGGCTTCCTTCCACTCCAAACAAATTCATCAGACAGATATTTCAAGTCATTCTTGACTCAAGGAAGCAGAAGTAGGAAGGTACAAAAGTAGAGATGTAGGAGCCTTCATTATTTAGAATATGACTTTTTTTTTTTTTTTTTTTGGTACACCTTTCTCTTCCACATAAGGATAATGGAGGGTTTCGGCTATTTTTGAGGTCACTGTCTCCAATTAAGAGAAACGCATGAGCTTTAAACAAATCAGACAACCGTGGAACAATTTTAATCCCTGAATGAATAAATCCCTTGGGGGACGTGGCTGCAGAGAAATCAATGGGCAATTCTATTAAGCCTTAACAGCAAATAAGGCACAATCTGGCTTCTACAATGAACCTCAAAGCCACAGATCCTGTCATAAGAATTTATCAGATTTGTGTGATCAGTCATCAGTGTACAGAGTCCGATTATACCCAGAATATCTTCTGCTTACAGCAGCTGTTGGAACAGCATTGTACTAGACCATCTTTGAGTTAGGGGCTATAATCTTACAGCAAAAAAGTGACAGAAATAAGTGTTAGCTGGGTGAATACTCATTTGTTCCAGTGAACTCCTACTCTTGTCAGCACCCTGCTGCCCACTGACCTTACCTCCAGCTCTGAAGTGTAAAGAGAAGTGTGAGCTGTGACTGTGAGAAAATTGGCATTTGCTCCCACAGCCTTTCACAGCAACACATAAATGACCTCCTTTGCCCTACAGACTGGAAGTGCTCTCTCTAGCTGGGGGATCAAACAGAAATCACTCATACCACTCTATAAAAAGTCCACAGACCAGGACAAAAAATAGAACTGTGCTTTAAAAAAAAATCATCAAAACAGAAGATGCATTTTCCCCTCCCCTTCAATATACCTAAATGCTCACCTACTGACACCTGCCAGGGTAAGGATGAAATCACTTTGCTTGATGTGGTTGATGCAGCCCACACCCAGGAGCCTCTGCCTCGGGCTGCATCTGCTCTTGTAAGCAAAACACTCTCAGGACTGTTCTGTGGCACTGAAGACAACACTTGAAACTAGACTGCTAAACTCTCATGACCTTCAGAAGAGGTTGACTACATCCACTCCACATGTTGAAAACCATCACCAGCCTATCCAACTACAGTTGTGTCCAGGGCTGTTCAACAACCCAAGACCAATGACAGCCTGACCCAGGAACATTTCCTGTGCCCTTCAGTAGTTTAGATGCATCTTCCCCGTCCCAAACTCTTCAGATCTGAGGCATCTCCAAGGTACATGACAGCTGCCTTCTTTATTCACAGAACCAAATTTTCTTTCCTTGAAATCAAGCTATGTGAACAAGAAAAGAGGGTGAAAATGACACACATAAAGCTATTACCCAGACAGAGCTGTACTACAGATATGGCACACCCAGTGCTCACAAGTTCAGAAGTACTCCCTATGAGCAACCACTCTCAAGATAAATAATTATTGAGGGTCAAGTTTTCATAGCCATTAAACACCTAGTGATAGAGATGGGAGCCATCACTTCTTGCAGTGAATAGGAATCATTTATCCAATAAGATGCATACCGGGATTTTCAGGTTAGGTGTCTCCTTCCTATTGCAGTTGACTGGGATTTATCCCTAAAGATGTTAAAAGCCTCTGTATTGGGTGTCATGCCTTTGTTGTACCTTTACATGAAAGTACAATGTCTCTAATCCATTATGAAAGATGGCTTATGAAAGAAATACAGGAGTAATAGTACAGGAAAGTGTTTTCCTCCCTCTGCTGGGTAAAAAAACCCCACACCTGCATATTTCAGCTTTGCAATCTTGCTTCATGTCTATTTGTGAGCAAACAAATTGAAGTCCTGTGGAAGCTGCTCAGGTAAATTTCAACACTGCCGGGCAGTGTGAGACACAAGACAGGCAGAAATAGTTAAGTAGTTTAATTCACATTGGTTTGGCATTTGGTCAAAGAGGTTTTGTAGACACAATAAAAAAAAGGGAACCTTAAGTCATTAGAAAGAACAAATAATTTTCACAGTGACATTTGACTTTTTTTCCCTCAGCATCCTTTCACGGATGCAAGTTACCCAGAACTCTGTAATTTGCACAATCGGTTTAAAACACTGAGGTACCACTGAGGTGAGTCAGCACCTCACTTTAAAAAAACAAACCAATAAAGAAACATAGAACTCTTCATCAGTTGGTTCAGTAGCAATTAGACAAACTGATTTACAGTCTGCACCATGCTTTCATCTCACAATATGATTTGAAAAAGAGCTAGGCTACAAGATTAAATTTAAAAAAAAATCTATACCTGCACTCCCATGATTTTGTATCAAATAACTTTTGAGAGAAGTAGATATTTAATTGAATATTTGAGAGCAGTAACCTCTACAGTATTTTATAAAGCAGACTGCTGAGGAACAAGAAACTCATGGACAAGATACAGTCTATGACTTCACTTTGGTAATTTTGGGCTGAGTGATTCGAGGGGAATGCATTAGGACAAGAAAGAAAGCGAATCTGTGTCCTGCCAAATGGGTCGCACAGTTCTCCCTGGGCTTCAGGGAAAAAAAATTCTCATTTCTCCTATAAACCAATACTAGGAGAAAATTATAGCACACACTGACACAAGAAAATGCTCCTCATTGACAGTTCCTATAAACCTTAATGGCAAGTCAGAGGGACAAAAGTAAAAAATATTGTTCTTATTTTAACAACGGATTTTTTTTCAGAGTTAACTTAGGAGTATTCATGTTTGGAAGCTAAATCTAAAATACCTGAAATGGGCTCCATTTTCATGAACTGTTGAGTACTCCTCTCCATAAAAAATCAACCTTTAGTTCACTCACCTTCAATGTCTCAAACACATTAGCCACCTAGGAAAATTCAGGACAGTTCACTGAAATACACTAACTTGTCTTTTTTCAAATACCCCTTTTTAAAATCCTGGGACACCAGTCCTAATGAGAATGGCATTTTCTTTTTCTTGCTTGGATGATGTTTCAGTGTGGCAAAATTCAGATACCACTGAAAGCTTGAATGCACCAAACAAGATGTGGAGAAGGATCTCTGGAAGTCTGCATGTTCATTCATGTTTGCAAAAACTGACATCACACAGACTAAGAGAGTGATTGATATATTTTAACTGGTTGCTTAAATGATGAACAGCTCCAGGTTTCTCATCTGCTCTTTTTGTTTTACATGGTCTTATACATTTGTTCATGACATGCTGCTGAAGAAACTAAGGGCTGATTTCTAATGACATCAAATAAACTCTATTTTATTATGATGCTGCCACCTATAGTCTTTCTGAACACCACACTACCTCTGCACAGTTTTGATTTGCATTTAAATTTCTAAAAATTGCATTGTTTATCTTCTGCTAAAACTTTCAACATCACCCCACCCAACAAGGAGAACGCCAAATAAAATATTTGGGGGGACATGCTTTTGTCATCTTTCCTCTGTGATTTCCAGCCCCCTCAAGTAATCTCCCCAGTTCTGGATACTCCCATATTCTCTGACGAAGAGACTGCTTTCAGCAGGTCTGAGAAGAATGGGTGACTCTGAGATGACTGTCTACCAAACCAGCATGAATGGGACCTTCCAAACATCAGAGAGCATGCCTGAACACAATACACAACCAGCCTACAGTGCAGAAGACAGGATGGAAATCAGATCTGAAGTTTCTGTGAGGCTAATGGAGAACTCTCACCAGATACTCCCATATATACTTCATTCATGCTCTACTTCTACACTCTGATTAGGATCACTAAGCAGAGACATTAATTCTCTTCCTCTCCCGATGTTTTTCTGTACTATAGTTTTCTGAAGCTAACTTATCATTAATAAAAATCAGACCTCAAATAGACCAGACATGCATGCCTTCCACTGCAGAGCAACACACAAAGTGACATGGACCTGGAATCTCTCCATCCTGTAGTCTTACCAGCCGAGATCTAAGCTACAGTGATGTTTTGCACAGTGTTCCTGCCTATGAAACTGTTGACTCAATGGTGTTGCATTAAACACTACACCAACTCAAAAGGCCTGTAGCTGCAGAAATTAGCAATTTGATCGTCTTCTAAGAATGGAATTAGTTAGAAGAACAGATAGACAGATCATGTGTCTGTCCCTCCTTAACCTCCAATTTGTCCAAGTACCTGTGGAAACTCTTGCGTGTTTCCATGGTCAGCTGATGCAGTGCAACTCCTGCATCTGCTCAACCCCCCAATACCTTAAAAAACCTTAGTAATACAATTAAGAAAATAATGCCACAACTGTAAGATTAAAAGAGCTACTAATTTTGATGGCATACAGTGCCCTGAGTCCCCTAAGTTCCACATTATATTGTATTTATAGCTTCTTTGTTCAGTTCTAGAATATTTTCCATTTTAGGAAGGAAAGAAATCTACTCAAGTGTAGAATCAAACAAACCCCATAATTCTAAAATAGAGGCAGCTGATTGCATTGTATTAGACAATGAGTTAGAAGATGAAGCAGTTCCTTTGTTATATCCTACTTCTCTTTAAATAGCAGAGTTGCCAAAGCTGAAGTGATAAAAGAAGAATGACATGGAGAATGAGAACTGTGTAATCTTCCCATCTCGCTCACCACTTTAAGGTACAAAGGAGTAAAAATGCAACCTGTCTCCCTTCCCCAGAACTTTTATGTGCTGCAAATAAAAACCAAACAAACCAAAACACACTGAGTTTTTAGCTTTTCAGGGATGCAATATTAAACAATTTCATTAAAAATAAATTGATTTTTTTAAAAAAAATTAACTCCTTTTCTGTTAAAAAAAAGCAGAGCTATTGTGTGTTTTTATCCATAGAACAAACAAACTGTTTATGGGGACTGTATCTTAGCAGTGTAAGCTGAAGCACTTGTAATAACTGTGTACTCTCAGGAATATCTCACCTGTAAACTCAGACACTATCCCTAAAATCATTTAGTGTTTCCATAAAAGAAAAAGTTGTGCTGTCAAGTACTGTCAAGAGATTTTCCTCGAAGGACTCTTTTCAAAGCTACTTCTGTCTTAACTTAGCAACAAACTTCACCAGAGAACCAGCTGGCAGAGGACACCACTGAATGTATGTGCCAGCTTATACATGTGTAGGTTTTCCATACTCCTGGAGCTGACTGCTGAAGCCTGCTCTGAAGCAGCTGGGAGCACAGAGAACCACAGGCCTGAGAATTCTCAGAAACAAAATGCACTGGAAGAAATACCAAAGAAATCAGTGTCCTGTTTTATCTCATTCTCTTTGAACATCAACAGGCTGGCTAAAAAAAACACTTGCCCTAAGTAAATACTCTTGTAATTACACTTCACTAGACTCATTCAAGGTCATGAAGAGTCAATGGTGATAAACTGCTAAAAAGTCCCACTTCATCTCTTATACCCGTTTTGATGCATATTGCTCTGAGTCACTGATTTAATCTCCCTTTTGATTATTTCAAAATCTGTCAGAATTTAAGGCATCACCAATGTCTACGGTGAAATTTGCTCCCAAAGTGCATTTCAAAAGCGCTGCATAAAAGCAGGTACACCATCTGCTGTTTAAAGGGTTCCAAGACACTTTTTTGTTACATTCCTGCAACTACTGGACAAGCTACTACTGCCAAGAGGAATTCTGCTGACTCCCTTAGAGGCTATACAGAGTACAGGCATCAGAAGTAATAGGACTTGTATGAGGTATGAACACAGTAAAATGGTATCCTTGAAATTAAGACAATGATTATTTAAGTCTGAGCTTTACTAGAAGCATCATTGCTGATGGTTTTCACAGAAACATCTACTAATACATTTACACTCTGCTCCCAGACTGCTTTCTGTATTTTCCCAGGGGCCAACAGACCCAGTTGCTTGGCTTTGAGCTGCCAAGACTTTTAGTTTCATCGTGTTATAACTCATCAAACAGATGTAGGCATTTTGCACTCAGAATTCTACAACCCACTATGTGCACTCTTTATAGGCACCAAAAAATGAAGTACTCCAGATTTCCCATACTGATTGCATTGTTTACTTTTATGTTTCGTTTCAAAACTTTCCATTTTAAATGTATTTCAGAGCAGACACCTCCTTGCCTCTTACATTCCACTGTTTTACCCACATCTACCTCCAAAAAGTTAATCAAATTTGATACTGTATCAAAGTTCTTTTTCATCTTTCCATTAACGACTTTATGAGATGACACAGATTTAATGAGCTTGTCTTAGCTTAACCCTCTTCATGTGTAGTGATGGAAGGAGAGAGGCTGCAGTACCACACTGGGAAGGCACTGGGGAGGATTTGGGCAAGTACTGGCCAGTTCAAAAACACAAACTGAGAGGACCCAAGCTTACCAAACCCAAATAATTCTGAGGGAGTTCTGCTGACTTGAGGATGAGCAGCAATGCACAGAAATGCTTTGGTACAGATAAAGCCATCTTGCTTAAGTGACAATGTCTATGAATGGATGTTTCACTGCAATAAAATGGGTAGGAAAATGGTCTCCTTTCCTGATCTTTTTGCATAGACTCTCTCTTTAATAATACAGAACCATAAATCTTGCAGTAAAAGAAGACTGTATATTTAATACCTTGGATAAATTACATTTTATGACTGAATTTCCATCTCTCTTGTGATTGTTAACTCTTTTCCAGGATATGCACAGCTGAGAAATGAAGCAGCTTTTTCTAAGAGCATCTTACAATCCTGGCATATACAGCCTTCATTCTACTGCCTTCCAATACAGATTTCCACGTTCAAGTGGATGTCCTTTAGTATTCTGGACTTCAACAAACTAGCCACATTCAGTTCATCAGCACCTACAACTGAAGAAAAGCACTTCTAGGCTTCTGTAATAAAAAGATAAATGAACTGTTCATTGCTGGGTATATACTACATTTAATGGCCGAAGCCTGAGCTTGCTGTTATGAAGCAAGACTGCAGAGAACCAGAGAACTGATGCATTCCGGCTGTGCAGGGCACTGGACAAGAGATCTGTGACACTAGTAACAACAGACTTCAGAGTCATCTTGACTTTCTGCACAGTGAGACCTGCTCTGCAGGTCCCTATCTACAACATGTATTGGTTATACTCTCCAGTCAGAGACTGGTTGTGCTGTAAACACACATCTGAAATCAAGAGTGGAACAGCTGGGCTGTGAGGCAATGACCATTTATGGGAAAACAGGGAGAACTTGTCTATATATTGTTAGACATTGAGAATTCCACGTTTGTGGAATGGTGACTCTGGTGACTCTGAAATGCAGCTTTGCTACTGCAATAATTATTTGCCTGAGACATTTCCATAATTCAATCCTATTTTCAGTTCCTCGGTAACAGTTCAGTGCCAGTCCTTGTTATTAAGTTTTCCTCCTCTTTTTTGCTACTCTCCTGTCTTGACTATAAACACTGAGGCTACTAGCCAAGCGCTGTACAGCTGTTAATGTCCTGCACAACAGAGAGGACAGCAGAGGCTGTCAGCACCACCACAGGCTGAGTGTGAGCAGAACTCTTTCCTCTGTTGAGCTCAAAATGGCAGGCAGCACACACTCATATTCCCATCCACTGCAACACTGCCAGGCTAGCTGTTTTTTTTTCCAAGAGAAGAATTAGACCCTATACACCCAGAAGCACAGGCTAAGGAAAACATTTTTAATTAAAAACACAGCAGAATTTAAGTTCACAAGGTCTCTGTGAAAGCAAAGAAACATGACCTTCTACTTTCTATAAACTCTGACGTCTGTACACAGACAAACTAATTACCCATCACTATAAACAACCACAGACAGTTCCTACCTCATCACTGGATAAGCCTAAATGCACCTGCTCCCTTTCCTTTAATGATAAGCCAACTCCTACCCCGAAACCGCCTTCTTTCAATCATTAAAGAGCTACAAGGCAAATGCCAGTAATAAAGTTACATTTTTTTTCCTTCTGTAATCTAATCTTTGCCCTGTAGAAACTGCTGATGAGAGCTCAGTTCCACTGAAAATTTACATGAAAACAATCCATATCATGTTGCATGGAAAAGGACTGTTGCCCCAGTGTTTATTGGCATGGTGATGCAAAGGCTGAAAATTTACTCTGATGCAAAAATGATGTACAGCCTTGAATCAGCATCAAACAGGCTTTGATGCATGGTTGCTATTTTTGGAAGCTAATGATCTGTGAGTGATAAAGTAAATGAACTTCTTAACGATGACAAATACAGGAGAATGTACAGTACTGAGTAGAGAACATAATGTCCAACCAAAGAAAGATTTACGGGAGACACTTATGGTACCTAAGATTTATAATGGCAAAATAAGAGCACAGGAGAAGCTTCTGGAAGATCTTGTGTGTCTACCTGGAATAACAATTTACTTTCAGAGAAAGGATGGAATGTACAGTCCACTGCATGCTTCTAGCTTATACTTACATTGCTTTGGTATTTATACACATATAAAGCCTAAGACACACATTACTTTATCCAATTTAAATACAACTAAATTAGCTACAGAAAATAATTTAGGTTTTTAACTAGAATGAAAATATGCAAACAATTAGTGTTTATATTGTTGGGGTGTTCCTATAAACTTCTCTTCATATATGAGGTGATTTTCAGCTAATTGTATGGCAAAACTGGAAAAGGGATGTTCTCACAACTAAAATTTCGTTGTGCTCTTAAAAGGTTTTGAATTGAAGAGATCCCTATAACAGTAACCTATGATCCATCAGTGGCAATTAAATTTCAATACACAAAATATACTACGGACAGTAAAGTTTGTCAACAGAAGCAGGCATAATAATGAAAACAATGCATTTGTGGTATTTCAGATCTCGTGTCCAAAATTATATTAAAGAGGGGGGAAAGTCACACCATTTAGGCTAACTTCAGGGGAGAGGAGCAGTCAGCATTTTAAAAGATATTTGAGGAATGGGAGAGGAAAAGCCACAGCCTTCCAGGGCAAGAAAACACTGCCTGCTCTCGGCCTTCCTGCAGAGAGCCGGGCTGGTGGGAGCACGAGCCTGTTCACCTCAATCCAATTCACACCCTCGGGAAGCCTGGAAACGCCGGCCGCGAAGGAACCGCTCGTGTACGTGGAAAACGGCGTCCCACTAGGTGCATGTGGCCTCTAAATTAAACCCCTGTTTTGCTTCAGGTTAAGCCTCTCCCGTCTCTGTGTTGGCAGACAAACAGTCTCCGGAGAAGACGCGGGGAAGGAAGCGAAGCCCTGCCCGCCGCCCAGCCTCCCCCGACGGCGGCGCCCGCGGCTCGGCCCGAGGGAGTCGCTGCCCGCGGCTGCCGCGCTGCCCTCACTCACCTGCAGCCCGTGTGGGGCGGCGCGGCCCTCGGCGGCCCCGGCCGGCGGGACAGCGGTGCCGGCGGCGGGGAGCGGCAGAGCCGGGCGGAGCGGACCCATCCGAGCCGCGGACCTGCCGCCACTTGCCCGCGGGCCCGCCCGCTCCTCCCCGGGCCGCCGCCACCTGCGGCCCGGGACCCGCCCGCGGCCGCGGGGCCAAAGGCGAGGCGAGCCCGCGGCGCTGCCCCGGGCCGGGCGGGGTGCGGCGGTCAGGTGTTTTCCACCTCAGCGAGACGCTGACCGCGGCCGGGGCACGGAGCCAGGCGGGGGTCAGGCGAAGGAGCGGACCGGGCATGTGAAAGGGCGATTTCACCGCTACAACTTTCCGCCTCGGCTTTTCTTTCCCCCTTCGCCAACCCTAAGTGGCTTAGGGTAGCGACGAGCCATCTCCAGTTTATTTTCTCGAGCGAGTGTTGGAGGTGGCGGGGTAATTGCAGCACGTAGCTACAGTCAGGATCCTTGCGGTGGTATCAGGGTGAAAGGCTTTAGTTGAAGCTGCTTGCATCTGTGAACAGTACAGTCCTGGGACCTCTGAATGGGGTGTTTCAAGCTTAGCTTCTATGCAAGAGGTGAGAAAGGAAGTCTGGTGAACTGAATGGAAGAACTGACCAAAATAACATCGGGTAGTTAATTCCACACTTTGGCAATTATCTATTCCAATAAATTTCTCTCAA